>VXAA01005382.1:154155-235295 GCA_013399115.1 Anseranas semipalmata | reverse complement strand
CCGGCGGCTCCCCGGGGACGGGCGGCCGGTGGCTTCCTCCGGCCTCCTCCCGGGTTCGAGGAGCGCTCGAGGGGGGAACTCGCTCCGCTGCGCTGCAGGTGAACGGGTGCTAAGTTTGGCGCTCTGCTGCTCGACTTAAACTCGACGAATTCAGCGTTTGCAAAGTGCCGCGGGCCAACCAGCGCGGGGAAAGCGCACGGAGACCTGCGAGATGGAGTCTCTCTTCCTGGAGATCTTTAAATCTTCTCCTGTTTGAATTCTGTTGTCGGTGCTACTACAGCAAAGATTCCTCAACAGGAGGCCTGGAAACTATTCCCTACACACCGAGGCTCCCAGCAGTTCTGTGGTGTTCTGCTAAGAGAGTGACATAAATTAGATTACAAGGTGACTTCATCCCGAGGTATGGATTTTGGAGGATGAGAATAAAATACTATTTGCTAGAGACTCTTAAAGTGCCGCGGAACAGGGCTTACAGAAAATTGAATCCAGAAAACAGTGGCTGAAAGTTGAAGCCAGACAAACTTAGATTAGAAATGAAGCACAGATTTAAAAATCTGTGTGTTTATAACCCATGGAACAGCAGAGCTGGTGAAGTTCTGGGTTCTCCATCTCTGGATATCATCACATCAAGGCTGGACGGTTTATGTTTTAGCTGAGGACATAGAAGCTGTCTTTGGGGAGATGCTTCCTGCGTTTGTGACCTCTCTTATACCAGATGTCTGACTGAAAAATCTTTTGGTTCCTTCTGGCTTGGTAGTCCACAAAGAAATGACTTCGATTTTTGTCCTCCTCTCTTCTCTCACCTCACAGGGGCTGTGTGAGTGCTTTAGCGCTTCTGTCTTTGGTTACTGACAGACCTCCTTCTTGCTGTCTCACCGCTCTGCCACAAGGCTCTTTGTCAACACTCAGCTTTATTCCTTTCACTGCAAAAGTTGCGTTTGGCCTGAAGCAATGTCTTTGTGAACCCATTCCTGCAGCACCCTCCGTGAGAAGCTTTGGGAAAGCACTTAAAGCACTTACTGATGCCTACTTTTGAAAATGCAGGTTGCCTTTTTGAGAGATGACTATAAGGGTGACATTTACAGAAAGTGGCTTTTACACAGACTTTTCATGACTTTTCACAGATTGTTGCCCTGTTCCGATCCTGACTCTCATTTTCAAACCTCAGACTACCTCTTCTCTTGTGTCTTTGTAAAGACACTTACATTTGTAGAACCATGTCATGAGAGGAGAACTCGCGTGGCAAGGTAACTCTTTGCCCACAGCAGTGGGAGCATGACTTAACGGGTCAGGGCAAGGAAGTAGCACATATGGCTTGTCCTCTTCTAGAAAGCAACCCACCTAATTAAGGCTGTAGCAGTTGCCAAAAGCAGTGTCTGCAGTATCACGTGGGAATTTCTGAACTACCCCTGAACAAGCCAGCTGGAGCTCTGAGGAGCTGGGCGAACTGGCCGTTGCCAAATGGCTTGTAGATGGTACTGGCCAGTTTCTGGTGTCAAGCCTGGCTTGTTCTGGACTAGTGTGGCTATTGCTGCCCTGGAGTAAGGTCATAGAGCCATATCACGGTGGTAAGTGCTGAGGGGAACACAGGAAGGGAGATGTCATGCAGCTGAACTCTTCAGTCTTCACGTGTGGCTGTAGTTTTCAGCTGGGTCCGTTTTGGAAGACTGGAGTTTGAAAGTCATCTTCCCTTTTTGGGAAGTGCATGGAACACCAGGTCCATCTGTAGCCTCTTGGAGGGGCAGGGGGCTGGGCACGTGCACTCCCTTAGAATGGAGAGAGAAAACCTTCAGTCTTCTCCATCTGCCGTGAGTTTACCGGGCACGCTAACGGAGAACAGCATACCCTGTTTTGTGGACAAAGACTTCCTGCTGCATCAGGTGCCTGGGTGGCGTGGGCCTTTGGCTGAGGGAACCCAACACTGTTTGACACAGGAGAGCTTACATTAAGTATGCTTCTTCTGTGCAGATCAAACAAAATGAAATACCTAATTTCTGCATGTTCCTAGTGACTGCACCATAAATCTGCTTCACTAACAGGTAAGTAGGATGTGTGTGCGATAGGCAGTGGAAGTATTGTAAGAGTATTGCCTTTGCCTTTTGGGAGCAGCCATTGAACCATCCTCTGGATGGGATCTTCTATCTGAATTGCATCCCTGCTGCTCCCATCATTAGCTGCAGAGTTTTTTTACTTTGGATCCCAGGACATTTCTTCAGTTGCTGCATTTGCTTCTGGGCTGTTTATTGCTAAACCCTTCTTAACCATTGGTGAAGATAGGTGTGCTTTGAAAATCTTAGCTTTTCCAGTAAGAAACGACCCTTTGGGGATTATCACAAATGAAAGAAGATACACTTAGTATTTTTGAATGATATATTTTTCACTGTACGCAGTCACCCGCAATAAAGGAGGGATGTGCGATTCAGTTAGGATGGATAGTGGGAAAAAATTTCCTTGTGTATCATAGGAGTATTGGGATGTGGTCTGGAAGTAGTACAGTAAAGAGGTCAGAGGCGAGTCCTGCACAAGTGTAGATGAAATCAGTAAGACTTGCTAGCTATGCTCAGTGCTCTCTTTTAAAGAATGACATGGAGGGGGGGAAGAGGGGAGTGTATGCATGCTCTTCTTTCTGTGCCTCTGGGAACTCTCTGGACATTTTTATCCTCCCTGAAACTTCAGTGACTTAGGGAAGTGCCTGTGTTTTCCCAGTTTGCAGTTGTATTTTTTTTAGCAGTTTTTGGCCTCACATTTTGAAGACCTTATCTGTGTTAGAAGGTTTAGGGCCTCATTTGTGGTGGAAAGAACAGTGGTTCTATGCAAATGTCTATAATAGAGTTTCTTTCAATTTCAGGGAAGGTGATTTGAGCCATTGAATTTCTATCTGCCACAGGAATCATTCGTCAGAACCTTATCAAGGAATCTGTTGCTTGTCTAACACCTGTGTGACCCTCCTTCACGGGTTATATTTGCACACACATCTTTGCCCAAAGAGGAGACTCTGAATCTTGGAGACCAGATGGAGGAACTGGAGTGAGATCTCCCAGGGCCAAAAGCAACCAAGTTTTACTGCTACTTTGTTCCAAACAAACCAAATCCGAGAACACCCAAAACAGCAGATAAAGCACCATTATCTCCTTGCTAGCTCAGCAGCAGCCATCTGACACAGGCTGATTTTCATAAAAAGTATTTTCCTGCATTGTCCTCAGCAGAGCTGTTTATCAGGAAGCTATTTTTCTTCCTACAGGTGTGTTTTGCCGGTGTTTTCTCTTTTGAAATTGAGATAAAAATAGATTTTTATCGCAAATGGCTGGATGAGGCGGTTAGTCCTATTTTGAGGTTTTGCACATCACTACAAGATGCTTCATTCTATTAGCTTGCAGTTTTCTAGCACTCTCTCTTTATGATTAGGGGAATCGTGCTACCCCTGGAAACTTTCAAGGATGAATATGTTTTAGCCATTATTTCTAGGATACGGTGTAGTCTTCCTTTTCTGTTGTCGTCAGGATTTTTTTGGATGTCCTCAGGCAAGTCGCATACTGCTGGCTGGACTTCTGACTTAGCATTTTGCAGTCGTATTGTGTCTTCCCACAAGCTGGAGAGCCTGTTTCACAGTTGCTGCCCAATGCCATTGAAAAATGCCCTGAAAGAGTGGGATCTAAATGACATTTTCATCATCTCGTGTTTGACCAACCTTGCTGCTACTGCTTTCTTGCTTTTCTTTGGCTCCCATACAAAGTAAAATGTGACAGATAAATAACAAAGCTCACCTTGTCTGAAAGCATTTGAAAGATGAAGGGAAGCATATGCGTATGTTTGGAGATAACAGCAGAGTTGGAACTGCATGAGGGGTCTGATATTTGATGTGCTTGAAATGTTTCTTGGTTTGTTTTAAGGGCACACTGATTATGCGTGTCAGCATTCTTTATAGAACTTCATTAAAATATATATTTGTATTTAAAGATTAATACTTAGGCTTAGAAAGCAAAGCCTGTCTGTAATCGTGTTGCAAGAAAGTTATAAGAGAGATAAAACGCATGACAGGGTTAACAGGAAAAACTTCTTCAAGTATGTCCAAGGAGTTTGTTTGCCAGCTCAGCATGGATCTCTGTTGGCTTGAAAACGATGACTGCTTACTGGATACTTGAGTGCAGAGCTTGGACAAAGCAGAAGTGGTTCTGACGAGAGCTCTGAGCCAACTTTGGTTGATGTTCTAGCAACCAGATCCTGAAGGGTGCTGAGCATCTTTAAAGCCAATGTACCTCTCCAGATTGTTTCATATTCTTATTAATAGAATTGGTGTTTCATTACATTTCCATTTTACACATCTCTCTGAGGATCTGTGTGAACTTGAAGATCACCACGTCTCTTTCTTTTTCTGGGTTTAGATCTAGGTTATGTGGCAATCGTGCAAATATTGGTGAACTGCAAGATTGAGCTTTGTGGGACAGAGCCCTGGTTGGCATAGCTAGATTCTCTGAAGCCAGTTGATGCTTATTACACCAGCTGTGCTTGAGTGCAGTAACTCTTTTGTAATAGAATCACAGTATGCTGGTTTCCCATTTCAGTTAATAACTTCTGAAAATAATGTAACTGCTTTTTGCTGATGAGGCATACCTGACTGCTTGGAAAAAATGTGTGTGCAATACAAGGCATATCTGCTTCCCTTTCTGTGCTGCATATTCAAGAGCACAGTAAAATATTGGTTGGAAAACAAATGAGGTAAGAATTGGGGTATTGCTGGCTAACTCTGGAGAAGCCATTGTGTTGAGGTGACGGATGCTGCTGTCTCCATGCACATTCTGACCAACCAGCCTGGAGCAGATGCCTTCTGTTGTGTCCCCATCCAAATCTGTTTACAGTCTGAATTTCAGATCTGTTCTATTCTCCCTTTGCAGGCCTTTTATTTTATACAGGAAAATAAAGAGAGCTTCAGTCTTTCCTCTGTGCATGTGGTTCTTGAAGGGGTTTATTCGTGGAGGGCAGGCATGTCAGAGGTTGTAAGAGGTCCTGTTGGAATTACATGATAAAGTATTGTGAGAGAGACCTTGAACAACCTAAGCATACTGCACCGTGTTCTTTCAGCAGATGGTGTAATGGACTATTTCTCAAACCCTCTAGGTGAAAAATGAAGAGCTCTTTGCTGCATGGGCAGCTCTGGCCGTGTTGTTACGATATTGCAATATTTACTGGGCCTGCAGAAGGCACCCCTTTTGGGGTCACAGGATTATATGAGGCTCTCGTCTTTTCTGGGAGTTAAAGTATACATGTTTTAACTTCTAGAAGTTTTTAGACTTTGCATTTATGGAGAGAAACTTAAAAGCCTGTTAGAGCTGAGGGGGACCACAAGTTCAAGGAAAAATAAAAACAATTCAAAAATTTTTTGAGTTAATTATAATGACTACTTTAGAAATGTCTTTTAGCAGATGTTGTTCTTCAGTATTGTCTGAAGTCCTCTGGGGTTCCTTTATGCAGATAAAGGATAGATACCCAGTTCTTCCCAAACACGGCAGGTGCTGTGACTAGTTCAACTCACTTCAGTGTTTGCAGACAGGGATTGAAGATGCAACACTTCGAGGAGCGTGAACTGCCTGATAATGTGCAAAGGAGGCTCTTACACAAACTCTATTATCTCTGTCTCACTCTTCCACAGCTGGAGCAAGTGATTGCTGCTTCATCCCGTTTCTTTATAGCACTTTTTGCTGGTGCTGTCATGTTACATGGGAAAGCAAGGCATGGAGGGATGGAACGATGGTGGGAAGGTGGTGTGCTGGTCTGTATATAAAGTCCTTGCCAGTGTTCTGCCTTACTGGCTGACCTATCGGACTGTGCCTTTAATGGCACCCACTTTAATACATTTAAAATTTTGTGGTAGGCGTAACTGTAGAAACCCACAGTGCGTGTGCATCTTTTCTCCTGTCAAAAATTTTAAGTGAAGCAGCCTATCGCTGGGTAAAAGTCTGTAGTAGTAAATTTATGTCTTTGTGTGCTTACTGCTAAACTTGCAGCTATTCCTTAACAACCATGGATTTTCCTGTAAAACACGGTCAGCTATAGTGAGGTCTTTGCGCTGTTTTGTGGATTGCATCTCTGTCTCATTCTTGCCTTTTGAACTGCCTTTAGGGAAAAGGAGAGGGAGCCCTGCATTTGGTAACGGGGTGATTGGGGAGCTCCCTCTGCTGCATTTATCGGGGTGTTGAGTCCAACTGGGCTGTGGGTTATCGGACGCGGGTCTGACTGCAGCAGCTTTGCTTCTGATTCATAACAGTGCAAGTGCAAGGGGAATCGGGTCCGGTCTTTGTTCACCTGGTGACGTGTCAGGCTGTTACCAAGTAGGCTGCGTTTCTGCCACTGTTGGTGTTTGTGACAGCCTCTGCCTATCAAAGGGAAATAGCTGCGATGTACGGCCAAGCTGACCTCTTAGGACTCCACAGGGATATTGGAAAGCAAAGGGCATTTGTTTGTTGTTTTAAACTGTGAAGAGTCTGTGACTTGGTTCCACAGCTTAAAAGCACAGAATAGATATTTGCACTTATCAGTCCCTTAACTTCCTTATTGTATGAACTGGTTCTGAACACAGAGGCTATACGACATTACTCCGTAGTGGAATTGGAATGGAGTGAATTACCAAAAGGAAACAACCAAGTGGCTAAGACCTCAGCTGAGCAAGCCCCTCATTCACGTGTTTGATACTAACTGTGAGTGAGGGGACAAATGCAGCCTGGATCTGAGCAGAGCTGAATAGCCAACTAACCTAATCCACGAGGAGGGTAAGTGTGAGGCAGAGGGCTCGGTTTTCTTCACCTCCTCCTAGAAAACCTGCATCTGGATATAATCCATCTTTATCCAGCAGTGTGTAAGGATATTTAACTTACCGTGCTTGATAGCAGTGGTAAAAATGGTATAATTAAAACTCCTGTATGTGGGAAGTCAGTGGGCCTCAGCACCTGTGGGAGTGCTCTGCTGGAATGGGATTTTCGTTACTGTTTTTAATAGTGGTGTCAGCGGCGACCTGTAACTGCCTGGATTTAAGATTCATTTCTGCATTGTAACTATTCGGTTTCATAAGAGTAGAGCTTAAGAGTTGTAATGATTTGAGGGGTACGGGACAGAGAAGGAAGAACCAGGGAGACCCTCCTATACAAAGAGCTTGTTCCCTCCTTGTGGCCATGTTTTTGTTGAAGAAGCAGTAGTAGTTCAGGGGGATTTTTTAGGGAGCTGTTTTCAGATAACATATGTTTACTGAGAAATCACAGTACACTGCGGTTAAAAGCAGTGCATCCTGCTAGAAGCATCAAGTGTTCCTCCTCTGCCCTATACCTCCATGTGCATAGCCAGTATAGTTGGAAATGCTTATAAATTCCTTGCAAAAATCCTGCTAGCACTGCTGTGATGATTCTGCAGTTGTTGTTGGTTTTTTCCATCAGGATTGTCTCGATTTTACCAGCCTTACGGCATCGCTCTCTGTCTTTCTGCTCCTCAGATGAGCTCTGCAGCCACTGCTGCCTTTGAAGAGAGCTCTGCACAGCGTGGACGTGAGGCAACACCTTTCTCAGCAAAGAACTGCCCCGTTAACTGCCCGAGGACCTGCGTGCTGTGTAAAAGCATCATAAACTCTACTTATGACCACGTTCAGGCTTGATGACGTCGAGCTGCTTATTTGTACCTGTTTCTCGGAACAGAAGGTGAACTCCTTGCTCCCTCTTGTGGTAGATGTAAAAATGTGAAAAAGTTCGGGGAAAAACTGCCCACAATGCTGAAGAAGTTGAGAGTATACATTTTCCTTAGGATCTTGTGATGGAATTAAATGAGAACTTTGACATCAGCTCAGATGGCATGAAAGTAAAATGTTTTATGAGATCAGAAAACAGCCCTTAGCAAAGAGTTTTTTTAAAGCTGTCTTGTAGCTTTCAAACAGCCAAGGAAGCCAGGGAACGCAGGATGAAATACAGTTACATATATGCTCAGTTGATCAATTTTTTTATTATTTATTATTATTCATATGCAGGGGAAAGAACAGCTTAGGGCTATTTGTCTAATACTGCCTAAAATTGTTTACGGTACCTTTATGCCACTTGGTATATTTTTACCATCATATGTTCTTGAGTCTTCTGCAGGTTTGTGATTCAGAAGCAGAAAACGCATTCCTTTTGTACCTTATTAGCTTCCTTGACCTTAGAGTGTACAAAACATTTAGACAGATGTCCGAAAATCCTTCTCCATAGATGGAAATTATGTGAATTCCTACCCCAGAAATGAGGAAAGGAATAGCAGTAGATAGCAGGACCCCAGGTTACTGCAGGTTACTGTATGCTGTATAAAGATTTAGTGTTTTCCTGGACTTTTAATACTATGTTTGCTGATGTTCTTTTGCTGGAAATGTTTATGTGCTTAGAGGATACATTTTTTTTGTGTGTCTTTATAGTGGATGTCATATGCAATGTCATCTATGGTGCCAGGAGCCTGTTTGATGGGGACTTCATTGGCAGTGCACAGTAAGCCTCATCTCCTTGCAGTGAGCTGAAAGGTTACTGCATGCATGCGTGAGTGTCCAGAGCTTCCAGCACACCCAGATGCTCTCCAGTAATGAACCTATACAAAGCCTAGTCTTGAAGATCCTGAGAGACAAGTGAGGAACTTCTGAGAGGTGAGCAGTTCTGTGGTGGTTAAAGCTGAGGAATTGTGTTACCCAGTTAGAACAAGAGAGACAGGTCTAGCTCATTTATACAGAACCTAATACAATAGAGTTATTGCCTTTTTGGCCCAATAACAAGTTTATGTAATTTTGTGTTAAATGATGATGGTATCACTGCCTATTTTTTCACCCAATTAAAAAAAATCTGCAGCCCTGTTTGGTAGGGGAGACTGTCTTTGAATTGCTTTAATGTCAGCTGCCTGCTTTGCAGTGTTCAAACATGCAGTCCGGGGTGTGAAAACACGTGTTTCAAGCACAGCACCTGCTTGTTGGGGAAGTGTTTTGGCCAGATGGACCTGCTTGGTAGCAGTGGACTATTTTCCTTGCAACTCCTTCTGAGTTGCAGAATTCCCATGGAGTATTTTGTGGGAGGCATCTTTTCCCTCATGCTAAAGCATGGAAGGCCACCTTTTGCCACTGCCTAAACAGCAGAATCTGGGCTAGTAACATCCTGCAGCATGTATCATGTCTTGCTCTCTCTGGCCTTAATTATATCCATGTAGTGTCTGCAATCTCCAGTATCACCAACAGTCTTGTGGACAGCACAAACCACTGGTAATCGTTAGATATATCATGATTTTGAGAATGTGGTGAAAGATTTCAGTATTAATGAAACACTGATTTTGATGTGGTTCCCTTCATAGTTCCAATCAAAATTGCCTTGCATTTTCCTTTGTTGTGGTTTAAAGAATTTGAGTCTGCTGCAGAGTGAGTATGTAGATATCTGTAGTTTTACTGCTGGCATAGGAAAAAAGAATCCAAGGAAATCAATAGTTTCAGATAGGATATTTCCATTATTCCACGTTTCCATAATTTCCAATAGAAATCAATAGTTGCTTTATCTGAATCAGAAGCTGGGCTTTAAGTCTAAAATGTTGTAAGCAATGGAGCATTGAGTGAGCCACCAGGACTTGTATTTTCTGCAAGTACAAGCTGTTGTAAAAGTGGAACATCCTTGACTGAGATCTCTAGATATCTCGAGATAAATATTTCAGTTGTATAAAGTTTTGCTGAATGATGGGACATGTCTCAAAGCATACATGGGATATTCTGGAGTTCTGATGGCTCAAGCAGCCCCCTTTAGCCCTCTGGTTGCATGGGCAATAGGGGATGGATGATTACACTGAGGAGTCGACTACATGCAGACGTGCTAGATGAAAGATTTCACAGGCAACTGGAGAACAAAATACAGTGAAAAATGTTCCACTAAAAAAATAAGAAAAAAGCTAATGAACCAAACCAAAGTTAAATAGGGGTCTGTGAAAAACCTGTCTCACGGGTGCTGTCCAGCGACAGTCAGTGTTGGAATATGCTAACTGGAAGTTGAAGCCTATGGGGCAAATCTGTTTCTTTCTCTTCGTCCTTAAATGGCCTTGGTGCTGCTAGCTCCAGGCATTTATTCTTCAGGTTAAAAGTGCCAAATGGTTACAAAAATGGCCTGGAAAACCCTGAGATTACAATAAATAACTGATAGTATGAATTCCTTTTTATATGCTTTCTGGCTTGGAGCTGTTCAGGATACGTATATGGTGTACTGCTCCCAGTAACTGTAAGGGATATGGCTCTTTTTGCTCTCTAAAATGAAAAGCTGAGATTCTGATGGGATCACATGACTCCAGCAACAGGGTCTTTAAAGCAGACCCATGAAATAGTGCAGCACTTGTGGTGAGTTATGGGAGGTCTGACAATGCTGTAAAAAAAAAAAAAAAAAGTCTATATCTTGGCTCTTGCTGCCCATTTCCCTGTGAACCCTTTTGTGTACTGCTCTCCTTCCTAGTACACACAGTAACATGATTTTTGTCCCCAAAGTAGCCCTGTAATAGGGGAGGGTGTTGTAATTACAGAGAAATGAAGCAGAGATTTATTTTTACATTAACCTGAAACATAAATATCTTTCATCTGTTAGGCTCTTTCACAGTCCTGGTTAATGGACTAAACTTGCTAGTTTGTCTCTTTATCATTTTGATAGACCTGTTAAATGAAACCGTGAGAGATCAGACAATTTAGTCCTGTGGCCAGTGGCAGCTTTTCATAGCAGTGATTTCTAGCTGGGTTTTATGTGCCAAATGTCCAGGCAGCTTGTGCTTATCAGCATCCATTATACTTTTTGTTGACTTGAACCATTAATAACCTGTCAGATTAGGTAATTAGGCTGTCTCTAGTAGCCAGGGGAAATTGTTTTTCCCTAACTGATGGTATGGGTTGTGCAGTTGTGCAGATAAGCACTTGGTCAAATGGCGGTTCAGGCGATTTTTAACTGGCCTTGCTGATGAATGCAGAACTAGTGCTGAAACATGAGGGGCAGATAGCAACACAGACAGTCACCAAGAAAAATAACCTGCCCCTTTCAGAACTCTCTTCAAATAAGACACTAATTATGGATCTGATTCTGCAAATCCGCTGCATGTAGGAGTAACCCTGTTAATTTCAATGCTGTGTGGTTTTATAAACGTTGTTCCTTTCTTCTGCATTAAAGTTGATCCCAAACATGGGGGAACTAAAGGGGTCCTCTCAAGGACATGTCGTTTTACTTCTGCGAACAAAGCTGGCTACTGCTAGTGCCCACTGCTGCTCTGAGATTCTTTTTGTGCGGTGACCTTCTCTCTTTGGCACTAATGGAGCCTGTTGTGTCCAGGAGTTGCTTCAGCAGTCTGTAGATGCAGGAAAGGGCTGTTTATTCCATTGAAGCAGGAATCCCAGTTCTTAGGTGAATGGCATCTACCTGTTTCTAGGAGCCATCAATCGTCAGTGTGAAAAGGCAGAGGGTTGTGGCGGCATTCATCAAAGAGATGTGTCACTTCGGTTGTGTGAAGACTTTCTGTCAGAATAGACAAGAAAATGAATTTTCCTGAAAAGCCATTTGGGTTTCCCATGATTGAGGGCTTAAGTCCTCAGAGCTTGCTTGCTTTTATTTGAGCCAACTGATAAGATGGGTGCGAGAGTTGCAGAGGCTACCTTGTCTTCCAAGATTGTTAAGGTGAATGAATTCTTGCACAAAACGGCCTTTGAAGAGAGAACCCCACCATACCCCCGGTCAAAAACATACCCCCACCTCTGAATTGGAATGATGTGTCAGAGGGAAGCAAGCTAGCATACAAATAGTGAGTCACAAGATCTGATTGTGTTGCTGCTGACAGATTCCCACAAAGGACTGTGAGATGGTAGCAGCGAGGTGTGCTCAGCTGCCCAGTCCTCACAGTCACACTGAGCAGGTTAGTTGTGCTTCGATGCAGGGTGGAGAGACGGAGGGGTCTCTGCACAGGTAAATGTTACAGAGAATGTCTTGAGAGAGAAGACTTAGCTCAAACCCACCTTCCCATGCTCATCTTGCACCCCAGATAAATGGAGTGGGGTCACAAGTCTGCGGGTAAGTTGCCATTGCAAACACCTCAAATGACCTGCTAGCCAGCCTGCCTCTACTGAGTCACTCCGTCTTGAGTCCAGGTTTGTAACAGAGATTTGTAGCCAGGGATCTGCCATCCTCTGACAGCTGAATGACCACTGAGATATGTGGCATAGGCCAAACCACCCCAAAATCAAAATACTTTGATAGGCCAGACCTGTCCGGGATATATAATACAGGAGAAGGAAAGCTTCTTTCCTCAGTAAGAAGTCCAAAAATGGCATGTGTCTGACCAGTGGATTTTCCTCATTCCCTGACGTGTCCTTTGGGAGTTCTACGTAGGACGTGAGCCAGGCCAAGGCTAGGACTGGTGCTTGCCTTGTAGGTGTAGCATACTGATCCCAAGGGGAGCCAGGTGTTTCCTGCTCAGGTGAGGGCACTTGCCTCTGTGCCCAGGGAATAACTCGTGTTTGCACTTTTATGCAGCCCCTGGTGGGATGACAAATATCCTGCCTTTAAATGTCAGTGAAGAAATTTTGCTGAACCTCTGGCTGATAAAAATAGAAGTTGACTTTGAACTCTCTCCTTTTGATTTACTTCTTTGGTTGTGGGCTCCACTGCAGCATTAAGCATTTAATTTACTGTGGGTTCAAGGACTGGAGGCAGTTGATCTCTGGACTGTGATCCATTAGAAGCCAGCCTTATCCATCACTGAGATGGGTTAAGCCACTATTTGGTTTGTGGAAGTGGCTGGATTGAGTCTATCGAACTTTTAACTTAAAACAAGACTGAAATCCCCTTGCTTTGAAGTCAGCAATTGGAATTAGACTCCAGCAATTCTTATCTTTTATTTTAGGGATGCAGTTGAATTTTCAGTACTGCTTTTCATTGACGTAGTTACAGGCTTTCAGCTAGCCCAATTCAAACGCAGCCTGCATCCCAGCTTCCTTTGCCTTCCCTCCTGCCCCCTTGCCGTGATTAGGCACGGATGTGGTAGTGCCAGCGCCTGCCTCTCCTTAGCTTAACAAGCACAACAGCACTGTTGTAAAGCTCCTTTGTCCCGGGAGTCTGACAACATCTTAGCACTGTTGCATGGAGTAAATGGGATATCTTTGCCTTCAGATGAGAGCTCTGTGTAGCCTTAAGTAGGGTTTCCGCCTTCCCCTGGCTTCCCCCACCTCTCCCTTTTGCTTGGGCAGCTGCCCACATTTGCCTAAAGCCCTCCATTCCTCCCTTGGCACTTGCCCTGCTCTGCCTAATCTTCTGTTACGCTGTGATTCTCCTGGGATTGCTAGTAGCTGGCATGGCCTGGAGAACTCAGGTTTGTCTGGGGCGGGATTCCCAATTCAGGGAAGCTCAAAGAAGTTTACAAGAGACGCAACAGATCTCCTGTATATTAATAACACTGCATGCGGCTGCTTGAGACCAACATTGTTTCTGAGACAGTGAAAATGCATAGAAAGGGGAGTTGGACTTGGAGGATTCCATTGCATTTAATGACAATGTTGAATATGGGGATGTTTTTCTTCGTCAGTAAAAGGAGAGATCAGCTGAATTAGGCTGACTGCATTTAAAAACCTGAATGCAACAAACCTGGTGCAGGATGAACCTAGCTGCACCAAGTCAAGGACTGGCCAGGAAACCCTTGCTTCCATGGTATTGGTGCAGGTCAGCAACCCGTGGTTGCCAAATAGCCGTAAGGTGCAGGGTCGCCCTGTGTGACAGAGCTCTCCGAGTCTTCTGTGAGGGAGAGAAGCAGAAGGGAAGAACGAAATACTGTTCAGTGTTGTTGGCCTGAGCTTGATGAGGTGGGTCATTTGCTAGCTGTGCAATGGGGTGCAATAAATCAGAGTCTGCTTTTTTAGTATCATAAGGCAATTTAAGTTCTTAATTGTTTAACTTCCAGGCTGGGCAACTTTTCTTTCCAGAACGTGAACAGGGCTCAGAAACCATGACAGGGAGGGGGACAAGGAGGCATCGTGTAGTGAGAGGACCAGAGCCACGCTGTCAGGAGAGCGGGAGCCCTGCAGGGGTGCAGTGGGATTCTCCATGAAGCATGCTGTGCTCACAGGTGGTCGCTCTCTAAAGCCACGCCGCTATTACTGAGCTGTAAGAGTTAAGTTACATCAGGGCTTGGATGGCTAGTGAAAGCTTAGCGTGGATTTCCCTCTGAATTAACCCAGCGCGGCTCGCAGCTTCACGGTGACCGCAGCCAGGCGGTGGAGGCCTCAGAAAGCCCAAGCTCCCCCTCGTTGCCTTTGCCGGGGCCCGCTGCCAGCAGGGGGAGGCGCGGGCCCGGCGGGGAGCAGGCCNCGCGCTGCAGCCGAGAGGCCCCTCCGTGTGCCGCCCCCTGAGGGCAGGGCCCGCGCGCCCCCCGAGCTGCTGGGGCTCCGCTTGCGCGTCTGCGTTTCGGCGGCGTTACGGATGTCCGCAGTGAGGTAGGTGGGCACACGCTGCTGCTGCCCGCCTGCTCTCTGTGACTGCAGGAGCCTGAGGCGTCTCCAGAAGCTTTGTTGCTGGGTTCTGCAGCATCCTGGGAAAGCAGCCGAAATTAGCTTGTTTCAGAGATCGTGTACCGGGAGTAGCTAAGAAAAAGCAAGAGTGCACGGGCAGAGGACAAGAAAGGAACTTTCTTCATTCCCTATCTGAACAACTTTTTACTCAGTCTGTATGACAAGTGTGTTGAGTCTGGTCTCTAGAGAAAGTCCAAGGAGGAAGAAGGCAAAACTAACTGACCTAGGAGAATTCAGCTCTGAATCTTACATAAAATTTAACAGGACCACATGAATAGCTCTTATGAAGGTGACATCTCGGACTGAGAGTGAACCCATTAGGCATCCAGCCAAACAGACACAACGGATAGGAAATAATTTCTGAACCCCAGAAGCATCTGGCTGTGGATAGCACAAGGGCTTTGCATATGTATCAAATCCATTTTCAAAAATCTCTGCGTTTCAGGACACTACATCTTATTTTCAAAGGTGACTGAGCAGTCAAGGTCTCAGTATCCTTTTGACTTGCTGCGAGAATCCAACTGCTGAGGTCCCATGAGCCCAGCAAGTCAAAAGGATACTGAGACCAGGATACTGGTCCCATGAGCCCAGCAAGTTGTGTTGCTTGATACAAGACAGTACCTCCAGCTACTCCTTGCTCCTCTGCAGAGATTGCATCACCTCTAGTAGATCAGGCAATGGTTCAGTTCCTAAGCCTTCACAGTTCTGTATTGTAACTTAAACCACCGCTGGCTGCAGCCTGTGAACGTACTACACTGGGAGCTGCAGTGGCCAAAGGCTTCAATTCACAACCTGTGTGGAACTGGCTGAAACAGCTGCACATATAACCTTTCTTGCTGGTTATACCTGACCTCCTCAGCTGCTGCAGCTCAGCCTGAAAATGCTTGTGAGTTAGAGCCCTAAATTCATATCAGAAAGAAACCTGAGGTTTTAACCTGGTGTCTACTCACTGATGGTTAGAACAAAATGTGAATCTGTTTTATTCCTTGTTTGTTCCGCTGAGTGGCTGCTCCTTATCCCATGGAGAGCAGCATCTCTAGAAGATTTCTATAGCTGAACTTGCAAATAGAAGATATTTCTCTATTTCTGTAGGCAAATCAGAAGGGTATTTCTGGAGAACAAATGGCAAAAGAGTTACTGTCCCCTGACAGTGTTAAATTAACGTGAATTAGTGAACTGTTTCCATTGTCTGGAACACTTGGAACCCCAGCCAAAGTTGATCACTCTCTATTTTAGTCAGCAGGCTTGTTTTCCTTCCGTCATCAGAAATTTGGGCACTTTATCCTAAGGAGCTCTGTTAAGAGTCCTTGGCTATGGCCAAAGTACAGTAGAATACAATCCAATGCTCTTTTGTAATTCTGCAAACTTGCACTGTGCCACTGTGGGCATGGAGTTGGCTGTCTGCAAGGCAGCTGCAGAAGGTAATCTGGTGACATGTGCACTGCATACATTTGAAACAGCACTTTGCGCTGGGAACTGCCTTTCATCTTGTCAGACATCAAATCTTGCAGCCTCCCTCAGGTGTACGGCAGATGTGTTATCTTCTCTTTCAGGTGGGGATTCTAGGCAGAGAGCTAGAGGGACTGACTTAGAGCCCAGAAATTAGGAGCCATACCTTCCTTCATGCCAGGGTCCAGACCCTTTGGCACTGCAGGCCCTGGGCTATGTTTACAGGCTGCCTTTAGGTAGTGTCGTGCTGTGCAAACACTTGCTCTGTTTACTGAAAGTGAAATAGATTTGGCAAACAAGAAGGAGTGGTAAGGACAGAATTAATGAAAACAGAGTAGTTTTACACTCCTGTTGGGTTTCAGCACACAGCTTGGGGAAATTGCCCTTGTACTAATGCAAAGTAGCTCTGTGGGATGGGATGTTGTACAATGTGTTTTTTCTTTGAGCAAGGCCCCACTTCAATGTCTATTTCATTGCCCTCCGTAGTTGGGCAAACCAATGCTTGTGTCCAGCCTCCTTTGGTGGACCGTTTAGTACACTGGCTAACTATCCATCATTTTGCTGTCCTACTGCTGTGCTGCCATTTCAAGTGGGTTCCTGTTTCATCATGGATAATGAAATTGCTCATAAGCACACAAATGCTGTAGCTTGCAATGCTCAGGAAACTGACAGTCGGCTGTGATAAGTGATTTGACCAAAAATAACAATGAAATCTATTCTCAGCCTTGCCACTGACAAAGCAATCAAAACACATGTGCAAGGGTGTGTTTAGATGAGGCAATGACATTCTCACGCTGATATAAATTAACCTTTAGTAGCCCTAAGGACCAAAGCAGGCAAAGTGGTAGGCAGATGTAAATTGCTCAGTCAAAATCTGTTGTTTGTGATTGAGATGAATGAGGAGACCTTGCCACTAGATTTCCATCAGTGCCAGTACCTTGAGGGAATGCAGAAAATGTCCTCTAAATACAGTGAGGGCCAGAGAGACTGTGAGAAAGGAACTCATTCCCTACCTGCAGGTAACTGGCACCAGTTTATGGAGGATGGTACCCCATGTGATTCTCTGCCTCGCTAACGTGAGCCCACGCTGCATAGCTAACCCAGCTGTGGGAGAGATGTCAGGTTTACATTCTGTCCCCTGTGCCATCAGCCACAGGTCCAAGTTCTCATCATTTCTGCATTATCTTTATGACCCCTGGATGTGGGGTGGGACAAGATGGGCAAAACAGAGCTAGATTCTGTTTGATCCAGTAGCAATCCTGCAGCACGGCTTTTAGATCAGAAATGGACACTTTACTAGAGAGGAACAGAGAAGTGTTCAACACGTGGCCCGAGATGTTTCTGTAAGGGGAAATTCTGGAGAGGGGGTCAAGATACCAGTGAATTATCACTATGTCATCTGGTCTGGGAGCTGGGATTCTCTCTGTGGATGTAGCAAGGTTCTCCTGGGATGATCATAGTTTGAGATGTATGTAAAACCCTCAAGAGCTATTTTGGGTGCTTTTTTCTGTGCCCATTTCGAGTGTGCACTGTCAGAAATTCCTCTCAGCCTGCTGCTCAGCCAGGTGTCTTGGAGAGCTTTGGAGGAAGAGCTACACAAATTCTAGGGGACCTAAGATTAAGAGTGAATCCAGAGCCTGATGATGGGTAATTCCTGAATGTTCAAGGCAAAGAAGATACAAAAGATGGTCAGTCTTTACTGCCTGGGTTTAGTCTTCTTATGGCTTGTGTCTCAATCCCATTGGAAGCAAGAGCAAGACCAGTCATGGCATTTCCTGCCATTGCCTTGTCCTCAACACGGCGCTGGAGGGGGCCACTAGGACCAGATTTGTCACTCTGTATGGTTTTAGGGAGTTGGTTTGCTGCAAAGCAACTGTTAGCACAGCAGCAACAGCTGAACCAGCTACAGGGCTGGGAGATGATGTCAGGGACAAGAACCACCAACAGACCAGTAGGTGTCTCACAGACCCTGTTTCCTCTTGGCTTTTTACTGAGAGCTTCATGTTGTGGCAAAAAGCACCACAAGCTAATGCACGCAGCTATGAGCATCCTGCAGCATCCAATATTGAGTGCAAGAGTATAATAAAGCATTGCTCATCTCTTCTCTCCAGCACAATGTGCTGTTACATACTGCTGTCCTGAAATTATTGATTAGCCTGGGGTCCTGCTGATCTTGTGCTGCAAGCTGTTTTTGTACACAAATGTCTGCTCAGAGTCTTTTCTCACTCTTTGGGAACAAAAGCCACCTCCCTTGTCTGGACACTTGATTTTTGCATCATCTGTAGCAGCCAGGAGTGTGCAAAGCATTGCTCATCTCGTAGGGTACGTGGATGGGCTGGACACCGGGATGGCCCAGCACTGGTCTGGAGTAAGGGTTGAATTTCTCATTTCCTGAAAACTTCCAAAATCACAAAAATTTCAGTGTTCCTGTGTTATGCCCCAGCTCTCTTGTGTACTTTCTTCATCTCTAAATGATCCTTTTGTATTGAAATGATTTACATTGTACATATTGCAGTTGAAATATGATAAGTAAGTGTGGTAAGTCTTCCTCAGGCTGCCTACCTTCTTATACCTGATAACTTCTGCTACATGTTGGAATCAGTTTCCCATGACTCTGCTATAAGCCCAGATCTGAAATGTGATATGTATATAAACCTTTTGTTACTTTTGGCTCTGGGATTTTGGAACCTGTGGCTACTGAAGATGCACTTTGTTTCCTTTTTCCCATCCTATAGGCAATAGGTGCAGATTTTTCTGTGTTCCGCTGACATGATTCCCCCTTCATTTGTTTCTGACCAGAACTTCAGCATAATAAATAAACAGACCGTGCCCAGAAAATGTTACTTGTGTTTGATATGTTGGTACATAAATTTGCAAATTGTTTGGGTGCTCAAACAAAGAACATGTGACTCAATAAGAGTCCTTCCAGCAAAGACATGCTTTCAGCTAAACCAGACTATGTAATTACTTACCTGCTGACCTGAGTGCTTTGATCTAGGTTGTTTCCAGTCACTTGGAATGACAACAACATCTCTTTCTTGTACTGGCCTACTTACAGATGCACCCAAAATGTGTTGTTCTAAGATGTCACAGATTCAGGTGCGTTGGTTACTGCGTGGAGCTTGTAGTGCTGATAAGTTCCTAGAAGCCCATAGTTTGGGTATTGCTCTAAGGGAGCTAGGCTGTGTCCAGTGAGGTCAGAAAAGCACTTCAGTTTCTGCAAAGTTAAAAGAGCATCTATTAAATGTCAAGAGGAAAAAATTATCCTTGTCTTGCATGTCCTCTTACTTCATTATTACATTTTTTATGTAATTCTGCACATACCTGTGTTTGTAGCTTAGTTTTGCACTTTTCATACCTCATCAGAGACTCTCACACATGCTGTTTTAGAAGCACAGAATGAAACATAATGGGAAAGGACTTATCTCTTAGTTTAGAGAGAGATTTATTCTCCTAGTCTATTTATATTAAATCAAGCTGCGTTATTACTCTGTCTTCTCTATTGATTACCTTCTCAAGTATGTTTAGAGTGAACAGTTGCCATGATCATCTTCTTTCTGTCTTCTTGCTGACATTTGAAAAGAGGGAATTCAAACACCCTCATTTTAAGGTCTTTTGCTTAAATATATTTACCAAATTTTGTAATTTATGCATTATTCTTCTCCCCATGCCCCTTTAAGTTCATCTGTCTATATGTAACTGCCTGCTTGCATTGTGTGTGATAACAATACTACGCAATGTGGTTTTCTTCACTGTAGGCAGAAAATGGGCAGCTGACAAATGAATTGGTCAGACTTCTGCAAGAAGAACAGACAATTTCTGGATTATTACAACTTTCAAGAGCTTCACTGTAAGTATTTTATCACTTCTTCAAGATTTCTCTGCTTGTGCAGTTAAGCAGATCTTGATAAGGCTTGTCTGGAATTCTGCTTCTTAATGACTCTAAATAATGTTATACTTTGAAATCATGTTATCCATGTACCATGGTATCCAAAAGTTTTTCTATGTGTATGGAAAGTAAAACAGTAATGCCAAGTGTATGTGCAGTCTAGTTTTACTGGTTTTTATCTCAAGCTTTGAACGTTAATATAGTTTTTAGAATCTGGAAAAGCAGGACAAATAATTTTGCATTCTGCTTTTGGTGGGTTGATGTGTCCCTCTTTATTAAACAAAGTCAGTTTATTTACCCAAGTTTTAGCTCTGATGAATTGCTTATACTTAAGTATGGAGTGAGGCCCTTGGAGGCAGTCACTAATTTCCAGGCATTCATGTAACAGAGTTATTATAACACATTGCACAGGGTACATGCATGAGTACCCTCAGTTGCTAAGGGGAGCTATTTTGTAGTGGAAGTGAGTTGCAAGAAGGGAAAAATGGAACTGATGTTGATGCTGAGAGAAAAACTGACTGTGATCTAGCATTTTTTTCCTGAAAATCTATCTTACATTGAGGTGCCGTTGGTATCAAGAAGACAGCCGTCCCTTCACCTTGGAGCAAGGCAACATGGCAGGCAGAGCTTGCAGGGGGTGCACCTAACTTGTGGAAGGCCAGGTCTCCCCACTGTTAATTTCACATGACTCTGGAAAAGGCTTCTGACCTGCTTCCCTTATGAATAGCAACATAAGTTCATGCCTGAATTTGTTCTTTGCACCTTGTCTAGATGTTTATACCTGTGACCGGGGAGTGTTGAGCTGCCACCAAGAAAAAAGGAGAATTCTTATTTGGAAGAATTTCGTAGTCACTTTGTGCAGGCAGAAATGAAGACTTAAAGGCTGTGGCAAAGGAGAGTCAGACCTAGAGACTGTCTTGAGCTTCATGGAAATGATCAGACAGAACCCTTCCCCATCGCAGAGCACTTCTGGCATGTTGTTGGTATGTTGTCCGTATTCATCAACTACAGGGTTTGCTCGAGGCAGCCAAGTAGCACTGGAGGGGTATATAGGCCCCAACCCTTGCATCCCTGCTAGTTCCCCTTCTTGTCACTCTGAGAATTATATGACATGTCATTTTCTGTCAGCTTCTTTTCTCCTTCAGGAGTGCTGAGGCAAATAATTCAGCTTGTTCTAGAAAATGTCATTTTTCTATCTCAATAAATTAGCCTGGCTGCTGTATCTCTGCAAGCCATTGAGGCTGCTTCATTCATAGCACCCCATGTGTCCTCTGGACTTGAATTTTTTATTACTATTTGTCTGAATGTCTTGCATCATCTTTTATTTATTCTACCCCTTTGCTATTCTTCTCATTTGTTCAGTTGCGAATGTCGGTCTTCTCAGTCTTCATGCCTGATGTTTAGTGTCCATATGCCTCTAGAGCTCTTTATAGCTTTGTATCAGTCTGTATTGCCCTTCTTTTATGCACAAAGAAAACTCACTTAGTAAATCATGTCTTTACCATTGAGCCCAAAACAGTCCTTTCACATGCCACTTGTCTCTCTTTGTCCTTAAGAGTCTTGTGCAGTTCTTGTTTCCATTTGATTTGGTTAATTCTCAGTGATTTGGAAAACTCTTCATTTTCACCTTAGCAATACAAAGGACTTGTATCTCATGAGATCGTAATCTTGTGCTCACAGTGGCCCACCAACCACTTAGCGTTGCAAAAATGCAGTGTCCAAGTCTTGATGTTACTCAAAAGAAAAGAGATGAATTTTCACATGAAAGTCCGTGAAAACTATGTACATTTGCTCCTCTCCTACAGGTTTGCTCAATGACTTGGAAAGCAGTTTAGCAGGCAGTACCACTAAAATGGCAGCTTCTATTGATGGAAGATGACACAGAGGAGATAAGGAAGAGAAGAGAGGAGCAGGCTGAGGAGGAGGTAGGTACCAGATATGGAGACCAGATGGGATGTCTATAGACAGCTTTTAATATTAGCACTAGTTTTGATATCATCATTGAAGGGGCGAGAAGATGGATGGGATTAGGAGCTGATCTCAGGTAAGAGAATCACTGGGTGACAGAAGACTTGGGTCCTGTCAATTTCAAGCACAAGGAATTGGTGAATTCATGACTTTCATTTGCACTGCATCTGTTTGCTGTGTCTATGGATTCAGATCCAGTAACTTTTATGACACACTCAATTTAGATTGGATTTTGGCCCTGCTAGTCCTGTGGACAAGGTTGGAGAATGGTTGTACTTTTTTTTTGCAGGTAGATGTGCAAAATGCATGCTTTATCCTGCAGAGCCTTTTGAGGAAGGCAGGATAGCAGCCTCGCTCTTGAGCTAGCATTGACTTGGCCAAGTTTGTTTTTTCCCCCACCTTGTTTATAAACTGAGCATGTCTGATCTGCAGTCACTCAGAGGCAATAAGCATGAAATCCTATGAAAAATGTCAGGAACCACATTTCAAAGCAGATTTGCATCTTACTAAGCCTGTAAAAGACCAAGGTGTGAGTAAAGGCTTGAGAAGATAGAGTGAAGGTAACTATATTCAGGGAGGTGATGGCAGGTGAGGGTTATGTGGGAGGAAGAGAATGAATTCATATATAAGGATCTCTCTGGCATTTCATGGCCTTATCTGTGGAGGGTCTAAGTTTAGAGAATAAAGTTAAGATCTGAGGAGTGGGGAAGCAGATACAGGAAGCGTAGTTCATAGAGAATGTGCTATTTAACTCAGTAGTAGGGATTTACGGTGCAGCCAGCAATTGACAGCTTAGAGGAAAGCAGCTACAGAGATTTGAGTGAACAGTCCCCAGAGCAATAACTCATTAGTGTCCCCAGAAAGACAGAACTATGTAAGTCTGTCTCTCAGGTGAAAGAGATGTTATCTTCCAGCAATGAAGGGTTGTGCTGATGAAGAATTTCTGTTTCAAAAGCTCTACTTCTAACTAAAATCAGCTGCTCTGCCCAGACTCAGCAATAATGGGCAGATTCTGAGGCCTTGTCTATTTATACATATAAGGCAGCCTGGGAGTGTAGGGCCAGCATCAGCCTGATTCTTCTATTAGCCTAGAGCAAACAAGTGAGCTCTCCCTTGTCCCATTTATGCAGAGAATTTCAGGCTTTGTTCTCGGGGCGGGGGGGGGGTTGGGGAACAGGGACTGTTCTGTCCCTAGGCAGTGGAGATGCAGAAAGCTGTAAAGAGTGCAAGGGGCTGGATCTATGGCCAACCATCTTGACATAAGAATGAGGTGCCTGGCTGGGAGGTACACAAAAAAGATGGTAGGATTGCTCCTCTCTAATATTGCTTCCGCAGCTATGGCTGCAGTAGTTTTGATTGTATATCTTAGAGTAAAAGGACCTGCCATTTTCTAGTTCTTCCTTTCTAAGCTTTCCTGTCTCTGAAGAAGCACTGTGAAGAGCTTTCAGAGTACTTTTTCTCACAGACTTGCTTTTTTTGAGGAAAACTGGGGTGTTTTAAACTGTTAACCCAAGGTAAAATTCTAGCAAAAAAAATAAAGTGTTGTAGTTTTAATGTGAACTGGAGGTCTGGATATGTCCTTAGCTCTGCCACAGTCTTTAACCTGACTGCTGTAGCCCATGGACTACAGAATGCATTAGCTGACTTTAACAAAGAACCTATCTGTGGTGTAGCAGTAGTTACAGATTTTGGCATGAGATTGGAAGAAGGCAGCTAACTGTCGGAGTTCTCTCCTGCCTTCCTTGGTTTTCCTGCATTATCTCCTGAGGCCCTCCAGCTGCTGGGCTGGTAGCAGTTATAGTGCTTGTGCACTTGAGGGCAATGTAAGATCCATCTCTCTGCTTCATAAAGATGTGCTCTTTGTCAAGGCAATTCTGAGCTTCTCCTAGCAGTGATCATATAACATTTTCCAAATATTTTCTGACTTTTTTTTCTGTTTGGTTATATATCGGCTGAAAATTAGATAGGAAATTTAGTAGAAACATCCCTCTTAATGTTGTATTATTTTTCATTAAAACCTGCAATTTTGAACTAAAAAGTAGGGAGAACAGTGAAAATTCTGAGTGGTCCAGGTCACAAATCAAGTACTGACTAGATATTCTGGTAGGAAAGAGCCAATACAGAAGATTTCTCTTCATCTAAAATCTATAAATCTGCTTTAGTCAAATAGACTAAAATATCCAGCATAGTAAACTTTCCCTTCGACTTTCTGGGTGAACAAATAAGGATTTGTTTGTGCAGTGAAATATAGTGCCTGAATCTGACTGTGATCAGGCAAAAGAGCTAAATTCATGGTCTTATTCCTGAGCTGTTCCTCGCTAGCTAAATCCACAGTGTCATATGCTCAGAATATATGTGAGTATCTCAGCTTTCAGCGTGCCAAGAATTAGGCCAATATCTGCTTGTTCTTCTATGTATAAGCACTTGGTACTGAATACATTGCACTACTCCGAGCTACCCAATGTAGTGGGATTTCCATATTTTTTTTTAATGTAGACTTCAGAAGTACAATGTTTAGCTAGTACATCAAATGGATCTGACTGTTTCCCAGATTTAAGGGCCTGAGGCTGAGCAAACAGATCATGCTTAGATGCTGTAGCATCACACAGGGACAATGTAGCTCCAAGAGCAGTAACAGAAACACACAAGTGACATTGAAATGAGGTGTGAAGGGCCTGGAAAAAAATAAAATGCAATGTAAAAATTCAGGCCATTTGCCTCTGATCCTGCATGAGAAGTGTTTATACTGCAGACTGTGATTGATGCTTAGTGACGATGAGGCACAGTACGACAGGGAGAATTAGGAGCCATGAGAAGATTGGATGCACAGCCACTTTCGCCTCTGTCAGACTGGCCCCTCTGAGTTACTGCTGATGCTGTTAATATTGTCTCCAGCTCACTTCATTCTGCATGGAGGTGGGGATGTTTCACCCAGTGCAGATTGGTAGCATGCACAGGCCACATTTGTCAGTGGGGAAATGCGATATATTTGTTAATCAAACTAAATTGGTTAAAATGTTTGAAGAGCTACCCAAACTTTGTGAATAAGTTCAGCCATTTGTTGTCATGGCAGCTTTTACTGACTGGCTGTATTGCAACATCCTGCCTAACAGGACAGTTTAAAAAAAAATGTACCAGAGAGATGGTGAGTTATGACCCTGTCTTTGGGTGAGTTGAGGTTTCAAGGATGATTTTTGTTCCATTTCCAAACATTCCAGTGAAGAACACAAACACAGAACTCCCTATTCTGGTTGCTCATTTTTGAGTTACATGGTTTGCTTTGAGGGCTTTCTAATCTCACATAAAGTAATCTTATTTGTGGACAGGCTGCACTCCACAGATTTTTGTCTTTCCTCAATGAATATAAGCAAGGAGTGGAATTGGACCAAATGACTTGCTACAGCATCTCATCCTGTTTGTTAATAATGGTCTATCAATCATTGCTAAACAAAAGCTTATGAGATAGCTGGCTACCTTAATGTGAACGTGAAGTTTGTCAGCTCTTTATTACCTGTATTATGTACATCACAGCAATTTGTTGAGTTATTCTACTGCAGAGAAGAGTTTTATGGTCAGCATCAAGATAGAAATAGTAGAGCCAGGGTGTGTAGGGGCAGGATACAGTTAAGTGTTATGTCAGTATACAAGTCATTAATTCAAGGTTACTTTACATAAAAGCACTGAAAATAAACTTTATCTGAGAGGTTTTTTGTTTGTTTGTTTGTTTTGTTTTGTGTTTTTTGTTTGTTTTTGAGGGAGAAGGATGTTTTCTTGACAAGTCAGAGAACTTGTTAATATTTGAGATACTTTTGGGGAGGCAAATAAAATCTGTTTTTTGATTAATCTGTAAAGTGGGAGGCTCTTGAAAATAGTATTTTAATCATAAAAGAACTACTAATTATGACATGAATAGTGTCTGCTGTGACTTCTCCTGCATCTCTTAGTCGACTTCATCAAAGAAATCCAAGCAGTTACAGTCAGAACATAGCAAATGAAAGAAAACCAAAGATCGGAGATGACTGCTTTTTCTGTACTGGAATATGTTTGATTTTGTCCCAAGTTGAAGTGAGCTTTATGCTTCTTGTAGCAGAAGCAGAGGCACTAGCTGGAAAGCTGAATCATTTCTACTCTGTTGAAATAAAAACATAGTCACAGGAACAGGGATTAGTCTCAAAGAAGGACTGGAGAGAGGGGAAGGAGATGAAGAAAGCTGTCAGGGTATTATCACTGGAGAGTGGAATCCGAGAGTTGAGACTGAGAGTAGGAATAGCATTTTTGGAGGTAACTGCTGAGGTAGCACGTACTCTGTTTCCTTTTTTACTGACTGGTCATCCTTGCTATGGAAAAGTCTCAACAAGGGGTAAGATGATGCTGAAACTAACATCCTGAAAGAAGGCATCAGAAAGGACTTATAATCAAGGAGTGGGTCCTCCTGATTCACTGTCACTGCTGTCATCTGTGGTTTTAAGCAATGTTGTGGTATGACTCAGAAATGGAGGGATGCCTGACACCTGTAGTGCTTCTCTTCTGCTTGGGTCAGAGTATCATGAGTGTTCAGAAGCACTCATCTCATCCCCACTGGCTACCTGCTAGGTTGGTTAAACTAGTCCTCTTTGAATGGAGGGCTGAGCTACCAAGGACTTGAAGACAAAGCACAGAGCTTTAGATCTCACCTGGATTTTCTGGCAGTTCTTGACGATTAGCATTTACCTGAGGATGGAACAATAATATCTATAGTTGAAATCAAGCAATGGTCCAATCCTGTCCCAGTGGTGAAGTGTCTGTTTTCTTGAAGATAACCATACCTGGCCTTGCTCAGCTGAGGGCAAGCTAAGGCTCAAGCTGCGGTTCTGCATTTGTGTTGAATATTGGTCTTAATATTCTGAATGTCAGGCCAAACTGAACAGTGGAGGAAGTCTGAAGTTTTTATTTGATTGAGATCTGGAACCTCTCTTTTGATTTCTCATGAATTTTCTGAATTTGCCCCTGGGATACTGCTTGTAAGAATATTTAGAACTCCTTAATGCTGGAAATTCAGGAAATTCAGCAAATATAGGTAGTCTTAGTATCTATAAGGAAGAAGTGAAAGTCATAATCTATGTTGATTGTTGATTATGGAGACAATTCTCCAGTTACAGAACCTTTGGACTTCGGGGATATTTTTGCTTTGAGTCCCAAATTGCTGACCACCTCTGCCAGGCCGTCACTCTCTTAAAGATTAAATCAAATCTAAAGTAAGCATTTATGTTTGATTTATTATTTCTTTTTAATGCTCAATTTAAACAGCCAAAATTGTGATCTAAACATTAAATTAAAACCTCGGCATGAATTGGTTCGTGTATGTCTCTGATTGCTTTTATATTAAATAGTTTACATGAATGTTGTTGTTTATCTTGAAAGCAGGTTGACATGCATATTAATGAGACCCAGGTGTTAACTTCATGCTGTTTCTTTCCAACTAAGAAAATCTTTACATTAACTTAAAATGGTTTTTACATGTATTTCTTGTAATAATTACATGACAGCACTTAGTGCATCATAATCTTCCTACATCATGGCCCCCTCATTTTATTCTTTCCCTTCTTCTGAGTCTCTTTCAGCTGTAGATGAATCAAACAGGGAGCTATAGCAGATACAATTCAACATAAGCTGAATACAAAAATACTGAGGAACCTACCAAAATACCAGTAATAAGGTGGAGTCAGTGCTTTCTAGCCAAGAGGACAATCTTGGTGTATTCCTAGCTTTCCCTGACTACCTAGCTTCATAGCAGTTCTTTAACTAACATGACTTTCCTTATTTTCCCCACTGACAAAGATGGTACCAGCTCATGTGGAGTTGAAAAATGTTGCATTTAGGTTTGTGAGCTGCAGCACAGATAGCTTTTATTTGTGACCTTTTATTTTAAAGATAGACAATACTGTCAATGATTGAGGTATGCTCTTGGGCTTGTTGGAGCAGGCTGGGCAGTTCATACAGCTAATCCTGGGAATGTGAAGACACTACCAGGTTGCAGAACTGCAATTCAACTGTAACTCTTGCAGCACTGACTTCATCCTTTGCTTGCACATGAGGACTTGGAAGCTTCTGAAGCATCATTTGCCTTAATCGGAAAGCAGAATTCGTGTGTCTTAAATGAATTCTACAGAATTATGATCTGCATAGCTCTTGCTTAGCATGATGGATGTTTAATTAAAAAAAGGAGCAAGGGGTCAGTGTCTCTAATATCTTGCCTGAGAAGAGCTAGTTGAATGTGGAGGGACATAAGAAACAGGAAGAATCCTTGAAAATCTGAGCCATCCGAAGCTAACTTCCAAGGAGGTTAGGAAGAAGGCCCATGTTTCATAAATAGACCTAGTCCCTGTAAAAGCCCAAATCTGAATTCATTTGTATTTTGGGTTTTAGGAGAACTGTGTGGTTTTACTCTGCTTGTGATACCTGATTATTCACACACATTGCAGTATCTGCCACAAGACAAGGTTTGTTTGTCTGTGAGAGTTTGATCCTTCAGGATGCTAGACTTCATGCCCCTAATCTGATCAGCCACTTTGGTTATAGTTCTGCAAGGGACTTAGGCATGTGCTGAATGTAAGTATATTAAACTCAAGCTGTATAAGAGCCAGAATGCTTCCCATCTTGCAAGCTTATTCCCAGGCCAACTAACAGCTCATAATGGGCGTATTAATCCCTGGTTATGTAAAGTATTTGGATTGCCCCACTAGAATAAATAGCATAGTACATTTACATCCAACACAAAAGCTTATTTATAGGTTTTAAAGGATCAGTACAAGAAGTACAGAAATAAATATATCTTTAAAAAGAAGAAAAAAGGGAATTAGATTTATTCAGTTCAATTTACTGCATATTGCTAAAGGACACTATATATAGCAAGTGTATGTACTCAGGTTACAGAAATAAATTGATTTAGTAGTGTTGCTAGACTGAAATTGATGTACAACACAAAAGTATTTTAACAGCAAGCCAAGATGTAAGCAAAGACTTATGAATCCTTTCAATTAAATTTCTAAAAACATGTTTGCTTTTCCTTTTAATTTGAAATTATGAGCTCAATGAGCACTTAACTTTATTTCCAGTATTAGTTACAGGTACTAATGGCTTCATTTACATTATGTTAAATTATTACATTAAACTCTCACTCAAGCGAATCTTTTTATGGGAGTCACTAAGAGTTCTTGTGTAAGGGGACAGGACCGGAATTTACAACTTATGGGAGTTGCTATTAAAATGTTAGCATCTGTTGATGGATTCAGATGTCAGATAGCTGCTCCCTAGAAGACAGTTTTTTGCTATGGAATGTGTGTGGGGGTCTTTGTAAATGTTTTGGTGGATAAGAGATGGTTGTGAAGGTGGTCAAAGAAAAAGTGGAGAGCAGAAGGGCTTTGTGGAAATGGTTGATGAGTTTTTTCAATGGCGGGGAGGAAGTGCTTGTCTATTTTTGTCAATGTTTTGAAAAATGTCATCAGCTCTCAAGGACTGTCAGCAGGTTTGTGAAGCTGGCACATTGGAGGGTGATAGAAAGAGAGCATTTGGCCTGTTCTTCTCACCTAGAAACCCTGCTCCTCTCGCCAACCCCCCGACAGCTGAGATTTCACTTCTTCACAAGTCTGTGAGAAGGGAGGAACAGAACCAGAGCTGGAAGGGACCTGCTAAGGGCTGGCCCCAGCATGAGCCCAACGTGTTGTTGCCTAAGGCAGGAAACAAGTGAAGAAGGTGACCACTCTGCCTATTCTGTTTTACAAAGTTCCTGGTGGAGCACTGGCTCTTTTGGCTCCGCAGTAGAAAGGGGACTCTAACTCTCCAGAACCTGTGGTTTGCATTAGAGCTTGTGTGGCATTTTCAGGTAGCATCAGGATGCAGGCATCTCCTGAGCAGGTCTTCTGCAAGCACAGTAAGCAAAAACTGGAATCTGCCAGACTTCCTGTCCTGTAAGAGCAGAATAATTAGACAACTCACGTACCACAAGCGCAGACAGGGATGTCTGAGTTGTCTGTGAATGTTTGGACATGAAGTCACCCTAGTGGGCAAGTTGAGGCTTCCAAAAAGGCTTCATGTCAGTGCATTCTGCATCGCATAGTGTGTGTCTTGATGGCTGTAGTGGGACTGTGTGGACCTGTGGCAGCTGAGTTGGAGATCTTTCTGGGGCTGAAATCCAGATATAAACTACAGCTATTTCTGATGTAGAGCCAGAACGTGTGATACTCCATACGAAAGTGTAGTGTGGAAAGAACATGTTAGTAATTCAACTGGCTGACTGGCTGTTCTTGCTTTAAGCTGAACCTCCATGTCATGACCGGAATTTCCTCCGTGAGTCTGGGTTTTCAGAGAGGTCTGTGTGTAACCAGGGAGACCCCAGCAAAACCTGCAAGAACAGAATCCTTTTTCTCTAGTCATTAAGCTAATGAGACCCTGTAGGATGGCTCAAGGACCCAAGGGACAGAGCAGGAAGGAAGCAAGAAGGCTGATGTAAGCTGTGACCAAGGCAAAAGAGCAGGATAAATTAAGTGAAAGTACAGTTGTATTGCCTTGGCTGCTGCAAGCTTTGAAGGTTAGCAGATCAATGTATCCTGGCTGGGGAGGGTGAGGAACAAGTGGGCTTGTGAGGTGTGGAAGCCAGCTATGTTAGATATAAAAGCAAGAGTTTATCTCTTGGATTTATAAAGCTTTTACAGCTCTGATTGAGGTGATGAACTGAATCTAGATGAAAATTTCAATTTTTAGAAATACTTAAAGACAAAAAACAAGTTTTTATGTGAATGCCATACTGCTACTTGGAGACAAATTTTTCACTGCTGGAGCAGAAAGTCCTCAAAGACACATCTACAGAGCTAGTTGGGTCCATTACTCATGAAGTGATTTTCCCCAGCCCAGCTCTGGCAGAGGTCAGGATGTTGATGGGACATTTGCAGCGAAGCAAACAGGATGCTAAACTGTCAGGCAGGGGACGTTCTCAGCTCCGTGGAGCTGAAATCTCACTGTCCTGGGCTTGTAATCTCTGAGAGAATAAAACATTCATAACAGACCTAAATTATCTCTTTTGGAGGGGGAAGTTCTTGGATGGGATTGCTTATCATTTGAGTACAAAAAGACCGCACTACTAACTTCCAGAGTGAAAGCTTCTCTTCACTGGTATTTTTTAGAGACCTCTCCCATATCTCATGCCTGGCTCCTTGTAAAGTGAGTGAAGAGTTCCTGAGACCTCTTCATGAGTTCATGAGTAGCTCACGCAGCAGACCTCAGACTCACGCTGAGGCTACTGTATGCTGTATATGGTTCTCAAAAAATCTGTTAAACTCTCTGCTTCCTTCCTTAGAAGCCTGTCTTGTTCTTTGTGAGGTGTTCCTTTGCTATAAATCCCAACCATTGAGATGCGTGTAGCTGACATCAGGTTATGAAAGATAACAGAGACTGAATAGGCCTTTCTCCAGAAATTATTCATGGTTCAGGATGGGGAGAGGAAACAAACAGCATACTGAATGTAGACCAAGACATTCACTAGCTGGTGTAAGAACACAGACCCAAACTAAAATGCTTTGAGATCTACTGGCAAGTTAGTATTATCACTCATTTTTACTGTCACACAACATTTCGCACTGTAAAACTTTGCTTTGAATTGTCAGAAATTTTTCCACCCTTTCAACATTTGTTTGAAATTCATTCGCCTTCATTCCAACTTGTAAGTGCTTGATTCTTGAGATGTTTTCTGTGTGTAGTTCTCTGGATATTGAGTTAATCATGTACTTGCTGTCACTCCATTGAAGTTATCAGAAACAAAGTTAATTATGGAGGGGGCGTGCCTTTTCAATGTTTCATCAGTCCTTGTGTTGCTGACATTGAACCTTAAGGCTGTTAGGAATGTCTTATTCAGAATGCCCTGAGGAAGGATTCTAGTTATTTTTATAAATACCCTTCATTTCTCCTACTTTTGAAAGATCTCCTTTCACAAAATACTTCTTCTCTGAGGAATGAAAAAGAAAAAAAAAAGAAAACAAGCAGCTAGCCAACAAAATTTGCTGTCATCTGCATTTTTTAAGAAATGGCTGAAAGTGTACTTGGTACATGAGTTCCCGGGAGAGTGTCACAGTGGGTGAGGCTGGTGTGGTAATTGCTGACCATGGTAAGACTAAGGGCGAGTGCTTGAAGGAATAGTAACAAGAGATTGCTGCTTACAGCTGTCCAAATTTGCTCTCCTTTGCATCTTGGTAATGAGCAATTAGGACTTGCAGAGCAGCTTTATTTGTTTGCCCTGGTTTGTTCAATGTGCCAGGGTTTGCCTCATCTCCTGCCTTGTTATGAGGTCTTGAAGTTTTCAGGTAGTTGCTGCTAGATTTTTGCTGCCTTGGAGGGTTTAGAAGAGCCTGTTAAATCACAGTGTGACTACAGAGGAGCTGGAAGCAGCATATTGAAGCACTCTTGAGATCTAGGACAAGCAGACTAACTTTAGGGTATAGTCCTCACTGGAGGGTGTAGCTAAACTTCCAGCTGTGGCCAAGGTTGCTTTTGGGAGGGCAGGCCATGCAAAATAGGCATGTGGTTCTGATTCTGGAGCAAGATGGAGGTTCCTTTGTTCTAAGGCAACTCCACGTACAGTAGGGATAGTGGAGCCATTTCCAAAGGTGCTTGGGATTTATACGTAGACATTTTGCTTTGAATTATTAAATTTAGCTAAATGGAATTCTTAGGCTGGGAAGTTCCGATTAGTATTAGGGCCTGTCTTTTCAAGCTTGGAGTTTACTGTGACTATGGTAGAATAGCTTGGATAGTTCTTGTATGCCATGTGAATACCCGAACCTCTGAGCTAAAAAGTCACTGTACTCCCTAACTCTAAAAGGTACATAAACATTTCATAAAGAGAACAACAACTACAGTAGGAGAGTGTATATCATCAGGCATATAATGCCTGTTTGTTGTTGAAAAATAGTGATGCAGACTCAAGGAATAATTTCCAGTGTTGATTACAAAGAGGACCAGTTTCAACAGAATTGGGTTGGTCCAGAGATCCTGGTGTTAAAAAAACTACCCTGATAAACAGATTTGAAACCTTATTCTGAGATGAGTAGAAAAGGATTTTTTTTATCTCTATAGATATTTCTTTTCCTAGCTGAATTAGCAGATATGATGTCTTGCTGATTTTGTGATCATGTGCAGCTGGCAGATTCTACTCTTTGCTGTTATTTGAAATAGTGCAAAGTGAAACAAAAGTATTCGGGGTTGAAATGAGTAGTTTAAGCCAAAATGAATTGTTAGTGTTTTATGAGATAAATGTATATAGACATGCACACACACACACATATATAAAAATGTAAATAAAATAAAATAGCTTCAGGTCTACTTGAAATGTTTTTTTCTCTCTCCAGCTGAACCACTGATCTAAAAGGATCATTTGTTCACACATCTCTATTGGTGAGGGATGTTTGCCTTTGTCAGATTGTCAGTTTTGTAATGAAATTGTAGTATACTGTAATAGCTTCTCTTTCACAATTTTCATTTAGGGCTCTTCTTCACCAGCTATCTTAGAAACCTGACTTTTCAAATATAAGGATCCTGTGTCATCAACTTCAACCTAGGCTATAATTTCACCACATAGCTTTTTCAGTAAAAATTTGAATTTCAGAAAGTATCTTAAGGCAGCTGCTTTGCTTCCCCTTTAGGCATGTTTGGTTTCTCCTCTGATTCGAATCAGAAAGAATTGGGGGAAATGTCATAATTTCTTCTTCTCTTCTTTTTTAGTAACCTTTTCATCAAACATGAGGAGCTGCATGTCTTTGTGCTTCAAATAGTGTTATCCTTAGGCAATGGTAGGTAGAAAAATGTGTTTCTGCCTTGAAAATCTTACCACCTTGCTTTCAAATTCTTCACTTTTCTTGTATCTCTCTGTCTCTGCATCCTTTGTTGACTGGGCGTATACTGTAACAACATTATTTATGTTAAGTACAGGAAAGAGCTGTACATTAAGAGTTCAAAGGCAGATTGTAATTCAATAGAGATCAGGCATTTCTTTGATTTGCAGCTGGTTTGAAAAAATGAAAATGAAATGCAAATAATCATCATTTCCTTCCCTCAATTATTTTGAAAAATAGAATAACATTTATGCTTTAGAAAATGATATTTTTTTAATCTAAAAAAATTATACTTAAATAGATGTGGTTATTAGGAAACTTTTCCAAATGCGTGGCTTCTAGTTAATTTGATATAAAGAAGACACAGTCCTGAGTGTATCACTATCTCTAAGTGGATAAACAGGGTAAGAGCTCATGCAATACCAGAGCCCTCCCCAGGCCCTAAGTAATGGAACAATCTTTACTCAGATGCAGTGGGCTAGCTGGTCAGACTTGGGTGACCTGAATGGAAAAGCTGTTTATTTTGCTTCTGCAGTCTACCCCCTGAGCAGGAGGAGATTTTTTTTTCCACTGCTTGGGTCTCAGTAAGGGCTCTGAAGGTTCAGAAATCGCAGGACACCCAGGGGTGGTAGGGCTTTGAGGTCAAGGGGCACTGCGGTGAGAGCAGGGAGGACGGAGCCAGAGGGCTGCTGGGCAGTGAGGTGGGCTACCAAAGGAGAGCAGGACCCTGCATCCCGTTGTGGGAGGGGAGGAGATGCAGGTGTTGCAATCACTTCTTGCATCTGAGCCAATGGGACATTGGTGGGACTGGACACAGCTATGACTTTGGTGCAGGACATCTAGGGTGATGTGGGATGTGTCCCATTCCAGGTGATGTTAATGAGGCCTGTGTACATGACAGGAGAGAGGACACCCTAGATTCTTCAGGTTTGCCTACCTCTGTTAGTGAATCTCATCCCAGCAGGGTAAGCACAGAGGAGAAGTAAGCAGGTATTTCTCCCCTGGGGCAGAGCTGGTCTTCAGGCAATTTCCCTGGCTGTTTGCTAGGATTACAGTAGATCCACTCCCGCACAATTTCTGCACAGTGGGAAGCCTCCACTGAGTGTGGTCAGAGGCTGTGCATCTGCCATGTTCCTCTGAATTTTGCCCTGTGGCTGATGTTGAGGGGCAATTTGGTCTTCCAAAACATGGGGTAGGACTTCCCCATCATAAGCAGGCACTGGACAGGAATCCAAAGTAGCTGGCAATGCCACAGTACTGTGTGTCTTTACAGTTTCAGCATCTTCTGCTGTAGCTTTAACACAGTACAAGGGAGGGTGACTACTGGGTACATTCTGCATCTGGATTGTCATCTCTCCTAGCCCCAATAACTAAGGACTTTTGCCTATGAATATCAGAGCAGTATTGAAATAAGGAATCATTTAGCATTGAGAGCCTTCTGCTGCCTCTGTTTCTCCATTCGTGCACCCAATGAAGAGTTGTCTAACCACTGTACCATGAAATATTGGATCCAAGAGGCAGTCCTAATGTTTCACCAGGTACTGTAAGCAGTGCAGTAAAATGATTAATGAGACCTGGCCCTAGCTCTGTCAAAGCCAGATCTGTTGGGCTGCACAGTTTCTTCTTTTTTGGAATATTCCGCTCAGCAGCATGTTGCCTTACAGACTCATCAGCAAATGAGTAGCAGATGGAGCAGTGACACATTTTATCTTGCAGCAGCAGGGACGTTGTATGTGCTAGGAGATTTCAGAGAAGTTAGGTTCATGTGAAGTATGAGATGAAAAAAGCTGCTGATCGTTTTTTTTTTTCTCTGCAAAATTGCAGATGGACAAACAGAGAGGAAAGCAGTTGTCTCAAGGCTTGCAAGGCAGTAACAATCAAATATTCAAGAAGTTAAAATTAAAACCCTGGCCATGGCAAAGACAGGCATTTCTGCATCCTGTGCCCAACTGATACACCGTGGATTAGTTTTTGTTTCAGATAGTATCCTTTCAGTCAGGGCTTTACAAATTGGTAGGTAGGGTTACTGATCTTTAAATGCCAGATGCTTTCTGTTGTCAGAGAACAATCACAGTTAATCCATATCTTAGGCCTTGTATAAATTGATTCTTCCACTCCTCATAATATGTAGCAGATGAGACATTGTAAAGGAAAATCTGAAAAAGAATCTGAGCTGAGACTGAGTTTTGGGATTGTTTGACTTCTGGGCTCTGCTGACGTCTACTTTTTCTTCCCATAAGCTCCACACACCATAACATTTACTATGATACTTAGACTGGAAATTGCTGATTGTGGAGTTCTGGCCTGAGGCTGGATCCTGAAGCTAACCAGACTGTGAGCAAGAGTAAAGCAGACATTACAAGGCAAGGTCTCTATTTGTCCAGACAACATCTAACACTGGAAGATGCAGTCATGTTCCAAGGTGCATGTGAGGTTTAACCTGTGATCCTCCTTGCAGTAATTTCTTTTCCTCTATATTAGCAGACACATAGGGGGATGCGTGGTGCCTGGTTTATGCAGGCAATGCTTTCCTTTCATTGTTACCGTGATATTCATGATGCATTCAGGGATTTGGCAAGTATTTTTTCCCTATGACTGTACTGATCTATCTGGAGAGATCATATGCAGTCAGCAACATACTGTGTGCCTTGCTGTTTACCAGGAACAAGGTACATCCATAGATGTCAATTTGTCATGGCAATGCTGTACAGTATTGGTAGATTTGGGCCAATGCACCCCAAAAAAATTCTCAACTCTCCCAGAATCTGATTATTCTTGAGATTGAGCTTGTTCAGATGAAGAAAGATACAGGTAGCAGCAGGGAATGGGTCACAAAAACCCAACTGTCCCTTTCTGTCCTTTATCACAGTCTATTGTGTCTTCTACAATAATTAATATCCTGTTTCAGTGCACAACATAAGACATAATTCAGTAGTCCATTCTCCTCACTTGCCCTGTGTTGTGACGTCCTTGAGGCACAAAGGGCTGTGACTTATAATAATAGACAGACTGGGAACCATGTGCTGGGCTGTGAGGTATATCATGCTGTGCAGAGAGAGGGAGATGCTGGCAGCCAGCTTCAAGCCTGGAACTTCCTGAATTTAAAGTTGTGGCTGCACTGCATCACCAGATTCTGAATTCTGCAGAGTAAAATGTGGTGACTACCAGGAGAGGACTGAAGGTAGCAGAAGTGGGACACGCATGTTAGCTCCGGAGCTTCCCAGACAGTAAAGATGCCATGGTGGGAAAACCCTCCCCCTTCTCCAGCCCAGAGTCACAACCATTGGCCAGACCAAATTCCCAGACCCAAAACTTTTGGGACAGAGAATCTCTAACTCTCTACTGATGATCTTTCTGCTGACTGTGGTCTAGTAAGACAACAGTCAGATATTTTTTCATTGTTGAAAGCTTTGTTAAAGCACCCAGCTCTGCACACAAACAGCAAAGTACCCAAGGTGCCTACCCAGATGCACATGAATGAGTTAGTGACCATGAAACCTAATAGTCCTGCTACAGCTAGGTAGAGTTTAAATAGCTGTTTTGCCAAGAACCCCAGACTAGCTCTTAGCAACAAAACTTCCCTGAAGAGGGTCTGATGTATAATGTATATGCTAGTCATGGAGTGCTTTGGAATCAGATTTGTTTTTATATAAAAAGCTGATGGAGAGGAGAGAGAAAAAGACAACCCTTTTTATCCATGTGATCAAAGTTTAGATGAACTCTGAGATGCACTTACCCCTCCCAACGCCAGCTCCTCTACTTACTTGTGTTCTGAGCAGAGCTGCTGAGATCTCACAGTTGTGCCAGTGTAGCAGTTCACAGTTATTGCTTCCTTCTTCCAACTCTGCTGGTGCCAGTGGCCCCTCTGCAAAGCCTCTGTCTGCATTAGTAAATTTAACCCTGTCAGGGAACGTTCTTGGGACGTGGTCATGCGCACTGGCATGCAGCATCACTCATGCATCTTCTTCCCAACACCAATGCAAAAGCAGAATACATAGGGATGCTGTGTGTTGCGAAGACTTCCTGAGAATCCATTTTAATGTCACTCTTCTGAGCATATACCAATGAAATCTTCATGCTGCTCCATCGTGTATGCTTTCTTCTCCCCTCCTTTTTGAGGTGTGTGTAGATACAGATGTAGACCTGTGCTTGTACAGCAGCAAGTGATCGATATGATGTTCAGATATGGGAAAACTGGAAGTGATCTCCTGTCAGGGCCATTACCTTGAGATGTATGAAGAACATGTTTGAAAGGTCTATAAAGGTATAAAATACATTTTTGTGTATGTATTCAGTCCCTTAAAGAATGAAAGTAGGGTAATTTTTTCACACTTAGTGTGGATTTTGTTTTCTGAATTTCAGCTGAAGAGAATAATAGAGCCAGTCTGACCTCTTTTTTGGTAACACGTAAAAATGATGTTCTAATGACAAGCGCTTAAGTCCAGATATTTTCTGCTCTTCTCTCTCTTTCCTGAAGATCAAAGACCATCTAACAACAACAATAATGAATCTCCCATAGGGATCAAGCTTCAGGATTTAATATTTTGCCAGTTGAAAACAATTGGACTTTTTACCACGGGAGAGAAAGGGAGGCACAGTGAAGAAAAAAGCATTCTGACAACAGTCAGCAATTCTGCAATGCTCAAATGATCTGTTGAAATACTGGCCTTTCACACCTGGCTAGATTGGGCAGAGCTGTAACAAGAGGACTTGTTTTCCCTTTGAAATCTTCACGTTTTTTTTCTCCTTTGTGAGAGAGAATAATGAGGCAGTTGTTAGCACAGAGAGCTTTTACACCAGACTAAGGAAGGTATGGGGGCAAAAGCTTTAAAGTGCCTGTCGATTATTTGATATATTCTGAGTAGTTATTTCTGAGGCTTCATTCCGAGGCATGCATTCAGTGTGGTCAGGGAAGGTCTTGCCGTACACTTTAATCACCTGCTAATCTTTTCAGAGACACTGACTTTCTGGTTGGATGATAAATGCAGACAGCATCACAGAGCATGAGTGGGAAGAAAAGAGGGTGCTAGAGGCACACATTGTTGCTTTTACTTATTTGACACCTAGTGGTTGGAGGCCTGACTGATATGAAGAGCTCTATGTCTACAAAATGGTACTTGTGCTCCTCATCCCCCGGCTCTCGGCTCTTCCTCACACTGAATGGTATTTTAGACTTCAGAGATGGGGATGCTACTCTGAGCAGCAGTAGGTCATCACACTAATGGACAGCACCAGATGAGGGAGGTGTATGTTGAGATGGGATTGGAGATGGGTCTCAAAGAAGAGAGAGCAAGTGCCCTGCTCTTCAGGGAGAGTGGCAGCTTCTGGGTGGCATGAAGAGAGATGTACCTCCCTTCTGGAGAAGATGTGGAGGTTGAGGCTGATGTTTGTCACAAATCACCGGAAGGATGAGAGTGGGTGTTGTTGGTGAAAGGTAAGGATAAGTGGGCTTCAGGAAGGGAGAGCTTGAAATGCACATTTTGCTTAAAAAAGGCAGCAGATCTAAGACCTAAAGCAGCATGAAGTCCCACCTGTATTATGACCAGGGTGTGGGGGATAGGAGCACAAACTGCAGAAGGCTGAGGTAGCCTGAAATCAGTCTGTGAGATGTTGGTGTGGCACTTAACTGCAGCAGAAGCCTCCAAGGTCACATCAGTGGTTCGCAATGGACTTCATTCCCACCGTACAGATAGAGAATTAAAATATCAAACAGGAAGGTACTTTGCCTGGTCAGCAGCATAGCCAAAACTACAGTGGAAGGCAAACCACTGGAAATTATCCTCTGATCATTATGTCATATCTGCAACTCCTTAATTGGGCAAAACTCTCACCAAAAAGACTCTCCTCCTTCCCTTTCTTAGTGTAGCCTGTCCTACCATCTCCTGAGGAAAGACAGTTTGGTAAGTGATTTACAAAAGTATGAAGAGGTCCATTTTACTGTTCATGAGTAACTCTCCTCCAGTGCTGTGGTATCTGAAATCCTCTGCAGAGCAGACTCCTAACATTGTCATTAATGTCTCTGGCATGGTTGGGAGGAATGAAGGATGAGCTTTAGCTGAACATTAATCTCAGATTAGTCTGTTTTAGGGAAAAAAATAAAAAAGGCAATTGCATAATTTCTGAAAACCAAAGGGAGACAGAAACCTATTCATTTAGATGTAAATCACTTTAAAGTGCTGCTCTGTGTGCTAAAATTTAGTTGATGTTAAATTTGTCAGCTTTAAAAAAAGGGCAGGGGGGGAGAGAGAGAGATTGCAGGACTGCTTTCAGACTTCTTTTATAATCCTATATATTTAGAACGAAGTGAAATCCTACCTTGTGGTAGTACGACAGATTTCTCTGACAGAAGAGGAGGGAATATTTGCCTTCCAGTGCTTGCTTTGAACTTCTGAGCTTATTAGAGCCTTGAATCAATATTCAGTGCAATTTCATTACCAGTTGAGCGAATTTGGATTTTTCATTCAAAGTGATTATTTCCCCCCTTCTAGCTGTCAGAGAGACTCTTAAATACCCTTTTGCTCCAGACTGATCAAAACATTAGCAGAGCTTTGTGAAGTTTGGACCTGCTGCTCAGCACCAGATTCATTAATCTTTTGGGTTTCTGACAGATGCTAACTAAAAGCATCCGTATGTTAAAATTTTCCTTTGGTGATCAGCATACATCAGTGCTAGGAACTGGGAGGAACCATGCAGTATATATTATGTGCTGTGAATGTATAACTGAAACAGATAAAATAGCTAGAAAACAAAATATAAAACTGCAGCTTGACATGATTCGCTGTAATGTTTGTAAAGTATTTAACAGTTTAATTGTCTTAATGATTTTAAGTGTTTGCTCTGAATATTTCTAATAGATACACACAGAGAATATGGGATTTAGCATTTTTATATTCAAGGCTGGACTTAATTTCTACAAAATTCCTCCAGTAAAAAATAGGTTTATTTAATACTCTGCGTGCAGATGCTGCCAATTCTTTAGAAATTTCCAGTTACCAAGAAAAATTGTATATATAATGAGACAAGTCTAATAGATCATAGAGTTAGTCACTTAAACCTGCAGGAAACACATTTATTAGGGTTTAATCTGTATTATTAAGCACTCATGGGGAATTTGCTATTAAACCATAAATCATTGTCACTGATCGTCTCTATAAAGCAATGAATTCTGACTGTGATCTCCCAGTCTTCACTGCTCAGAGAGCAGGCAAAGCATCACTTCTAGATGTGCATGGATTCAAAGTGAAGTCTCTTGGGGGTAGTCTGTGTGGTGGGTCCTTGCCCCAGGCATCAGAAGCGCTCACTTTTGGGTGTGTTTCTCAGTATGCAGAAAGGCTGGCCATAAGGCAGCATGTGGGGCTGGTCGTACAGCCTATTCGGTGGGGAAAATGCACTGTGGAGCCTGCCTGATAGCTGCGGTTCATCACATAGCAGGGTACAGGCACCTCTTTACTCTTATATGGCCACCAACATATCTTTTTCAAAGCACTGACATCCTCCAGCCCATGCTGCATGTGTGATGTGATGGCTGGCCATGCAGGGGATGTGCAGACCATGACCCCCCCTAGGTCACCATGGCCCTCCATCAACAACCAACTGCTGTTGCTCATCACCTGATCAGTGTGACAGGGGACACTGACAGTTGGACGTGTGTAAGGCAGGCTTTTTTCTGTGTTGGGGGAGAATGTACAGTCGTGACCCTTACTAAATATGAAAAACACTCTCCCTGGAGCCAGGGACTTGAGGCTGGCCTCGCAACATGTGCAACATGTGAGATCTGTTCATCAACCCTACAGCTAGGGCACATCAGAGCCTCTTATGGAGAGGAGGGTTTTTTTTATTTCAGACCACATTTGGCATTACAAAGCCATCATTTCAGCATTTGGAATGCACCATTCCGGGAAGGCTGGGGCCCCGTTTTTGTGAGCTTTTTGGCAACCAGTAATTTTTAACTTAGCTGTTAATGAAGCAATGTATCTCTTAATAAATGTATTTGTCTGGAGGCGTTCTAAGCCTCTAGTCCCCCTGGGCTTTTGTGTATTAAGGAGGGAGCAATTTAACTTCTGAGTGTGATGAGGGGTGTTACGAGAGCAAGTTAACTGGACAGCACTGGCGAGTAAGTGGCAGCGTGGGCTAAGCACAAAATGCTTTGACCAATGTGACCATTTGGACAGTCCTACTGGGAGGAGGTGGCTCCTCTTTGGCAGCTGTCAAGGACAGCATAACAGGGAAAAGTCTTCTTGGCAATAAGCAGAAGTCTGCAAGAGGGACAACATGGTGAATAGAGATGGTGGAGACAGGCATGTGTGTTGTGGCATTCAGACACCACCCTGAGTAATGTTTCAGTTCTCCCCGTTAGGCATTTATATAAGTCATGTTCCTGATTCTTGTTTGTTTTAATATGCTATGAATTTAATTCTCAATTGCACTAAAGTATTTTCCCTTTCTGTGACAGCATATCAGAGGCTACAAAGTATGTTCACGTTAAGTGCTCTTGTTATCGTCAAAATGACACGAAGTGTCTTAGTTTGAGTGAGGAGGTCTTTCTTGGCGCAACTTGGTGCTCAAGTCCACAGAAGTAAAGTCTGCTGAAGTAAATGTTTATATTCCACAGTGTCTGGGAAATAAATACCTAGTGTGATCACCAGACTGTGGTTGTAATTCATATTTAACTCTCCCACAAGATCTGGGGAATCTGAAACAGAGACTGAAAAGACTATTAGGTTATCTACAGTCTCTGGTCTAGAATCTTTTCATTGACTAATAGTAGGATTAAAATCAGTCTGTTATTCCTCCTCTATACACATTTCCTAGGGTCTTATTAAATCTTCTAGATAGCTTTGAATAAAATGGTTAGAAATTATTCTTAAAAAAAAAAAAAGGCTGATTCAGAGTTAGAAAGTATAAAACTGTAACATTAAAAATAGATGCAGAGTCCTGTGTCAGTCTAGTTTCAGATCCAAAGTGGTACTTATACTCTTGCATCTTTCAGAAGAAACACTTGGTTTAGCCCAGTAGGGATGTAATATATTGACATTGGTGGCATGAGTATAACTGAGATGAATTTGATTCCGCTTCTCAAGCCACTTCTTTCTTGAATCTATATTTCACTTGAGAAACTTGATTTGGTATCGGACAGAGTTGCATGTGGTAAAGGGTCCTGGCGTTTTATTACTCCTGCCTAGATGATATTACTAATGTTTCAAGGAGTGCTGTAAAGCATAAAAGCAAGACATAAATCTCTAAAGGTAGCCTAGATGCTATAAAACCATGAAATAAATGTGAGTCTTTTGCATTTTCTGCTATGAAGGTAGAAGAGAACTTTGCTGATTGACTGTTAATTCTGCTGATTGAAAATGGGAGACAGATTCATATTAGCAAGATGAAATCTAACAGGCAAGTTGTCCCCTTGTTCTTACAGTTGTGCAATGCAATAAGGGGGAAAAAAAAGAACAGAGAAACACATGCCTGGTATGTTTTTTGTTTTTTTTTTTTTGAGCTGACACAGGGCTATCAGTTAGAGCTGGCCAAAAGGCAGATTTTCCATGTTGTAAAACAACTTGTTTTTTTAATTAGATTTTGTGTCAGTTCGAATCAGACTGCTACCAAATATTTTGACACTTCCTGTGAACTGGATATCCTGGCAAAATATCATTTTGGAAATGCTGAAATATGTCACTGTATATTTATTTCCCTTGGCCCACGCTGCTTCTGGGCAAAATGCATTTCTCTTTTTCAGTATCACCACTGTTGATAGCAGCTGTGAAACAGGTAGGAGCAGCTGGGGGTCTGATGACCTGGAGCTTGTTCTGTGCCACATGCTCTGAGCCGTGGGTCCCACAGGCTCCTAGGTGTCAAGGTGATGCCACTGGTGGCTGAGGCTACCCTGCTCTGTCTCCTCCCCCGTTCCCTCTCCTCCACTTGTTTACTCAGGTTGGTTCTTTTGCTGGCTCTGGTCTTGTCTGTTCCTCATTTAGGACCCCTTTTTGTGGTAAGGAGTGCTGGTTTCCTGAATGTAGACCCATCCTCTGTGTATACACTCAGTGTCACTGCAGTTTGCTATTGGATTCTGTGGCCTTGACTTGCTCAATCACATTGAGCAAGCTCCTGGTTCCTCTGCCCTTAATTGTAGCCTAGCTTTAATCACTGGATCTTCTCTTTGGGTTGTCCAAAGTCAATCAAACTTGTTTCAAAAAACGTATTTTAAATTCATTGACTGAAGAGTATTTTGGATGAAACTGCTTTCTCCTGGAAATTTCTGTCTACCTCATTGCACAGCATTTCCAGGATTAATATTTGTGTAGCTTCTGAATGTATTCTGTTTTCAGGAAACTTTCTTTCCTGTGGACCTTGTTCCTTGAAACCCCATCTTGTCTCAGTCTAAGGTTCATCTTCTCTGCTTTTTTTTAATTGTTTGGATGCTTCGCTGTCATTTTAAACTCCTTCAAGTAATAAGTGTTGTGGTACACAGAGTTCTGCTTTCATTAATGTAGGTGTTGCCCTGCCATTGCTAGGTGATGTGCAAAGTCTGATTTCCATGGCATTACCATCTCCATTTGTGCCTGTTTGAAATGTGAAGTCTGGCACATATTGCAGCTGGAGCTAAAGGAAAGGCCCTGCAGTTGAGACTGAAATGTCTGAACAGGCAGGTGCTGCTCTTCACCTGACTGGCTCAAGGCAGAGATACTAATTCCTTGCTTTGCTGGACATGCTTGCACAGCTTATTTAAAAACAAAACAAAACAAAAAGACAAACACCCTGCAAACATCTTAAAGTTATGCTTGATTACTTTCAGCTCATGCATTGTTAATTATGTTGTTCAGGTGGCTTGGAATCTAAAAATTACAATCTTCAATCTTTAATGAGAGACATCCCTGCCAACAACAAAAAGCAGGGAAACTGTTCACAAAGATAATTACAGGATGACTTAAATTCTCATAAGTTTCTCAAGGATTCCAGTGCTAGTCTTAAGTCACGCTCCCCACTTCCAGTTGCCACCACGCACTGTCAACTCCCTGTCCCGAATTGTGCCAAAAGCACTAACTTATCCCTAAATAAAAATTTATAACTGGAAGGGAGTTATTATTTTGCACGTAATTCTGTTTTCATTTTTCATTTTGTTATTTGTTAGGCAATGTTGCCTGACACATTACTAATGGTCACTGTTAATGCATCACTAGTTGTGTCAGTATCTTCCCAGAAGGAGACACTGTGATTTTGATATGGTATTTCAAATAGAAATTACTGATCATGATTTAAGGTCTGAAATAAAAATATTTCAATAGCGAAAACTTTTTTACTATATGACACCTCATATTCTGGAAGTGATGACTTTATGAGTACCGTACAGGGTATGGAATGGAGAATTAAATTTTCCAAGTAAAAAAGGGGATATGTCCTTTTCTTCCCCTATATGCTGAAGTAGTTATACCACAATTGAAGTTACAAAAATGATCTTGATCAAAGTAGTGTTTTCCAGCAAAAAAAAAACCAAAAAAAAAAACTCCCAATGAGTTTCAGTGCTGACTATTCCTAGGAGGTTGCATAACTGCACAGGACAGTTTCCAGTCACCAGAAGATCGATCATTTCACCTCTGTTTCCTCTTTGATTGAACCAATGCCAGAGGCTGGCGCTCTGCAAAGTTGGTATGTGTAAGAGCCAGCTGGCTCTACCTCCGCATAGATAAACCTGCAATGTAGTTGGGTCGGTGGGGAAAATGAGTAGAAACAGCAAGACTTCTCTCTGCCCTGCCATGAAAGATGGACACTTGCCCTAGGACATGACAATTTGCTGTGTGGAGTTCTTGCAGCTCTTACTGAGCAGGCATTGCTCGATCTGTGCAGGAGTTTGCAGCCACGTCCTTGGATGTGCTCCTTGCTGTCATTTGTATTTTCACTCACTGGAGATGCCATGGCTGCATTCTGCATTCACTTTTTGGTCTGCGGCCTACATTATTCCAGAAACTGAAGCCAGTAACAGCGCAGCAGCTGTGTCAGTAAGCTGTCCGCTCTCCTAAGCACTGGAGTGAGCGTACTTCTGCTGGAGTCAGGTTTAAACAAAGCAAAAACACAAATCCATCTAAATAAATAAGCATACCCTGATCTGATTTTCATTTGAAGATGCGTGTGCTTCGTTTCTCTTGTGTGCAGAGGCTCCTGAGGCACTCACTGCAATAGATCTTGTGCTAATCAGCGTACTGATGCTTGGCATCCAGGTCCTGAGTGAACACAGGCATCTAACCTGGATTGGTACCTGCAGAGGTAGCAATGTTACTGGGTTGGTGCAACTCTAATAGCCTGTGAGCTGTCTAGAGTTCTCTGGGTGGGATTTAAGGTATTGACCTTCACTTGTTCTTATGGCTCACCTGGATGAGAAGTTGGTGCTCCTCCTGTGCATTACTGTTTTAGAGGAGCATGGCCCACTAGACAGGCATTTTTGATCAGCAGTGCAATTCTTTGTTCTTAAGTTGGATTGAAAATGGATCTAGCTTTAAAGTAAGTTTCAAAGCACATTTTCTTTCAGATTTTGGAGTTACTTTCTTTAGGTACAGTGGGAATGTTCTGAGGAAATTTCTTTCCTTATGTCTGCCTACCTTCTGGAAGAACTTTCTTGGGTCTTTTCACCTTTCTCAGCTTCCCAGACCTGGGCCCAATCCTGCTAGGGACACAGGAATGCTGTGTAGGGAGGACACTTGGCATTTTGCACAGTTAGAGCTACCTATTTCCTTAACTTGAGCACTAAAAACACATACAGTACAGACAGAAGCATTTAATAGTGAGCCCAACTAGCAGCCAAGTTTAGCAGCAGATATAATCACAGATGAGCTTGCTAGACCTTCCATTATTTCATACACCTGTGTGCAGGTATCACATAATCTGATAGGCTTTGGAGTGGAAGCGTTATTCTGTGATTAACAAACCAGAAAGAAAGAGGATGCCTATTTTTTTTGTTGTTGTTGATATTGTTGAAATTAATGGATGAAATACACATCTTCTAACAGACACTTTAAAATAAAACTACNAAAAAAAAAAAAACCACCAACACTACAAAACCAGAGGGACTCAGACTATAACTATGTTTTTATAAGGAGTGAGCTGCATCTATGAAACAATGTGCTGAGGACATTGTAATGAAGAAGATATCAAAAATGGTAAGGAAAATAAATACAAAAGAAAATTATAACAATGCAAAGTGATATGAAATAAAATGATGGTATTAGTGTATAAAACTCAATGAAGGTTAACATTTGAGTAAAGATGAAGTAATGTTCCTGAACTAATGTCTGTCTCTCTCTTTCTTGGGCCATCATATCGACCCTGTTGGCTAATGCAGAGTAAGGTATATTCATGATTAATATGCCATGGTCTGCTTTGTCTTGAGTTTGATGTCTGGTAAATTCCTGTATTCCATTAAAACTGGGACTTTGGTGTTTTGTAAGCTCTGAGCCCTGACTCTGTCCCGCTCTGTGAGTTGTTTTATTCCCTTCCCACCACATTGTGGCTAACTGCAAAGGAAGAAGCTGAATTATGTCAAGGCTTAATTGTTACTAATAGATTGTAGCAAGTGATTAGTCAACACAGGATCTGATTTGCATCAAAACTTGTGAGATTTTTTCCATGTGTGGGTTTTCAGGATCAAAGTTGCTGGCTTACAAATCTGCTGGTTGGGATGTCAATTCTCAGTGACTGGATTCCACTTGTTTTTTTTTGGGACTGCCATCCACTTTGTAGACCTGGCTCGCACTAGAGAAGCAGTACTCTGCTGCACCTGATAACAGCATGGCCTGCTGCTCTTCTGGGTGTTGTGGCTTACCTTGGGAAGCAGAGGGGAGATGGTGCAGGGCACTTGCATAGTTATGGCTGACAGCACCCTGCTCAATGGGAGCCTTTGTTTCCTGGAGCTGTCAATCTGGGATACTTTGTGAGCATAAAATCTTTTTTAAAAATCCCACAGAAACAAAAGAATATCCCTAGGACTGAGGCAGAGACAAACTGCAGAAATAAATTACCCAGAGTTAGACAAGCATAAACGTTTTTTGTTAAATGATGCAAATGTTAGAGAGGGGTGAAAAAATGCCTAGTTTTGAAGAAATGAGAGTTCATCTTAAGAGTCTCTGATAGTAGACTTAAGGTCAGCCAGGTGTGGCCCCAGGCAGCTTCACAGCTACCAAGAGCCATGTTTGCTGCCGCTGCTTCTCTCTTTGTTCTGAATGCATTTGGGGACTTCATTTGAAGCAGGGGATAAGACAATCCAACTGACTGAGAATGGCCACCACCCTAAGCACTGCACGTTGGGTGTGGTGGAAAAATAAGGTAGGACGAAGAAGTTTGGTTACTGTAAGGTAGGAAGGTATGGGTAGAAAATGGAAAGGGGACGAGACGTGAAGCCAAGGTCTGTCTTTCCAGCTAGAACAGTCGAGAGGAAAATATGAGATTCCCACATGGGAGAGGTATGGGTCAGTAACACATGTGACATTGCATATATTGAGATGAGATTATGCACCACGCCATGCTGGGTTTGACATAAGCTTTTTTCTTTATTCTTAATATATTACTGTTAATTGGCCTACTTGGCTTTAAACCATTTTATGGCCATATGCAGAGCACTAATGTGGATAGAAATGTCCCACCAAAACAATACCTGTGCATGGGGTCTTCTTGCTATGTGTGTGGTTGGCCATCCCCACATGTTGGGAATCTAGATCATGTGGAATCAAATCTGGGCAGGTGTTGAAATGTGTGAGAAGTAAAGCAGTAACTTAGCCTGGCAGATGATACAATGGCCTGGGAGCAAGGAAACTACTCTCTGCTTTTCAGCAGTGCAGTGCTGGGACTCATGAGTTCGTTACCCTTTGCATTCTTTTCCCCTCTCTCCATTGGTTTTGATAGCATATTCACACTGCAAGCGAGTGTCTGTCCATTGGTGCACAAATGAGCCCTGACCTTCACTGCTATCACTGTATGATCCCACTGATACAAATAATGCCCAACATTTTTAACAGCCTACCTACAGCAGTCAGCAGAGACAGGCACTTGTTTAAAGCTAGAAGCATGCTCAGACACCTTCCCTTAGGTGGGAAGCTTTCCAGAGCAAGAAGTTGATATGCCACTGGAGTATGTTACTGTTAAGTAATAATAGTGGAACCATAATAGGACATTTTAGCTCAGGATCCAAACTCAAGATCCACAGCTCAGTGTCAATTTTCATTTAGTGCTGCTTTGAACTGGTTATTTGTGGTTCTGTCATTAAATCACCATAAAAATGCCATGTATAGTATTAATTTTAGTAGCAATTATATATCATCATTGTTTAACCTCAGTGACTTTCCACAGAGAACTGTTGGGAGCTGCCAATTTGCTCCATGATTAAAACCAAGGCTAGTAAGAGTGTGTGTGTGGCTGTACGTGTCCCCCCTGCCCTCCCAAGGCAGAAATTTCATGGGTGAAGAAATTCAGAGGATAAAACCCATCGTGCTTATGCATCTCAGCTGGCACAGTGGTCAGTCTGGGAGATCACCCTCTCTTGCCTAATACTTTCCAGAGGCATCTTTGGTTGTTTTTGCTGTAAACCCTTGTAATTACAGGGAAAGAAAAGCAATGGCAATTCTGTTTTACCTTTTAGTGTTAACAAAAGGTCAAAGGCCAGTTTTAGATTGCCTGTAGTCTCAGGGGCTTCAGGAGCTAGGCCTGTTCTTAAGCAGCTGGAGATGTAAACATACAGCAATTCAGCATTTAATTTAACTGTGTGGGGCTGTATGACTTTCAGATTCTGAGACGAATTTGCTGCTATTAAGGGGAAACACTGATGTTTAAATATACATTCATTCCAACAAAAGGCTGGAGGAACTTTTTAATATTTATGGTGCAATAATTGATCTTTTACCACTGTCAAAAGCTGTTAAAGACTTATCAGCTTGCTATTTCAGCACCATATGCTCTATACCAGTTCCTCACCATGTGTCTTTCCTGCACTTCAGGGGAAGAACATTTGTTAGAATATCAAAACAGAATCACTTCTTCAAATGATGGTGCCTGTGTAGATGTGCAGGACCTCTCTGTAAGCATTCATTTGTTTCCAGACCTCTTGTGTATGGTGAAGTCTAGGGGATGTACAGTTGGGTCTTTGTGTAGTGAAGCGTGGTAATAATATTTTGTCAGAAAATATGTCTTTGAAATTTGCTTAAATGTTGGCCACAATAACTTAGTGCAGTGCTGTTGTGAAGGTACCGAACTGCAGCCTTGGAGTAAAGCAAATGCTCTTTGGACTGGTACAGGGATCGTTCACCCCCCTTAGCTTTTATTGTCACTGCTTAAATCCTGACCTTGCTTCTTGCTTCTGGAGTCTGATCTCTGTCTTGCCCATGTATAAGGTGTGGTGGGGGCTAGGCAGTGTTCAGTAGCCCCTGTGTCACCTGCCCTCCACAAGGCTAGTAGGGGTGGAAGTTTTAGTCTGCAGGTCTCAGTCTGGGACTATATGGAGCACATAAGTGTCTGCATTGCATTTTTCTGCCTTCTGGTGGAGCATGGAAGAGTCTCAGAGAGCTTCCTTTGCTGAAACTGAGTATGTTTCTATCACAATCACACTTTGCCAGCCTCACACCCGTTTCTGCATGAGAAATGCTTCGTTAAAACATAAAGGATTGAGAAAAGAGTGAGAAGGAAGCAATAGGGGAGTGAGAAGAGAAGTTAATTAAATTGGTTTTCTATTTATTTTATTGTATAGTGAATTTATAGAGCAAGAGGGATGGAATGAGTTTCTGTAATTCATTACGATCCTGCTTAAAGGATCACCCATACATTGGACAGTGAAGAGAGGAAGAAGCCAAGCCTTTGGGGTGTCTTGTGTCCGGTCATAAGCTATTCGTGGCTTTTCTACAGACCCTCAAGTGCTGAAGAACTGCAGGCTGCCTGCAGTGCTGGCCCTGTGCCATACTCCCACCTGAAAGTTTGGGCTGTGTCCATTTTTTGGATGAATACAATTCTGTCCAAGTCCAAGCTTGCAAGGTCTGGAGCAGAAGGAAAACGCATGCAGAGTCAGCAGCCGAGGGTGCTCCGTGCTCCACCAGGAGAGTCCTTACAGGATTGAGGCTAAGACGTAGCTGGCTGGGGCTGTTCATAGACGAAGGCCAGATGGACCCATTATGGATGGCTAATTGGATTCCTCCCTCAAGGGAAGTTGTGAGGGGTGAGGCACTTGGTTCCTGTTGGTTTTTTATCTGTGTTATTTGGGCCCCTTTCTCTTTCAAGCCCCAGTGAAAAATCCTAGCTGTAACATCTCAGAAGGAGGTTACTGTGGCAACCTTAACTCTTGCTTTCTTGGCTGTGCAGCAGACATTGTTGTGCCTTATTATGAGATGATTTTTGAAGATTGTGGAGCTTTTGCAAATCTGTTTGTTCTCCATAGGAAAGGAGAAAAGTTCTGATGGGGGGGTAGTGTTGGCCCTGGCAGCTCCATCAAATTTGGAGCTCCTCTTTTGGGAGAAATTACAGCCCTCCTTCATGTTGCTGATCTTTCATCAGTTTTTTTCCTCTCCCTAACCTCCCAGTGACCTGTTCTCTCAGAGAGCGTCTAAAAGTCTTTACAGACCTCCAGTAACTAAGTAGGATGTTCAACTGTGCTCTTTTTTTCCTGCTGTTTTTCCTCTTATCCTTCCTCTCTGATTTTAGCCCTTTTCTTTAGATGCTGCCTTCCTCTTATGCACAGCTGGCTGTCAGAGACTTTTGGAAGCAGCCTGATAGCAGAATTTACTTGAGGTAAGCTTCCTGACAACATTGTGCTGGCTGATTTTTCGAAGTCGTGTTTTGTTGTGAGGACTGTTTTGAACTAAATTAAATTATCTGAGTATGTAACAATCTAGCATGATCCTGGGTGGATAGGCCAAGGCTGGGAGGAATGGGGGAAGTGTAACACCCTCCAAGATGGTGCTATGTGTGTGTATTTTTATATTCACCTGTGATTTGATGAGATTTGTTTATATGCAGTAAAACAGGGTGAAGCAAAAGCCCTAAGAAAAGGAGCAAGCAGAAAGGTCCCAGTGCACTAGTGATTGTGGATTGCTTTCTAATGAGACTGGCAAGGCCAAAAATGTAGAGAAATTTGGGAGAAATTACCATAGCAGCTTTACTTCATGTTAGTTGAGGTAACACCTGACATGAAGACTGATAGGCTTAAAACAGCAGCATCTGTGTGCCTGGCATAGTGATGTGGTGCTGTAAGCATGGGGCTGCGATCCAGGACACCTGGGTTCTGTATCCAGTTTCTCTGCTGCAAATCTAAGGATGTTGCTTACCCCTGTGCTGTTATTTCTCCTTGTGGCTCTTGTCTGCTTTATCTGCTGAGATTTTTGACTTTCCTCAGCAGATGCTGTCCCCTGTGTTTGAACAGCACCAGACGCAGTGGGGCTTTGCTTCTTATTGAAAGATTTCTTAGGTTCAGTAATGATATTTGATGCTGAAGAAATGTCATTTTGTCATTTTGAGTCATTTTGATTTGGGAATGAATCCAACTCTGTGATATTCCAAAGTGTTATGACAAAGCAATTGGTCCCATCCCTGCTTCCAGTGGAAGGAGTTTGGGAATGCAGGAGGTCATTGGGCACCACATTCTGGATTTGTTGGCCTGCTTTGGTCAAATGCATAGGTGTTAAGATGTTTTACAGGCACTTGAGGGGGAAAATAATTCAAGCCACTGTATGATTCCGAAAGAGAGCTAAGTCCACCTATGAACTGTCAGTGAACTTGTGATGCTTGACTGGGAGGTGGCAGGTTCAGGTCTGAGTCCCTGCCATGATGGACTTCAGATTGGGAGTCCAACACTTCAGACGAACATCTTGGATGCTAACCTGTTTTCTGTTCGTTTTTCTGTTTTTCACAGCAGAAGGCAGAAACAGAATGACCGCTGCATATAGATGCATTGCATGTGTGGTGGAAATGTTACTTATTTGCAGTTCACAGCTGTGATTCTTTCCCACTAGTCTTTAGAGACATGTTTAGCTTTTCTCTTTCAGAGAACAGAGATTGAAGGCAAAGAGGACTTGGGAAAACAGATAAGTGATTGGCAGAAATAGCCCAGTGATGCTTTTATCACATGATGAAAGGCTGAGCCCATGGCATGGACACACGGTCTCAGATTTACTTGTGAATAGTGTGACTTGAGATCCCAAAGACAAAGCCAGTGTTCGCTGATCTTGCATTCCTTACGCAGCTCCAATAACTTCTAATGTCACAGGGAGATCTGGAAATCTGTTAAAAATGCAGGACTGAGCCTTATGTCACTTTAGGTCCTTTCTGCTAATAATTTAAATGTCAGGCAGCTGAATATTTATTTGTGTAATGTATCAAAGTATGTTTCAATAACATAGTAAAATATCTGTTTCAGCAGTAGCAAGGGGAGACTTCAAGTCTTACTGCCCTTTGACTGGCTTTGTTTCCTCATGAGGCTACACATTTTTACTTTATTTGAGGATGTTTTCCCCAGAAACGGAGAAAGTGTTGACAAATCTGTGAAAGTACACTGAAATTAAGAGATGCTACACAACAGTCAGAAATCACAAAGTTAATTCATTACCATTTAGCTTGCATTTCAGTACAAGGTAATTGATTCAGTGTCCCATTCATTACACAGAACAGGAAAAGGTTTCTCCATTGAAAGGCCCATTGCACTGCAGACAACCCCTTGGGAGGCACTAAGGAAACTCAGCTGTTATGGAAATCATCAAGATACTTCTTTACATCACACATGGTTATTGCTATTTGGAATTGCTGACCAAAAGCAATGATGGGTAATTCAAGAACGCAACACCACAAAGCAAAGTGGAAGCCATGCACATTCAGCCCATGCACAGGGAAAGACAAGGCTCATAACAGTGTATTAAGTAAATCATTGTCATAGCTTATAAGCTTGAGAGCCTGAACTGTTGCTAGCCTGTATTCTCTGTATTCTTTACCAGATGCCGAGATGGATATAGCAAGCAAATTTTTTGTAGGGTTGGCTGTCATCTTGTCTGAATTACGTTAGATGATAGAGATCTGCATAGGATAGGAATAGGAATTTATCTTCCCAAATTTATTATCTTCTCTTTTTAAGTTAAGTTTGCAGTGCTTTCCTATTTTCTTTGTGTGCCATAGTAAGACTCCGTGTCCTATATGCATTCACTCTTGCCAAACTTGTAGGAATTTAATATCTTTTGAACATCTCACTCTTTGCTGAATTTAAATCAAACTGGTCAACAAGTTCAGTAATTCCTAGGTGCCGGTGGACAGAAGGCACAAACAGTGCATGCCCTTTCTTAAGGAAATGAGACTAATAAAAAAAATCGTATTTTGTTTCCTGTTCTCAGTTAATTTATGTTGCTCATAAAATCAAAATCTGTGTTCTTAGAAGTACACTTTTAGAATTTAGAACACAGTAGCAAGTGTGACTCCCCAAGGCAATTCTTTTCTTCTTATAACTTCTTAAATATGTTTCTATGATGGTACTAAAATGAAGTAGACAATTCACTCTAGACAAGGTGTTGGATTATGTGCATAACATAATTACTATGGAAATTACTATGACCAGTGCAGCTAAGTGTAAAGTTTGTTTCTTGCCTTTAGTAATATAGGATTTTTTTCCACTAAATGTTACGATGCTGAATTGGAAGAATTAGATTCAGTTGAAAAAAAAAAGAAAATAACTATGTACAGTAGTAAAATAGGAAAAGTAGAAAATAACTATGTACAGTAACCAGAGTCACAGAGTGGTTGAGATTGGGAGGGACCTCTGGAGATGATCTAGTCCAACCCCCATGCTCAAGCAGGGTCACCTAGAGCACGTTGCACAGAATCGTGTCCAGGCAGGTTTTGAATATCTCCAGAGAAGGAGACTCCACAACCTCTCTGGGCAACCTGTTCCAGTGCTCTGTCACCCTCACAGCAAAGAAATGTTTTCTCATATTCAGCTGGAACTTCCTGTGCTTCAGTTTGTGCCTGTTGCCTCTTGTCCTGTTGCTGGGCACCACTGAAAAGAGTCCGGCCCCATCTTCTTGACCCCCTCCCTTCAGATATTTGTACGCATTGATAAGATCCCCTCTCAGCCTTCTCTTCTCCAGGCTAAACAGGCCCATCTCTCTCAGCCTCTCCTCGTATGAGAGATGTTCCAGTCCCCTAATTATTTTCGTAGCCCTCCGCTGGACCCGCTCCAGGAGCTCCATGTCCCTCTGGTACTGGGGAGACCAGAACTGGACACAATGCTCCAGGTGTGGCCTCACCAGGGCTGAGTAGAGGGGGAGGATCACCTCCCTCCACCTGCTGGCAACACTCCTCCNGGTCAGCCCCCAACCTGTACTGGTGCATGGGGTTGTTCCTTTGTTGAACTTCATGAGGTTCCTCTTCAGTCTGCCCAGGTCCCTCTGAATGGCAGCAGAGCCCTCTGGTATACCAGCCACTCCTCCCAGTTTTGTGTCATCAGCAAACTTGCTGAGGGTGCACTCTGTTCCAGGTTATTGATGAATAACTTGAACAGGACTGGACCCAGTACGGATCCCTGGGGGATACCACTAGCTACAGGCCTCTAACTAGGCTGTGCTGCTGATCACAACCCTCTGAGCTCTGCCATCCAGCCAGTTCTCAATCCACCTCGCTCTCCACACATCTAGCTCACACTTCCTGAGCTTGCCTATGAGGATGTTATGGGACACAGTGTTGAAAGCCTTGCTGAAGTCAAGGTAGACAATATACACTGCTCTCCCCTCATCTACCGAGCCAGTCATTCCGTCATAGAAGGCTAAGCATGATTTCCCCTTGGTGAATCCATGCTGACTACTCCTTATCACCTTCTTTTCATTTTTTTTTAAGGCAATATAAAAATGATACCACTGTTCCACCTTCTTTTTTTCTCAATGAGCTCTGTTACAGTTGCTCGGTCTTGTAATATCTTTCAAAACTGCTGGTCCTGCAAAGTCAGTGGAAGTTTTAAAAAAATGAAGGTTCTGTGCTCCTGTGCCCAGAACATCATACATTATCAGAAAAAAAAAAAAAAAAAAGCTAGTGAAATTGAAAAGAAATGGAAATTGCGGTTCTATCCCTTGCTGCCAGCACTGAAAATGTGTCTTTTGTTTTATATTTTTTTTTTTTGCTCAGAGCTATACTTTTTCTTCTGGACCAAATTCTAGCAATTTGTTTATTTGGAAAATCTGATGAAAATTTGACACTAGAAACACACTGAGTTCTAGCTACAGCTGTGGAATGGGTCTCAAGAATGGTAGGAAACAAGCTTTTTCTTCACTCTTTCCTGAGTACTAGAGTACATCTGTTTTCATCCAAGGTCTCTGAAGCCCATGGGAATGTCACTGATTTGGTGGGAGTGTGAATCTGGCACTTAAAAGGCCTTGCATTGTATCAGTAACTGTGCAATGAACAAGTCTGGGTTGTACTACATCCAGTATTAAATTTCTACCAATTGACAAATCCGCTGTTTTAATTTTCATCTGTTCAATACTTAGCCAAGGATTTCTTGGAACTGATGATGGATTTATTAAGATGGGTAGCTGCCCTTTGTTTTTGCATCTGTGTTTTCATTCCTAGAAATATTGGCTTTGTCTGTTGATTGCATGAGGGGTTGACTTTGAGGTTTAGGAACTGATGAAATATATTGTACAGGAGAGAACAATATTCCTATCACTGCCTTTGGGGATAATTTGAGCTAAAAGCTGTCTGGTTTCTGTTGGAGGGCAGCAATCAGATCTATGGTATTTATCTTTGCTCACTGCATCTTTCAAATAACCTAGTAAAACCCTTCTCTTTTTAGCATCTGGCTCTGTCTCATTAACTTGATGAGCCTCAATGCTCCATTCATCCGTTTCTCCCATAAACAGCTCTGTTTCTCATTTTCCTGCTGCCTCCTTTCCATAGGACGTGTGCTTATCTACAAGTTTCTACTCCTTCCTAGCATAAATCTCATATGAAAATCCATTTGAGTCTGCCCACAGTGAGTGAAGTAATAACAATCTTTTTATTAGCTCCTCAGCTGGCAGATATAAACATGGGTTTAAATTTTTTGGAGCCTTGAGTCAGATTTGACTCTGGAAAGGTAAAACTGCTGTATTGAGATGCTCCCTCTTCCAGGTAGGCAACATCAAGGGTTGGCATAAAAGAACTATTAATTTCCTAGGTATGTTAGGTCACTTGTGTCTTTGGTCTGATGGATTTGAAATCTAGGGCATTTAGAAGAAAATCCTTTATTTCCCAAAATTAAAGCTTAATTTTCCCATGTACCATTCCCTAAGGACAAGGTTTTATCATAAAGATTGCAGGATTTTCTCTCCCCCTCTCTCTCTTTAAATTTCCTACTGAGGCAAGTCTCTTTCTCATATAAAACTTGGTAAAAAGGACCATTATTATCCTTTCGGTCTTTAATGCATTCTGCACTTTCTGAACTGGCTCAACTTCCACTACCTTAATCTTTAAAAATTCTTCAAGGACAGACTGGGGGAGAGTGGGTAAGCATCTATTATTGTTGTGCTACTTTATTGTTCTGCATGAAATGAAGCCCTGCTACCTTCAAAGACCTATTCTCTTTCCTTTCCAGGGCAGTGGCTCAAAATATTATAAGAGGAACATTTCTCTGTTTAACCATATCTGTGCTGTGCTGGTAGCATGCAGTGCAGTGGGTTTCTTCTTAGAGGTTTGTTGCATGCTGCGTTTGGGTCAGGATGTCAGCTCTGCACTGGTCCTCAGTGGCATCTGTAAAAATACCTGCTGCTAAAGTGACAATAATAGATGACAGCGTGGAGGTGGAAGATAGCAGGAGGAGTTCAGTAGTTTGCTCTCACTTCAGTTTCCTTCTTTCTTTGTTTTGGACTAGGTCCTGAACAGGTGAGGTCTGTGGAAATGGTGCTGTGCGGGACAGTTGGGAATGGGGGAGACATTAAAGATGCTGTGGGGTTGCGCACACCTGGGCTTCCCAAGCTGAGTAGCTCCAAGTGATGGTGGCTGAGCTAAGGCTAGCCAGGTGGAGTATAGGTATGGGCAGAGAGCTGCCGTCCACCCATCCTCCTGTGGTCTGCTGCAGCTCTGAAGCCCTTCTGTACCATCACCAAATTCAGAAAAGTTACTCAGAGAATGGAGTCCCATTGGTTTGCATGGGCGTATCTGTTACTCTAGAGATGTGCATTTGTTCTTTAATTCACCTCAGGATAGATGCCAGACATAAAGGCTGGTATTCCAAGATCTATCTGTGCTCTCCACAAGACATGCTGTTTTAATGGTGCCCTTTGTGCCAAGTCAAACCTGGAAGTCTCCTCCTTTTTGATTTTACTGGCATTAAGTAAAGCCCAAGGGGGATTTCAAATGGCATCAGGCAAAGCTCCGGTCTGAATTCTTCCGATGGTCCATCACTGCTAACTGATAAATCTATTATATAAGCATGAAAGCCATGTGGGACAAAGGATGTTCAACATAAGCTGTATAGATAATCCATAAACACTGTCCTGCTGGGAAACAGAACAGAAAACGCTGCTACTTTGGCAATGAAAGATCTGAGGATAACACACCAAATCCTGTAATTAAATGACTTTTAGTGTTCCTAAATGTTATGTTTCATCTAGACTTCCTAAACAGAATTAATTAGAAGCTAATTAAAAGGGCCTCCTGCTTTCTTTCGAAGTATCTTTCTGGTATTGACTATGGTGAGTTTATCTATTCACAGAGCACCGTGAATCACTCCCCTGCTTAAGAAAAAATTGATTGCTGTTCTAATACTTATTGAACACCTATAACAGATGTTTAAATCTCTACAAGCTTGAGATAATTAAAATAATAAATCTATACTCCTTTGACAAGACTGTTAGCAGGAATCAAAGATATAAATAATCTAGTGGAGCCATAAGACATTATTCTGCCAAGTGTTATGATCATATTCTTACAGAAATTTCAAGCCTGATTCTACAGTCCTTATTTAGGCAACACTCCCATCAGATGATGTTGTCCTGAATAAGGCAGCACTCAGTAAAGGTGCCAGAATCAGGGCTCAGGACTGCATAACAGCAAGGTCAGGACCTCAAGAGCCTGGCCTTCCACAGGGCTCGTGCCTCAGCCCTTAGCTGTCCTTCTCTATATCTTTTAGGAGAACTGGACACAAATCTTTTTGTCCTTTTTTTGTTTTTTTAGTCTGTGCTTTGCTTCAGTGAGTTAATTATTTGTAATAGTATGTGGTTGCTTAGTGCTGCATTTGTGCTTTGTAGTGCTAGGCTGGTAAGGTTTGCTTCAGGCTGGGAAATGTCACCTTAAACCTAGTGTAGGTGTAGAGTTGTGGTGAGAGGAGACTCGGTTTCCAACTCCCTTCCTTCCTGTGCAGTGACAAAGCCACATCTCCTGTTTCATCAGAAGGAGCACCCATGGTCTCCAGCACTCCAGGAGGGAGCCTCAAGCTGGGACGCTGTACAGAATTCAGGAGTCGTGGGGCCCAGGAAAAAAAACACCATGCTCCTAAAGCCTGATAATCAGAGCACTCCTAGGACGGGGCTATGGTATGTCCCTGACCCCAGCCTTTTGTATCATTGACTATTTTGTGTCTGGTATCTGAATGTTTCTTGAAACAGGCACTGAAAACCAGCTCTCGTTTCTTCCAGCTGAATACCCAAAGGAGACCTCAAACCAAGGGACACTACCAAGATACTGAAACTTATACTGAAACTTATTGAACTGGGTGAGGATGTACCTGTGTCTCCACAACATCCAGAGCTTAGGGAATCTCTTTCTTTCAGCTCCTGAAAGGGCCTGGCTGCTAAGATCATCAATGAGGTACCTGTAGGTTAGCCATGGCCTTCGATATATCATGAGGTGTAATCCTGAGTTGGCATTACTAGCTTGGCTGGCTATTGAGGCAGTAGCACTGGAGTTGCAGATGTCCTGTTTTACTTCCCAACACCAGAACAAGAGGGATATTAATCACTTTCATTAAACCAATTAAATACTAGTGAATTATCTCTCCAAGTACAGAGAATGAAAGCACAGACAAGACAAAACATTACACAGGCAGGAAGATAATGTCTAGCACCTCTGGGTATGTGGAGAGAAGTTCCTATGCTGGCTTCTCTGCTTAGGGGCTTTGAAGTAGCTGGCTTTAATCCTTTCATATGAAGCCCATGAAGACACCATAATGGTGTAAATTATCCTCCCATCTAACCAGTCACTGACCAACAAGTACATCTAACAGAGCTGACGAAGGCCAGGAGAAGCAGACATCCATTGGGAAGCTGCTGAACAAAGGAAGAGTCATGCTCAAAAAACAGGAACCTCTAACACTAACACTGTCGTATTATAAAAGAGCAATGGGACTAGAGGTCTTGATTCCCATAGTGTGGCTCATATGACAATAACTAGACAAGAAAACGAAAAAACATTTTAAGAAAAATCAGTGTTTGCTTTCTTCTTACCGTAGTGGTAACCTTGTGATTAGCTGTGACATTCTCCTGTTTGCAGACTAATGAGCATGTTAAGCCATGTTTCTTATGTAATTTCTGGCACCATGTGTCCTCTCTCTGTCAGCTTCTTAAGAGATCGCTTGAAAGGGAGATCAGTGGGAAGAATGCCACGGCAGAGTTAGGAAAATAACTTTGCAATAAATAAATAACTGTCTCTTGTTCCTCTCCTCCAGCCTTCGTGCACTCCCGCAAGGATCCTGGCTGGCAGAAGAGGCCCAGCACTGTTAAACGTGAGGCAGTGACAGCCACGCACTTAATGAGTGGGTCACCCTTTGTAGCGTGAAGTGCTCAGCTCAGCACTGCAGTTGCACACATCCTTGTCCGGGTCTGCCACGTCCCTGGCAGTGTCTCTCTTGTGCTATGGCTGTTTGCTTTGCTGTGATAGCTGTCCTTTCAGGTGCTCTATTTGCACTGTGACTTTTTTTTCTTCCCCTGCAGCTCTATTAGCAAAGAAAACTACCAGCACTTCATTCATCATGTTTTTTCTTCCAGGGCAGATACATATAAATAAATAAATCTTTGTCAAGGGAACTCTAATGGTATGCTCCTATGTGGATAATTATTACTTCTCTGTCAGCAAAAGGTTGTAAAAATTTTCCTTTTGGGAAAATGCAGTAGAGACTTTTTTCCTGGCAGGCAAATATTGTACAGATGTTCTTCTCTGGATAATACAGCTGAAACGCTCCTTGTAGGATAACCTGATATAAATGCTTCTGTTAGGCTGATTTCTGTGTTACTGAAAGACTGTTGACTATTTTCCTAGGACAAAAAAAAAAGCCTTCTACAGTTTCCTCCTACTGGGAAAACATTCAGGCACCTGGTTCTGTCAGGATACTACAACTAAAAATGCTATTTTTCCCTTTGTAAATGCATCAGAGTCTCGGTTCAGAAAAGCTGTTAAACACGTGCTTAGACCCCTCTGTATTTATAGGGACAGATTCTTACCTGCTCAGCTGCCGACTAGGTGCGCAGCAGGGAGAGCTCAGCTAACCAGTTTCTCCAGGGCTGGGAGTGCAAGTTTGCCAGTGCGGTGGAAGGTTTACTGGCTGAGTGGAACAATTTGCTGCTAGAGCCCTGTCAGCTGGCTTGGCTGGAGGGACTTTTTCCTGGAAACAGCCGTCTTGCATTGAGTCATCCCAGGCAAGTCACCCGAGGGAAGCATCACCTTCTGGAGTGTCCGTGGTGGGGGAAGACAGAAAGCCAAACCCTGCCACACCACAAACCTTCCTATTTTCTGTCCCCAGCTGCAGCTGGATGGTGCTGCAATGCGCAGCCTGAAGCCCCAGCGCTTAGGAGTGTCTGGGGGAAATGGCAGGTGACCCAGTGGCTGTTTGTGCTGCGGTGCCTCTGTGTAAACACGGTACTTTTGGGAGGGGAGTGATTACCTGCCTCTCCCTATAACCATGAACTGCTGCTCAGCCAGCGTCTGTCTAGTGTCAGGCATTACCATGCGCTCGTGGGAGCTGGGAGGAGAGGGGCCTAGAAGAGCTTGTCAGTCCAGGGAGTCTGTCTTCTTTCTGAGTGTGGTTGTGCCTAAACTTGTGGATATGTACTTGAGAAGGTTTCTTTTTTCCTCTTCTTCCAATCTTTTTTTGCCACTGGGGGTGGGGAACGGAGAGACTACTTTGAGAATTTCAGATACTTTTGACTATCAGCTATATAATGAAAGTGTTGTAGATTAAAGAGTAGGCTTTAATTGCTAATGAATCAACGTGCTGTGCGTGATGTGTGTACAGGAGAAAGAGAGCTACTCAAGAAAATTATTGCTTTTCACCCTCCTAATTACTGCTGCACTGAGGTCTAGGCAGAGGTCTAAGTGCTGCTTCTCATTTGCTTTGTGTCCAAGACAGAGTTCTGAGAAGTAAGAGAAAATGGAAAATGTTTTGTAGTTCAGACAGGTCTAATCTGGTCTCATTCCCTTCTGTCAGTCTGTCCTGTCCTTGTGAACTACCAGTGGAGTCACCTGCAGAGGGATGGTGGCCTCTCTGCCCTCATGATGGAGCTGAACGGCAGTGGTTGCTTTGAGGAGACTGCTGTGGAGCTGGTCTGAGCACGTCTGACATTGTTGGTTTTTTTTTATCTGTAGGACAAAGACTTGGAGACTTTGTGAAGACTGTTTTTAAAGATGCTTTGCAGGTGTGCTGCTCAGTGAAGGTAGTGGTTGCTGCAGAGGGAAGTTAAAACGCGCTGCTGTGCTTCTTCACCATGGAGAAAGAATAGTGTGAGGAAATCAGGCAAATGTTAAATCCAGTGGAGCTCGCCCAAGGCAAAACTTGATCAAATAATACACCTGCTGGATGAGCAACTCCCTGAAAAGCACAGAGAAAATGGGGGCCCATTTAAATTATTTGGACCCGCTGCATGGATCTCACTATGTAAAAAAGATATTTCTCTGTCCCCAAAGCAAATGCTTTGGAGGGAGAATATACTGTCAATGCAAAACATCAGTATGGGTCCTAGAGTGACCCTGCGTAAGAGGAAGCATGAGGACACCTGATGAGTGCAGGGACTGGGAACAGGATGTAGGACTCTTGCTCTACCCCCAAAGCTTTGGATGAATACAAACTTATTACAGACTTTTGTGTCCTCCCCTTGTAAGATTTTTCCTCTCTCTGCCTTTCTCAGGAGGAATACCTGTCTGCATACTAGTTTAGAGTTTCTGCTGAAAACCAAATCTATGAATCCCTGACACTGTAGCATCTTTACTGGATTAACCTGCCCCAAACCAGCAGTGATGGAGGGCAGACCTCCTCACTGGGGGTCCACCAACTCATTGGAGTTATACATGAGTAAAGCTGAACACAGAGGAGAGGGAAAAATACCTCCTAAATTTTAAGCAATTGGGGAATCTAAAGTAAAAGATTTTCTCAAGGTTTAAGCAATTATTCCTTTGATAAAGTGTGTGTGTATGTCACAACTTGGAGTTGTTCAGGCACCTGGGGATGTATTTTAAGTACAGCTCTGCATAGCGCAGAGTGTAAAAGATGCCTACTAGCCTCACTGTTTCTCTTCCTCTGTGAACAAGAAATGCTTGCTCACAGAGGAGGAAGAGCACTATCTGCCCAGCCTGATACCCTGACCACCAGGCTGCAGGGTCACATCCCTCTTGTGTGATGACCTCCCTTCCCAGAGCTCGCCTTGCACTTGAAATGAACTCCCTTAAGTTAATTGCAGTTCATAGCTTGTTTTTGGAAGAGGCTTTCAGTATTCACATATTTCTTTCCAGCAGTAGATGGCAGCAATTTTCTTAGTCCTGATCTGACAAGATCTGCATGTTAATTACTGTAAATTAATGTATTTTAAAACTAAAGGTTTCATTTGCCCTTTTCAGCAGTCATTATTAACTAAGATGTGATCCCTGCTTTCCCCTGCTGTGGAAAGCATCAGAGGCCATTCATCTGCTGATGACTGGCCTCAGTAGCAGATCAGAAGGAGAGTCAGTCCCGTGCTGGGCAACAGCAGAGCGCAGTGCCTGAGCCTGCCTGTCCTTGTCTCTTGCAAAGCCCAGCCAGCACCAGGGATGCTTGCTGCCCCAGCCTCGGTGCTGCACAGGAGCGCAGACCCCATGGCCAGCTGAGCTGGTCCTCCGGGCATCAGCAAGAGGTAGATCAGCCTCCAGCTCCTTTGAGGTTATGCTGGAGGCTAACACAGAAAACATGTGGGCTCACATCCTTGCTTTCAGCTAGGAGGGGAATAAATAGCCTAGCAAATAATGAAGTACAAAAAAGCTATGGTAAATGATTATTTCTGAGATAGATCATTTCTGCTCTTTTCTTTTTCTTCAGACTCTTTAACTCATCAATCTGTGCGTATTACTCTAAGCAGACTTTTTCCCCTTGGACACGCTGTACATGTATTTCCAGAAGATGGTCATTAAGAGACTTATTTTTAAATGAAGTGTTCATGTTCAGTACAAAGGTTTGCAACAGGAGCTGCAAAGTGTGAGAAATAAATCGGGCAACATTACTACATGAATCTAAAATATAATGGCTCCTGTTATGTGCCCACAGAAATAATGATGTTGAAATTAGGGAAGCTTCATCAACTTTAAATGAACAACTGATCTCCAGTGGACAGAGAGAAAAATGATTTTAATGATTGTTTTAAACCAACATTTGGTGTAATAAATGTTTAATGCATTTGTTCTAAAAGAATTAACTGCAGTGCCATGTCTTATTCAGAGCACAAGCACTGCTTCTATTTGGTAGTTTCTCCATCTTTTCCCTCTTCTGACATCTGCAATAAGCTAAGATTTTTAAAGTTTATGATCCATTTCAGAATGTCTGATAAATATACCCCCCTACTACTGCTTTTGATGATATGTCTGGTTGACTTGGCTGTGTCCTGTGAAATGCATGTGCAAGGCCAAGAATCAGACAAACTTATAATTGGGCAATTGTATTAAAACCATATTAAGCTCTGTTCACCCTGAAAAGTTGCAGGAATTATGAACTGCAGCTTTGCAGTCACGTGTGTTCCATTTCTAGTTGTACATTAGGAACCCGCATGCTATTTCATGTTTAAAAATGTGCCTGCAGTATAATACAGTTGTGTGAGGGAGCCTGACCTGCCCAAAATCAGAAGGAGAATTAGAAGGGGAGGGGGAAGGACCCTTGAATAACTTGGGCATCGTCACCATCACAATCATTGCAGACAGCTGACCTATCTAGCAAGGGAGCTGAAAACCTTTTCCTTACTCATTAAAGGAAATCAGGTGTTAGATCTGAGCCTGTGGTGGTTCTGCCTGAGCACAGCTGTTTTCACAGGGGCCCTGGGGGAGCTGAAGGGATTTGGAGCATGATACCAGTGCTTGTAGGTTTAATGTGATGAATCACACCTAGAGCCTGAGCAACCTGGCTAGGGGCTCTCAGTACTACTCTGAGCAATTTTAATTTGGGGGTTTCTTCCTCTTGCTGGTATCTGAAGAGTGACAGGCTGATGAAGCAATTGTGGTTGAATGATACACAGCAACTTTTGTGAGAGTTCACTTTTTCTGATAAATTTTCAGAGCTGCTAGGAGCTTTTAACTAGGACATATTACTGAACCATCCTGCTGGGGTCCTCTACCCTCTTGTCTGCGCCAGGGGACGGGACTGCGTCTTCTGAGCCCTCTGCTGTGATGGTGCCTGGACAGTATCACTGGCCTCAGTTTTGTTTCTTGAAATCAACAGCAAAGGTGTTTTGTGCTTCCGCAGAAGTAGCTCAGTAGTGAGAACTGGCAAAACTGCTCTTGCTTGCACCTTGGGTAAGTGACTAGTTCTAATATTACCCCTTAATCAAAGAAAAGCAGTCAAAGGCTGTCCACTGTCCTCTAATGCCTTGTCAAGGAGCTCCTCAATCACTCTTTGCTCTTTCACTCTGGCTGCTTTTACATTCTCTTGAGTATACTCAAAGGGTGAAAGTGCTTGTGGGACTGGATGTTCACTGGTAAAGCTGTTTTCTTCCAGGTGCTCCTTTTGGCTTTGATCTGTTTCCCCTGCTGAAAAGGTCACATACACAGTGAGCAGAGCTGTGCAGAGCCACCTTCATGCCTATATAACAAGCATCCTACCTTTTCCTGTGGTAACAGGGCCATTTCACAGTGAAGTGCTCCCAACAGAGAAATGCAGGCAAACAAATATGCTTGTACACTTCAGGGGCTCTTGCAGACTCTGGCGTAGAGCAGCAAGGTGAGCAGGAGGCAGCCCCTGTGACGCAGGGCAAAGGGGCTCATTTAAGAGGAGGTGGCTGGAAGGATGCAGAGCAGAAGCTGTTTGCTGGGTGGGAGGAGAGGCATGAGCCTAGGCACGCAGATAGCTTGTCCTGGCACTTGTACACAGCTGGTGTGAAAAGAAAGCAGCAGAAGTTGTGAGGACCACGTTGTTGGGTCCAAGTCATGTTAGGTGTCTTTGATGTTCACTTTTGAAGTGACATTTAGGCTTTTTATTTTTCTGCTTGATGCCTCTGAAATTCTCTCTCCCTGACTGCATCACCACTATGGGCACTTGTACTTTCTGGAAACAGGCCGTGTAATACCTAATGCATTCTCCCCAGGGCCTGGATTGGAGTGATTTTGTTCTCTGAAATACTTTATGCTTTTAAGCAACTGCTACATGCAAGTTTGGGGTCTGTGTTTGTCTTCTCCATGACTTCTCAGCAGGCACATTCATCTCTGAAGCCCTGAGCTTTTTTTGCCCCTCGCTACTGCCAGCACCATAATTCTTTGGGATGTGATGGCCTAGTGCTGTCTTTTGACCATGTGCAGATGTAGATGCTGTGAAGGTTTTGTTTGCCGCTTTGTCGTAAAGGTTGCACAGGGATCTGTGACAGCAGGGACCAGCTCCCTTTGTCAGGGATGAAATGTAAGTGCTCTCATTTTCAAACATGCACCACGCTCTCACTCAACACAGGCTACATCTGCTGGGAAGTTGAAAGGCAATGAGTTTGCATTAGACAAGTAAACTTGCAGTATGAATTCTCCCTGTAGCCCTCATGATGCAGTCCTTTGAGCAAGGACTGTCATGTACTACATGGCTGTGTAGCTTATCACAGCAGGGCTCTGGCTCAGCTGATACCTCTAGATACCAGCATGAAATAAATATTAATAACACAGGAGCCTCCCTGCTTACTGTGTTCCTCTTTCAGGCCCCCTTATTGCTGTTCCTTTGCAGCTGGAGAAATGGATGCAAAATCATCTTCTCCTTTCAAATAAGGCCAGAGCTGAAAGTGAAAGGGGCCAGAAGAGGCAGCTGAAAAAACTACAAGCATATGTGGACTGCCATTTGAGACAGTATTAAGCAAGATAAAACCCACTTAATTCTAAGAGCAGACTAATAAACGGGGGTGTGACAGAAGGATGTGTAATAGTGAATGGCACTGAGAGGGTCAGCGGGGTTATTCCTCACTGTGTGTATTTGCAATATTACAAAAGGCATGTTCAATGAAATTCAAAGGCAACAAACTTGAAATGGGCAAATGAATTCTTTGTGTACTCTGTTGAAAACTTAACCTTGTAGACCTCACTTCTGCAAGATCTTGTGTTGTTACGAGACATACTAAGATACAAAAGTGGTGAGGATTTCACATGCCGCATTATTTAGATCTATTCAGTTCATTTAAAAGCAATTTAACTTCATGTGTTAGCCAGAAATGAGAGGAAGCTCTGCTTCAGATGGAGAAGCAAGCAACTTCCTACAAAAATCCTGTAAAACATAAAGACTACACCAAGCAGAACGTTTAGCTTTCAGAACTATATGTCTTTCCTGTACGATTGGGAAGAAGAGGTGCTAAGCAGGGTAAAGGTTGATACGGCTGGTTAGACCATGTGCTCTGAAATGACTGTGTAGGCTCAGAAAGACTGGATTCACAATTGTTTTTCTATTTTCATAGAATCACAGAAAGGTTTGGGTTGGAAGGGACCTTAAAGACTGTCTAGTTCCAACCCCCTGCCATGGGCAGGGACACCTCCCACCAGACCATGTCGCCCAGGGCCCTGTCCAACCTGGCCTTGAACACCTCCAGGGATGGGGCATCCACAGCTTCTCTGGGCAGCCTGCTCCAGTGCCTCACCACCCTCATAGTGAAGAATTTCTTGCTTATATCTAATCTAAACCCTCTTGTCCTATCACCACATGCCCTTGTAAAAGGTCTCTCTCCAGCTTTCCTGTAGGCTCCCATTAGTGTCCCCTTTAGGGCCTTTCCTTGGAATCTGCTAGTTTGAGAAAGCAAGTTCACTGTTTTCTTCTGATATATACCAGTTGTTTTACTCTTTTTATCAGAGGAGATTGTGCCTATCTAATGGAGAGTATATCTGACTGTTTGTATATGGGATATAGATGATGAAATTCTGTTTCCTGAGGCAAAAAAGAAGCTGCCTTTCCTCTAGTTCTGCTTACTTGGTAGAGTTGCCAAAATTCACCCTTGCCCGTGTTGGAAAGGGAGCTGATTGGAAATTTTTTGCTGAAAGCAAATGTAATGCACTAAGAGTTTTTTTTCCTTTTGTGATTGTCGTTGCACTTGATATTTATTTTTGCTTTCTAGAACTTGCTAAAAGATTCTCATCACTGGAACAAAAGTGATGGAAGTATTTAATGTGTGACATTATTTATCTTTAGATATTAGTGGAAGTAGGATAAATGACTGCAGATTTAACTTTGTTCTAAAACTGATTACATCTCTTTTGCACGCTTGATATTATCTGTGGGGATTTCAGTCATGCATATGATTTAGTTATCTAACGACACTGGGTCGTACCTGCGCCTCTGGAGCCTGAAAGGTTAGTGCTAACCTGGCAGAGCAGAGATGAATTCCATATAGATGGACAAAAGTAGGTCAAGCTACTTGATGTGGTTTGCATAGATTCCTACAAACCCAGGGCTAGGTTCTGATCTCGGTTACATTAGCACAGACTCCGTTCAATAGTTACCAGCATTCATTTAGGCAGAAAAAAAACTCTTGTTTCAGCTGTAAATCTCTTTGGATGGTGTCCATGTTCAGCAACATGGACTACCAATATGAGACATCCTGGACAGATGGCCACTGTGCATGTTAAGCAACTCTGCAGGTCAGATAACTGCTACATGCATTTGCTACGTCCCACGTGGGAGATTGTGAACATAATGCTCTGGACTGCCGCTGCTGGCAAATCTGGTCTGTAGTCTGGTTCAAAGCCCTCCTGTATCAACAGCACTCCAGCAATGCAACTGAGCACTGAATCTGGCCACTCCTAAAGGTACTTTTGATGTTTGATAATGTTGAGAGGCAATTTCTCATTGCACTAAAAAGCAAAAGGGAAATTGTGCACTCTCTGTCCTTGGAGTTTTTCAAGACCTGATGGGCTCTTGAAAGCCCGGAGTATCCTGGTCTGATCTCGTGGCCGACCTTGCTTTAATTAGGGAGTTGGACTAGAGACCTCCTGAGGTCACTTCTAGCCTGAATTGTCCTATGATGCTAAGCAATTAACATTCCTGTGGGGTCTGTAACCCCTAGGGAGTCTGTGTCACAGTGCGCCAAACAGTGCTTGGTGATGGGCAGGAATCTGGCCCTGTCTGGAGGATCTTTGACTTTTCTAGCCTGGTGTGAGCCGCTTATGTCTCAGAAGTCTCTGGTCCCATACCTGTGGTGTCACTAAAACAGCAGGTAGTGTGTGAGAAGGAAGGCTGTATGCCCTGACTATATGTTGCATAAACCTTATTCCTAGATCTTCTGTCTGGGGTGCATTTTACACTGGGAGTCAGAACCATTGGCACATCTGGTGAATTTTTCCCTGGAGCGTTTGGTACTAAATTATTTCCAGTCATGTAATATCTTTGTGTTTGAGAACATGTGAATAATGATCCAGAGATATTCACTGTAAGCCAGCATCCCATTAATACAATTAAATTTGAGACAATGATCACTGATCATCACAGGGTCACAGGAATGCCTGGGCACTTTGTATGGTAAAAAGTTTATTTTCTCAGACAGAGTTTGGACAGATCCAATAAAACTGAATCCTGCTCCTCTGGAGACTTCTGATGCAATCACTGAAATCCATGTGTAAACCAGTAAAGAACTTGGTCCTTCCAGCTTACTTTGAGTGAGAAAATATAGCTGCAATACTAGTGGAGTGCTTACTTCTAAAGCTATTTTGGAACTAAATTTTGGTCAGTGAGACTCCTTCAGTCCCACAGAAACCTTTGAACAGAGTGTTATTGTATTTTTTGTATTTTTTTTTTTTCTTTCGCAAGGGGGAAATATTCCCACAAGTGCTTAGGAAAATAAAATAAGAACCAGAAATGCCAAATGTCTGAACCAATCCTGCTTAGTACTGAACATGGGCATCTACTGAGTACAGAAGGCAACAGAAATAATTCCAGTGTTTGTTTTGCAATCAGCTAGTTTGCACAGAGGACCAGCAGGGGAATTCAGTGTGCTAGCATTGTTGGCCATTTTAATTTTCAAATGCAGCTGAACAATCAATTGTGATCATCAGTCTCACTAACATTGTTATAAAATACAAATCAAGTCAATCAAAGGACTTGGGTTTGCATCTAATTATTAAAATCACTGAATTGGAAACCACTTTGCACTCCTGGTTTTGAACCTTTTGCTACACCTGAGTCATGTCACCCCTAATAGCCATCCCACAGAGAATTCATCTAATCCATCTGGTAGTGCAAATAGTTGAGGGACTCGAAATAACAAGGTAATTATTTACCTTTCTAAATAGGATATGGAATGGCTTTCTTGCCTCGTTACAGCAGCTCAAACACTTGCACAAATTTGTTAAGCTGCTTAGAGAGAGGATTGTTTGTCCAGGCAATGCTTCTTTCAGTAAGTTAAGATGCGAGGAAAGCAAATGCTTGACCTCGTGGAATTTGGGGAATTCTGGAGAACTTGCCTCTGGGAGAAATTTAAATAAATAAATGGAGAGCTTCTGATTTCTTTCCTTCCCTGCCTTTATTGTGAGCAAGTTATTCCCTCTCTATGCAGATGGGTCTTTGCAACACTAATAAGGAAGCCATTCAATTATGTAAAGCTGCTCCAGGTAAATGTTATTTACAGATGGCTGAAAATTTTTGAATTTTACTTGTTTGCCAAGTATAACCTCACTCTTTTCACTCTTGGTGGGGAGGTGTTTTTAGTCATCATCAAGGTAGCTGCAGATTGTACGCTCCTGTTTGCAGCTTTCTACCCATTTTGAGTGTTTACTTTCTTTGTGATTTTTAAATGGTAACCCTGCAGGCGTTGTGCACGTAATTGAAGTAAGCAATCTGCTTGTTTATCCCTGTTTCCATTAATTAAATATGTGCAAGCTAAATTTCCTGCTGAAAAACATGCGATGACATGCTAAGGGGCCAAATCTGCTTTCTCTCACGAGGCTGAACTACCAGCGTTGGAGATGTCTCCAGAGCAGGAGCAGAGCCACATTTGTAGCCCTCTCAGCTCAGACCCGACAGTGAGTGGAGGGCAGGCGTTTCACACTGCAAGAGACTGGAGGAATAACCCAAGGGGCCCCTGTTTTTCACCAGCATCTGTGCGAGCCCTCATGTCCTTTGGGCTTGCTGCAGGCTGGATGTACTGGAAAGCAAATGCATGTCCATAGGACACCGTGAAGCTGTGGCGTTGTCCCTGGGCAGCGTGAAATGGTGCTCCAGGAATTTCAACCCCTGCATGAGCTGGGCTCACAGCTGCATCAGCAGCGCATCAGTTGGGCAATGGATGCTTTTCTGTGGGCAGGTTTATTTTTTCCTACTTTGTTCGCTGCTGTCCCAGTGGCTTGAATCTTTACTTTTATAAATAACAAAGGTGCAACTACCAACCTGAATAGTTACTCCTGACCTACAGCAGCACAGTAAGGCCTAAAGGTGCTGTTATTTGCTGAGGAATCTCCAAGCCAAGATGATAATTGGCTGCCAGGCTCCGATTTGAAGCTGGTGCTGCCTGTCTGGCTCAGGGAAGCAGGTGAGCTCTGGGTGCTGGCCTCCTCCTGCTCCCACACAACGTGCTGGTGCTCCAGGGGGAGTCGCACAGCTTAATCCAAAGTAGTGGTTACTTCCACTGCCTTTGAAAACTGGTCCCACTGATAACATGCTCTCATTCAAATCACTGAGGAGGGCGTGCTGAGGTGCTGATGAGAAGCCCTGACACGTGGCAAATTACAGCAGCAACACACAGTGGGCAAAGATTTGGAGCCATGGCTGTGCCAGGGGCATGCAAATGTGTCCTGCTCAACAAGCTGTTTTGGCCTGTGGTGACTCTGTGCCCAGCTACCTCAGCCCCTGCTTATTTGAAAGGAAGCTATTTTGTTTTATTAACCTCCTTTTATAAGGAAACAAATCTTATCTGGGGCTCAGCTGTCTCCAGAAAGCTGGGCTTCTCTGGTTCTGCTGTCCCTAGACGTGACAGGAGTTCCTCAGTCTCTCCTTTGCAAAGGGAGTTTGTGCAGGATCAGTTCCTGTTTTAAGCATCCTGGCTGCTATAGCTGGGTAGCCTGCCCTTGGTCACCCCTGTCTGGGTGAAGAGCCTGTAAGGAGGGATCTTGCCTATGTAGGAGACCTTGCTGCCCTTGGGCAGAGCTGGTGAGCTTGGGCGCTTTGTCTGGATCCACCAGCAGATAAAGCTGAGCATGTACCTATGCGCTTTGTGAGATCAGGGCCCACCGCTTTTTGCTGAAAGGGATAAATAAGTGGTTCTTCGAAGCTGATGGCCTCTTTTGTCTGTGTATATGTGCCATAATCCCATTGCAGTCCTGTAACAACCTCCCTGATGTTAGACTGGCCTTGTACACACTCACAGTAATGAGCTATCGCATACTAACTCCCTGCCCAGCCCACACCCTCGTCCCTCTCGCCTTCCCTCTGTTGCTCTGAATCATTTTTCTTTCTCTTGCTTGTTCCTTGCCTGCAGTGATGGGTGTGTGCCCTTTTGCTCACCGGGAGGCTGGCAGTAAATCATATGTTTGCTTTTTTTTTCTTTTTACATTCAGGAGCAGCTGCTTTGCTTAGTTTGAAGCAGAATAAAAGACCTTTAAATGGGGAGAATCCTGAAGGTAAGTACTTTACTGTGGACTTAAAGTCAAGGTACAGTACACACAGTAGCTTTTACGGGGGCCGTTTAAAAACTGTTATCCACTGTATATTTTAAGGGCAGAGACATAATTCAGACATCTGATTGACTACCCGGAATGTTGATTCAGCAACGTTCTTACTCAACTATTTTTATTTTTAATAAACCTTGATCTGAGAAATATTGAGAACATCAGATATTTTGTTCATTGCCCTTAATGGATTACTTCTGCTGTCTGAGTTGTGACAAATTTGTGGTGACCAAAAGGCAGAGAAAGGAATGGCAAGGCCTAAGAGATGAGCAGTGGAAAAGTCTCTCCTGTACGTTTGAGGACTGCTTAAGAGTTGTCTTCCCTTTTCATTGTAAAAAGTGTTATTTCTGATATTTCTCCAGGTGCTGATGGCTCCAGGGAGGACATGATTCAACGATCTCAGATCGCTGCAGAGACCACGACACCATCTTAGTCCCTGTCTCAGAAATGGGGAAATGACAGCGACCTCCGGGGCACCCTCAATAGACAGAGCATTGCCATTCTCAAGCACCGAGACCAAGGATTTAAAACAAGGATTTAGGAGGCTAATGGAACTTGAAATATACTTCAGAAAGCTGTCAATCAATTGTCTGTAGCTTTCAAGTCAGACTGTTGCTGTTGACTATGTTGTTGCAGTAGTCTTTAAACTGAGTCTTCATAGCATGTCTTAATTATGGTGCTTCCCATAACTCTTTTCCTGCCCCCGTTCCCATCTGCCCTCAGACACACTCTTGTGTCTGCTTTGGTGTTTGCAGAGCTCAGTGTCTGACCAAATCTGCAGCCCTCTGGAGAAGTGTTGCTGGGCTTGTTGCATGGGGTAGGGTGTTTGAGCAGCTTCTGCAGCCTGAGGGCTTTTATTGAACAACCTCTCCAGGGCTCTCCAGGTATGCTGATCACCAGCATCCTCCCAACAAGCATGATTTGCCTCCACTTTTACACCTAACCTACTTCTACTCCCCCTCTCATGGTCATGAGAGATGCTGACTGGGGTTTCTCCACCAGGATGCACTCTGTGCTCCATGTGTCAGATGTTCTTATCACATCCCAGTTACCCACCATTTCAGACACCTGCTTTGACGTCTCTTTATATTGTTCCCCAGCTCAGCAAAGAGCTCCCTGTTTCCCAGCCTTTGCCCTTTTCTTGAGTCTTGGGACATAGGGTTTACACTGTAGGAGGTGTTTCTTCAGGTCTTATAAGGTGCTTGAAGTCAATGCTGTGGTTCTGCTCCTTGAGCTGAGGCTGCCTGTGATGTGCATGCTCCAAAGCTGTGGTTATTGAAATTCCAAGACAACTGACGTATGTCTGCTCTGCTCAAGCAACTGGTGCTGTACAGTGATTTCCAAATAGTGACTGCTGTATTTTGGAACTACAAGAGATGCCTCTGGCCCCAGGCAGTTTGATGGAAGCAGCATAATGGTCGTCTGATGGAGGTGGAGGCTGGAGAGCACGGGCCATATGTGCCTGTGTGTAGGAGACATACCTGTGCATTTGTCCTCCACCTGTTTTCTGCCAGGGAATATTAATACTCGAAAGAGGAATTAATCAAGTAGTGTCAGCATGAATGTTCTGCTTCGTTTAAGACGGGGTATAGCTCTAGTGTGTTTGATATTTCCAAGTACTGGTGTTTTTACATAGGTAAGAAACCTTCAAGTCTGAAGTACACTGAACAGCTTCGTAGAGAAATCAAAGCCAATTTTAGAGTATTGCCGTGTTATCACAAGCCAGAAGCATTGGCAATCAAAGGTGTTTTTGAAGCCGTTAGCTCCAGTTTCACTGACTCATTTTGTGTTTTTGTCTTTGGTAACACTCATTGCTTTTGAGGAAATGAACTCACTGACAGCTTGGAGGGCAGGACTGGCTTAGGCATATTGGAGAGAAAGAAAACCAAAGTGCTGTATCTAAAGCTACTGTTTAATCTTTGAATCTGAAATTAAATCATATTATTTTATTTCCGTAAACATTTCTCTTCACAGATGTCCTGGGAGAGGGGAATTCAGTGCCTTAGAATAGTTGCATGGACAGCAGAGGATGAAAAAGCCTGAAAACAAACGTCCTGAAATGCATTTATTACCATGCATTAAAGCAGGTAAGGCTTGAAAAAGTATTTTAGCATATTTTTGTTTTGTTGACTGCTACTGATATATTTGATGGATTTTATTTTTTTTCCTCATCTCATTCATAGGATATGGTCACTGGCTTAAAAAGACCTTGAAATATTAATGGCAGAACTGAATTACTGATGTGATGAATTAGAGAGCTACTTGAGCGGGTCGTGCTGGAGCAGCCTGCCCGGATGAACGGTGGCTATGCAGGTGTGCAAGTGTGGAGTGCCTTTTTCTTGCCAAATGCATTTCATGTATCTACACCTCAGAAAAACAAAGAAAAGCATTTTCTGCCAAATACTACATTGCATAAAAGCTAGAGGATCTTTATGCCCGTGTCTGCCCTTGAGGTAAAACGAGGTTTCAAGAAAGGGTCTCAGCTTGTGAGCCCTCTCGCCATGCCTCTGGCACAGCCTGTGCCCAGGAGAGCCGAGCCAGCCTCCTGCAGCCCCCTCCGCAGCCTTCCCCACCTGGAGCTTGGCACGGGCATCCCTAGCCGGGGTCTGTGCCACTGCGGCTATGCAGCGCCGGTCGTTTAACACGCTTGGCTCCTTCTACACTCTGGCATGCCTGTCAGTGACTACAGCATGAGAGTGCACAGAGCCAGGAAGGACCCTCATGCAGATATAAGTGGGAACAGCGAAATTCTCCCTTACTGCACGTCAGGCTAGCCCTGCATAATTGAAGCCCAGTTGTGTTTTTGGGAAGCACTAGAGAGACTCAGACTCTATAGCATACCATTTAACCTCGAACTTTACATTTTAGTAATGGTGCTTGCTTACAGTATGACCCAGGTATTTAGGTTTAATATAAGATTTATCTATTTGTAAACAAGGATATGAAACAACACCGAATGTTGATTATTGTTATTTTTACCACTTTTCTCCCCTGCTCTGAAACTCCATTTCATTTTGATCTGAAACAACATTTTTCTTTTCCTTTTGCCAACTGACCTGGAAAATCCATTATTCAGCTAAATCTAAGCTACCCCAAATATGTAGCTTCCATCCAGAAAAGTGATTTGTTTTATCGCCGTCAGTCCAGAGTTTCAGATCATTTGTTGTACCCCTTCTCTTCATTGTTATGATTTACTCTATTCTGTGGACTGAAATGTGATAATCTGAGCAGAACAGAAGAAATGGGAAGGTTTTTACAAACAGATTTAAAACTTCTTTGTTTGCTGCAAACACAGAGAAGTAAACAAAGTGCTGTATTAATTTCTTCTTTTCTAGAAGCACCAGCAACAAAATGGAGAGGGGAAAGAAAATTTGTAATAGAAAACATAAAGATCAACATCAGTATTTGTTGATTTCTAGGTTTTATTTCCTTTTTATTTTTTTTAAACTAGGTTTTTCAAACCATCCACTTGCAGAAATTTGCATTTTATGAGGAAAAAGTTACAAAATATGATGAGATCATTTTAGGTAACTTACCTCTTTTTCCTCAGCTTGTGGCATCTAAAACTAACCATGCTTGTCATCTTCTCAGTAATTTCTTATCATTGAAGTTAAAATATAATCTAAGTTTGCACCAAACGAGCTGTTCCAAGATGAGTTTGCCAAACTCTGTATTGCAGTGGGATTTCTGCAATTACACTTAGATACTGCCAAACAAGAATGATCTGTGGAATACAAGTGAATCCAATGTTGATTAGCGTCTCTAAATCCCACAAGAGGTTAGAAGAAGCACAACTCACATTTAATCTTTTGTCTCTGAGTGTGCCAGCCACAGTTCTTCTGGGGTAGATACAGCACAACTGAAAGGGGATGAACGGGGGAGAAATGAGGGGCTGATGGAGGACTTTTCTATTATAAGGGGCTGAACTGCTTTAGGATGTTCTTGCTGCTCACCAGAGGTCTCTGCTGGATTGATCGATGGTGTGGCTGTGTCCCATCCAGAGGACAGAAATCACCAGTACAAGAGTTTGCATGTTTGTGTGCTTATTTTTACTCCTCTCCCCCTTTTTCTGATTGATTATTGGTTCTCCCCCCGAAAAATTGAAATAAACAGCCAAAAGCAGCGTTTGTCTTAGTCTTGTCTGAGAAATTCCCAATGGGAAATGAAAACGTTTCCACTATCTGTTAGTGGATTTTACATTCCTGCTCCACAGACTTCTCTGCACATGAAAAAAAGCTCTCCATTTGAGCAGTTTCACTAACAAGCTTCATGGCTGCTTGCTGGATTAAGGCAAAGTTAGGATTTGTGTCTTATTTTAATTAATCCCAGGCAGTGCTTCCATTTCTGCTGTTGAGCAGTCAAGAGAGACAGGTAAATAGTCAATATGCTGTATCTTTTTACTCTTACAAAAATATAATGCCTACTGCATGAAGATGTTACCTCTGCTGTAAGCCTGTTGTGTTATTCTTTGGGGAAGAGAGTTCTTATTTTCCAATTCATATAGTTATGCAAAGCAGTCACTCCTCTTACATGCAAAAAGCTTAATAATTTTATCTTTAGCTTTCAAACATAAAAGCAAGAAAGTTATCCTATTCCAAACTTAACTACTTGTGTATGTTGTTGGTAGCAAATAAGATTACTGCTTGGAAGATAGTGCATTTATCTTTCACTTGAAATAACCCAGGAGAATGTCAGATGCAAAATGATTTTTGAAATCTTGGCATTTACTGCTGCTTTATACTGTCTGTGTGCAACTTCAGTCAACAGCAGTGACATTACTGTTTGAGTCCCTCCAACTGAAGGGAATTGGCACCCTATTAAACCTCCCTCTTTGCAGAGCTGAACTGGGAATATGTTACGATGCAGCCCTGTTTTTATCTCCTGACAAGCGGTGATCAGAATCATGGCTGCTACCAGCCAGGCAGGATTCTCCCCTTGTCTATTTACTCCTTCCTGTAATGAATCCTTCATCCGGTCTTATCCATCCATCGATGTCCCCCTCGTTCCTTTTGCAACAGGCTTTCTTTTGCTTTGGCTTTTGTCCCATGTAAGCACAGCCCTGCCAAGTCTCTCTGTGATAAGCTCCCTTCCATGCTCTACGGTTGCAGCATCAGCATCTCACATCCGTGTGGATCAGCGCTTCCGCCTCTCTGCTCCAGTGACGTGGGTGCTGCTGGCAGAGCAGCCCGAGGAGAGCGCAGGGCCCCGGGCAGCAGGATGCAGTGGGGCTGGAGACGGTGGACATGGCAAGGGGGTGGGTGATGCTCTGCAGTGTCCTTGCCCTGCAGGTCTGTCCCTGTCACCTGGTCTTAGGGACATGGCAAGGGGGTGGGTGATGCTCTGCAGTGTCCTTGCCCTGCAGGTCTGTCCCTGTCACCTGGTCTTAGGGACATGGCAAGGGGGTGGGTGATGCTCTGCAGTGTCCTTGCCCTGCAGGTCTGTCCCTGTCACCTGGTCTTAGGGAGGCTGGACGCTTGGCCTGGCTGCAGTGGGTTTACCCATCAGCTTTGCATCGCTGTCTGCTGAAATTAAGTGCTGAGAAGGGGTGGTGGTGTTTCTGGAGTGACGGACTTAGATTTCATGCGTATTTCCCCTTGCTTATGGTGGACATTGCACAGTGGCACGTTCTCTTCTGAGCAGGAGCGTACACACACGTGCTGAGCGTCCATGTGTGGCCACGTTTCCCAAAGATCGGACCAGAGTCTGTGCTGCTGTATACAAAAGACCAGACATAAAGTCAATTAATGGGACTTTATGCAGCCATAAATTCTCTCATCCTGTCATCTTCCCATTCAGGCAAGAAGGATGTGAGAATCATGTAGATGCAGAGGCAGAACTTCTTAGTAAGACTGGGGGTCTTCTGATCACAGCCACAGACAATGGCCCCTTCTGGAACGAGCTGTTAGTGGTAGGGTTTATTAGGACAGTTTAGGCCCCCCAAATTACCCTACTCCTGCAGGAGGCTGCTCACCTTGTACCTCAGTTCTGGAAAGTGAGCTTCTCAGTTGGGAGCTCTTTAATTTCTGCTATTTAAAGTCAAACCAAACCTATCTTATTTGACTGAAGCAGGACACTGAAGCAAGGCACTCAGCTGGCAGATCCATCGATCCTTGGCAGGCGAGAAAAGAGCAGCTGGGAGAGACAACCTCTGCTGGTGGCAGTCAGAAGAGGATGTTTGGCCGCAGTCTAATTGTAAGTGATGTGGGTGAGTCCATGCATGGATTGATTAAAATAGACTAAGAAAGTGTATGTGGGGACTCTTCCAAAGCTAACAGTAGTCAGTGGAAAAGGTTTTTTTTCACTGAATTCTGTGGCATTGGATCCAAACCCTAGAAACACATCATGGAATAATTTGGTTAGCGGAAGGAATGGAGAGATCTAACAAGTCAAGAGTCGGAGAGCTAAGTGGGATTTGAGGTGATGCACTGAGCTCCTGGTTCACCGCAGACTTGCTGCTTGCTATTTCCCAAGTTAATCAGCCTCTTTGGACATCCCTTGCCAGCATGGACAGCGATGCCAGTGTGAAAAATTGATCTCTCTCACAGTTTTATCAGTGTGTCAGCTGCATTCTCCTCTGCTCTTTCTGTGTGTCCACAACACGCAGTGCACCTGGCGTGTCTTAGCTGGGGCCCCTAAGCTGCTTTATAACACACCTTAAGGAAAAAAAAAAAGTCATAAACAAAGGCCAAAATAGGTCTCATTATTTCTTCAGTGGTGTATCAGAAATCAGTGTGAGGCCCGGTGCATGGTAGGCTGTTCCTGTGGTTCCTCTGAAGGCCGCTCTCTTCTGCTCTGTATTCAGCTGCATTAATACCACATTCCTCTCTTCGTTCCTCCTGAGCCTGCCTAAAGACTGACAGCTGTATATCATATTGCTAGTGTCTGTGAAATGGATTATTTTCCACAATGGGCTGGGATGAGATCAGAATAAGGGGAACAAAATTAGCTTAAAAATACTCAGTCTGTGGTATATGCCCCTCATTTTTGTGAATAATGTATACATTCTTGTAGTGTAGCATAATAATTATCTTTTTTGACTTACTATAAAATGCTAAAGTATGTCTAATGATAGTGCTTTATCTATTCATTTAAAATATAAGCATAAATCCAAGGTATTATTAAATATAGCTGCGCATAATGACATTTCAAACTCCCTGGGATGTTTTATTTCTAGGCTTTTAATCTCTTAATTCAGCTAAGAAGTATCTTGAGTAAGTGACTTGATAAATAATTTAAAAAATAGCACCTTTACGCTGTAATCATGCCAGGAGAAATGAAAGAGTAGCTGAAGTGTCAGAGGTTATAAATTGCAGCAAAAGTATTAGTATCCTGGTGGAGAAGTCTATGTCACATGGAGAAGCAAGGTCTCCTAGAAACATATTGACTCTTTCTAATTAGTTAAAAGATTTATACAGACACTAAAAACGGGCTAGTTTACTGATCTTTGTCACACTCCTGCTCTACAATAGTTCTCCTCACTTATGGTGTGTAAGAATACCTCGTGTGTGCCTGAGCCCCACCGCAGCCGGGACTGTGGCAAGTCCCCGTGTTTGTGCTCGGCCTCGCTTTCCAGAGCAGCGCGGCATTACGCTCTTCATCCCCAAACACCTCCTTAAGTCAAAGAGGTCTTAGAGGACGGCTATACTCGGAGAAATGCCTGAAAATGCTGCTATTTTTGTTGTCCCTGTATGACATCTGGAGCAGATTTGCTCAGCTTATAGGTAAAAAGATGGTGTTTCTAATTGTCAGCTCTGCATATGCAATGGAGACCTGAGAGCAGAGCCGAACGCTTTCTTGGCTTCGACATCAATAACTGCAGAGATGCCGACACCGACACGTAGCTGAGGTGACTGGTGCGTGACTGAGCAGGATCTGGCTCTTAGCTGCCCTGGGATGAAGCTGATCTTGGGGAGAGGAAGCCGAGGGGACACAAACTTTTATGGTGAGGATCTCCCCAGGAAGATGTTTTCCCGCACCGGGCTGGGAGCTGCTCGCACGTCGGTTATGAGCTTCCTGCTGCTGTGTTGGTCGGTGCCGGCAGCCCTGTGGGGTCACGTGCAGGAGTGGTGGCCACAGGCCCTGCGGTGGCGCGAGGCTGTCCACGCGATGGCACGGAGAGGTCTCGTTGCTCACCTGGGTGTGAAGTGCAATGGCAGGAACTCAGCCAGGCTTCTTCTGCCGGTAGTGCAAGTTGCCTAACGAAGCAGGGGCCCTCCTATGAATCTGAGCGAAATGCCGAAGTAGATTATACTTTGCAGGGAGCTGTTCTAAGATATTTAAAGGAGAATCAAAAAGCAGCACCAGGAAACTAAAAATAACACTGCTGAGCTGTGGGAAGCGGGGATGTGCCGTGGCAGGAGCAGAAATACAACCAGAGAGGGCACGGGGAGAGTTCCTGGGCTGGGGAAGAGAA
>VXAA01005382.1:4418-148236 GCA_013399115.1 Anseranas semipalmata | reverse complement strand
AAAAAAAAAAAAAAAGCTGCCATTCCCATTCCTTTGTTGTTATTGGTTTTTCTACTTACGGGTGCTTCCTGCATTTCCATTTGCAGGAGTTGCTGCACTAAGGCAGAAGAGGAGTAAGATTCGGGGATTTAAAATCCAATCTGAAGATATAATGAACTTGAATTCTGGATGACTGAGTTGCCCTGGGAATCGAGGTCAGTGTGTGGTGTGAGGTGACAGGCCTCGATCTGCTAATCAGTGCTGGATAGTTTTAGCTCTTTTGGTTCATGGATCTGTTAAGACGGGCTGCTCAGGTTTTTGTTGAATTATCTTAGCAGAGATTTCGGTGAGTGCCTTTACTGCATGTTCATCACTCGCCCCTCTGGTTAGCATTTTGATTCTGTTGATACTGGAATCCTTGTATTTGTAATATTGCAGGGCATTTTTCTATTTTCCTTTTTTTTTTTTTTTTTCTGTAAATGAGCACTATTTTAGGCAGCTGTTGGTTCAGAAAGTTCCTGCAGGAAAAGGTTCTTTTTAGTGCTTGCAGGGTTTTCTCGATACAGGACAACCCAACAGTTTGCTCCGAGTGTTGAGCCTGCTGCTTTTACACGACTAAAACCACTTCTGGTTTTTGCAGCCAGAAGCGTTAATGGCACAAGTTACTGAGTGGAGGCCATCCATGGTATTTTTCTGTGCCAGCCACTGAAGCCTGTTTTTTTGTTTTGCAGTTACACTGTAAGATGCCTTTTAAGGTTTTAAGATGCTGCACTTAAATACCTTCCAAATAGCAACCTAGAAGATACCAACTTGTTAATGGAAGCGTTATAATCTTTCAAATAACACCCGAGCTTTAACCCTAAGGGCTGGTGCTGTATGTTTCTTCTGGAATAACCGGTGAGATTCTGAGTGTACCCGCTTTGCAGTAACAGTCCCAGACATTTTACATGTTGCTGGTTACTTTCAGTTCGCACAACACAAGCACTGCCTGGTTCCCTGCTGTGCTTACCCCAGTTTTACATTTTTTGTAGAATTACAGCTGGACAAGGAGAATTAGCCAGATGTGAATTTAGTTAAGGACCTGAGCCCAGTGGAGCGGTGCTGCCATGGAGGCTCAAATCCAGCAAAATGAATGCTGAATGCAGGCTGCCTTGTACAATTAGTGTTCATTGCATATTTAGACAACTTAAGTGGCTGGTTATGATGGTGAAGATGCGCAGCGAATTAGGCAAAATGAAATATTCTTTGATGTTCATTGAGCAGCAGAGCGAAGAAAGGTGCGTGGCTCTTATCAAGTAGAGCTGAAGATACGATATTTGACCTAGCAGGCATCTCTGATTTTAAATATTTTTTCGCGTCTGTGAGATCAAGATGTCAACAAAAAGGGCTGGAGCCTGTTCTGGATTGCTTCCATCCAGCGTGCTGGATATACCGAATTTTTTTCAGTGATACGCAGCTCAAAGTTTGGTGTGTTGGCAAAAGAAGAGAAGACCCGAGAGAGAATTGTCATTAAAATTAAAAACCTTAAAAAGTGGAGTGGGGAAATGATTCCAAAAGAACCAAACATAAGTCACCATCTAGCATACTGTAACGACGACGAAAGAATTACTGTTGCCATTTCTTCCTTTTGTGTGTGGGGTGAAAACAGTAATTTATTTCCCTGAGATTTCTGAACAACAAAACCTGACAACTGGAAACCGCTAAAGAGGTGGGCTGCTGTTTTTAATGAGCACCTTCTGCATCACAGCTTCTGTGGAGGAACCAGAACCCACAGAGCCTCGTGGCGCGGCAGCAAATGTCTGCGCGCAGACGTGTGCCGGAGCGCACGCACGCACCGCTTTTCTTTTCTTGCTTTCCCTTAAAAAGGAACACTGTATAAGCAGAGCTTGATGGTAGAAATTAGAGCAAAACTAAATTATGCTTAAAGCAGGGACTTGGGAATCTCAGTGCTGGGTTTTGTGCAGAATATTAATGCTCCAGTTGCCTTCCTGTTTCTAAGCGCTTTCTTCTAACCTTGTCACTTGATTGAAATTCTTTTGAGCCTTGGAAGCCATATGAGCTGAGGTGGGTGCTGGAAGGACAGCAAGCAGCACGCAAAGGAAAAGGAATGCAATTTCCCAAGCCCTCAGAAGAAAGGGCTAAGTTTGTCAACACTGATGAAGACCATTAGGCAAGCATATGGCAGTCAGTCTTTTTTTCTTTCCTTTTTTTTTTTTTTTTGATGGAATTTGTGCTGCATTGCAGCCTGGTCCTCTCATAGCTGCTGGGTGCTCACAGCAGAGACTGAGAAAGCTGCTTGAAGTCTGTGGTCTGCAGCATCATGACGGTATGAGGAGGGAAGGAATGGCCTTGTTAGCAGTGGAATGACTGAGAACAAAATTGTTACACCTTGCTTGTCCTACACTTCTCCCTCTGATAAGTAAAGCAGCCTCTCTTTACTTTTCTCCTCAAAAATGCAAGCTGGTAGGTCACAAGAGGGCTGGATTCACTTGGTGATTCTTTCAACCTTCTCAACAAGCACTTTAGTCTGTGTGTCTCTTCCTTCCTCTCAGTGGTCTTGGGCAAGTCGGCTGTAAGCAGCATTTCTATATGTCCTTAGTCAGGAAAACTTCAGTCTTCTGGGAAAGGTCCTAAGCTTGGTCACCTTCTTGTGAGGTGTGCCCAGCTGAGCACTGTGCTCTTGTTACAGCTGTGAGTCCCTCCTCACAGCTGCTCGGATTTGGCATGCTTGTGTCAACCTAAATGTCCCATGTTTCATGCATAGCGCATGCTTAACTTTTTTGCCAGCTGGGATGTGGGAATTATACCTTTGTTTCATAATGGCAAGAACACTAGTTTCTGTGATGTGTTCTGGCCATCTTGAGTCATTAAGTCTTATGTCTTAGTTACAAAGTCTTTAATGTTGAAGGTGTTTGAGAATCTGTCATGCATGACAGTGGGAGGTGGGCAAATAAGGTGTTTTGATAACCATTTTAAAAGGCAGAGTGACCCAAACTATCTTTTGTCCTTGTATTTGAAATAAAGGGGGGAAGGAAGAGAAATGAGGGATGCATTATTATAAAGGTACTTCTGTAGCATATAAATATCCTAAATGGAAACGCTTGGTTATTTAAGAGAGCGTGTATTTGCACCAGGAAAGGGAACTTGGGGATTTTGCGACTTAGCTGTTTCACGAAGAGCTGGAAATGGAGAGGAGAAGACATTGCCTGGCATGAAATGAAACTTTAATATAAAATTCTGTTAAAATCAATACTTTGAAATCTTGCAGACTCCTAGCTGTAACCCGCTTTTTAGGAAACGCGTTGCAAACTGAAGGGTATTCAGCTGTCACAGGAGGTTAAAGTAGACTGAAGATTGGTAGTGCCAGTAGATGAAGCTTGGGCTCAGTTCTCCATGGAAAGCCAGAATTCAGACTTCTGGGACAGTACTGCAGTAAATGAAAAAGCGCTGTATTACCCACTGAGTGTGACTGTCCCTAGGAGTGTTTTCTAAGAGTTTAACTGGTGTTTTGGCAATGCTAAAAATGCATAGTATTACAACTGGTTGTTGGGAAATGTGGTAAGTATCGAGGTGTGTAATTTGTGGGTGGGTTCTCCTCCTCTTCCCCTTCATCTTCCAAGGGCATAAGTCATTTCTCCATGGGTATCTGGAGTTTCTTGTTATCTACAAGTTCTGTGGGCGTTTAGGTAGTTATTTAAATCAAACCCTATAAACATGGTCCTATTCCTGACCATATGTGTATGGAATAAATAACCTAAAATCAACAAGAATGTTGGACCCTGAGGCTGCATTTCTTCTCCCTTCTTGTAAATATAGTGGGTGGGTAACCCCTTCCACATGCTTTTCCTTTTCCGTGTGCATCAGCAGCTAGCCTTTGAGGAGAAATTGCACAAATGCTTGACATTTTGTTGTAGTTGTGGTCCAGGTCAACCCTGCTTGGAGGAAGGAGAATATTAATTGGTTTATCCCATCTAATATCTCTGCAGGCTAGCACAGTTTTATTCATGTTCTTCATCAGATCACAGACACTTTCCCACTCATTTATTTCCAGAAGTGCCGGCGGATGTAGCACAAGACTGTCTGCAGTCTCTGGTCCATCCCTCGGCCTGATAGGTGGGCGGGTGGCCGGAATGGTGAGACCGGTCCCACTGGGAGACGCGGGGGGAGTCCTAGCAGGCGCAGCTGCTGAAATGTCCTCCTGGGCAGACGTAGAGACTTTGTCCTGGACACACGCAACCCTCCCTCTTTTGGCTGCCTGACGTTCTTCTGGGGGAAATAGGTCTTCTACTGCACCTTGTGCTCTTTGTCGAATTGTGTGCTGAAAACAAATCCTGCATACAGCAGTTTGGAAAGCCCTGTTGTGTTATAGCTGTCTACTGTCGCAGGGCATGGAGCCAGTAAGCAGCTGAGCCACCAGTCGCGCTGGGGTGACTGATCCTGCCCTCTTCTGTTCGGATGTCTAGGGCAGTGAAGACGACTCTTCAGATGCTGCTGTGGGTTCTCATGCCAGCTTCAGTGGGGTTGTGTCAGATGTGGCGAGCTGAGGCTCTGGTCTAGGCCGCGAATGACTAGATGGTGGAGTGGTTTCTTGACCTTCTCCTGGTGTATTTTCATAATATTGCTGGTATTTTCATAATATTGCTGGTATTTTCATAATATTGCTGGTGCAGGTACAGGAAGTGACTGCCTCGCTGAGGCCAGGGCTTCAAAAAGCAAAGCTCCCGTTGATGCTGACGGAACCAAGAATTCTCCCCTATCTCTAGCATGAATGTTCTTTGGCAGAACTTGCTTTGAATTTTTAAGTGTATTTAATGCATCGTAGCTCATTTGGGGTGGTGATGAAGGGACCCACAAGAACAAAGACCTAGGAGTTGCGTACCTCAGCTGTAATAACTGGAGGGAGGCAAGTGGTGAAAGTAATTTGCAAAGCTACACTTGAAAATCATTCTAGCATAACATCATCATTACAATTATCTGTCAAAAGATTTAGTTCAATTATTTTTTTTTTGTCTCTCTTGTCAAGATGGCCTCGCTTGTTTCAGGATTTTGATACTCCAAGGAGAGGTTAGGGAAGAAGGAATACTAATTCTACCATTAACCACTGTCAGACAGCCTTCAGTGCATATTATTCCGTGCATCCTCCTTTGGTTCTTTGGCATCGTTACCCAGGGGAATCAAAAGGCATAAAGTGCCCTAAGGTGCCCAGGGGAACATAAAATGCAGGGGGGAAGAAATCCACTGCCTATTTATAGCTTGCAGTGCGGTAGGGTGAGGGGGTGAAAACTTCGGATGTAAGTGGTAATTTTGAAATAATTGAATAGCAGCATAATTGCCATGGTGTAAAAGATTATACATGGTTCCTTACATTTCCTTCATACAACAGTAGGCTGGTAGTAAAATTACAAGGGAAGAATACTTGATGTAATAAGCTCAAATTAAACTGAGTGATTTTCAGAGCACTGCAGGACATTGCACTCTCTTGCTGCTTTAGCGTGCTGAGCAAGCGTTCAGAGCTGCGGGGGTCCGGGCTGGTCCCGGCGCTGAGGGCGCCTCGGAGCAGGGCGGGTGGGCGCGGTGCCCCCTTTAGAGAGTGGCTCTGTTTTGTTGGCCTTTGTTTTGACTGCTAATGCCGGCGGTTTCGTGCCTTTCTGTTTAAAAGGAACTGCTTTAAAATGTTTGCTGATTATTTTGATGCAAGTAATAATTTCATACTGATTTAGATTACTGCCCTCTATATCTAAGAATAAGGGTCCTGATCTGAAGTCTGTATCTGATATGGAGATGAATTCCTGGAGTCTAAGTACATCAAGCCACTTAAAGGCCTGTGACTTGAAGCTAAGCATATATTTGAGGACTCTAGCTTATAATTAAGCATCTCTCTCTGTCTCTTTTTCGCTTAGAGGAGAAAGATGGGCTTTGCTGGCTTCAGATTCATTATACCTGTTTTTAAGTACACATAAGGAGCCTCAGTTTGCTCTTGCTTTGTTTTCTTGAATGACCTTGTACTTGTAAATGAAAACAGAATTAGTTCCAGTAATTATATAAAACTCAAGCTATGATTTTAAACTAGATTTTTTTTTTTTTTTTTTTTTTTTAAGATGTGTAATATAAAGTAGCTAGTAAAATTCACAGGAGAGACTAATTTTAGCTTTTTAATAAGAATGCTATTGCATTCATTGATTTCTGAATGTCATTCAGCTGTCTTTACTTCATTTTAGGAGAAATCTCTGGAATTGCATTACTTTATTGTAGGAGCTTTCACAAGGTCACCAGTGGGGAAAATAAGGTTTCAAAGAGAAATTGCGTGAATAACCTACTCTTATCTTTAACCAAACAATGTGAAGTTCTGTTAAAACACACGGCCAGTTTGTATTAAACAAAACTAACTATGACCATTGGGTTCTCCTCCTCAATAACATATAAAAATCTGCCAGATAAAACCCCTGGGGTTTCAAATAAGTAGTGAAGTCTTGTTTTTTTAGCAAAATAATATTTTCAGTGTCATTAAAAAAAAAAAAAGCATTTGTATGATATTCAGAGATAAATTGTTCATAGACAGTTACTCTGACCTATTATGTTTTCCTACCTCTGTATAAAAATAAATCCAGAAGTCACTAGATTAAGCCCCTGCCCTGTAATGGTTCTTTGAGAAATGTTTAACTGTAGCTGCTGCTTTGCTGGAGTGAAGAGCTGTGATTCAGACTTCATACTATGTTTGCATTTCAGCTGTCAAAGAAAGTGAAAGATGAAGCCTCTTGTTCTCTTGGTTCTTGTGATCTGTACTGTAGTCAGCATGAATTTGAAGCTCGTGTCAAAGAGAAATTCTGGTAAGTCACAGAAAAAATATTTTTACTTTTGAATCTGGACTTAGTGCTCATGCAGTCAAGCATTTTAGCTGGCTGCTTTTTGTTTTGCATATATACTTGTTCTCTTCTGGGAAAAAACAATACGATCTGCTTACCAGATGTTACAGGATGAATTTTATCACTGTAATGTTCTGTTGATGTGACTTAAGTTATTTCAAAATGTCCTTATGTTTTCTTAAGGAAAAAAAAAGGGGGGGGAGAGGTTGATTTTAATGAAAGCCCACCGAAGTAGCGATGAATTTGACATTGTTTGAACATCCAATCTTGTACTTGCACTAACAGATTTTCTTAACTGTGGATGTGGTTCCTGATGACTTCCAAGTTTGGGTGTTTTTTCCGTACATTGGAAGGGCATCTTCCAAAAAGTCATGCCATTCACATCTTCGTATAGGGAGCTAACACAGGGTAGACGTTGTGCTTTTAAACTTGCAAGTTACCTTCGGTTTTTCCCCACTAATTGTGTGCTGTACATATGAGTGAGGCCTTGCATTGACCTTACTGTCCTCAATGTCTTCAGCAAACACTTTTAGCAATTCAGGTACAAACAGAAATTACCGACTTAGTTGGTGTGGCCAGTTTAAAGTTTAATTTCTGCATTTTTCGAGAATGGAGGAAAAAAGTTATTAGTCTATCCATAATAAAGAACTGGATGCCCCATCCCAGGCTAGGAAATGTTACTCTGGGAATCACCAGATCCTAGGCTGAATTTTTTTTACCGGCCTAAATGTATAAACAGCTGTTGCTAAATAAAACTAGTCTGCGGCCTTTTAGTGTGGTTATTGTGAGCCCTGTGTGCCCTGTGAGAGCAGTCGTGGAGATCAGGATTTGGCTACAGCATGGAGCTTGATCTAAAGTCTGCTAAGGGCAGTGGCATTCCTGTTTTTCAAAACTGCTATTCCTGGCCTGGATGGGAACCCCTGTGAGATCCATAATCTGTATAATTTAGCAGCCTTGATTCACTGATGCCAGGCAATACCACCTGGCTGCAAGGAAGGGCCTTTGCATTTCCTTTATCGGAAGTACACCTCTGCAGAAGTAAAATGCCTGTGGTTATAGCATCATTCAGCTGATAGTTTACCTTTAATTATATTTTAGTATATTGTATTTTTTTAGCTCCTTTCTTTGACTGACTCTGCAGAATGCCTTGTGTTATTGGCAGCTGTTGACAGTATCAATTCAGGTTGAGTACTGGTAGGAAAAATGCTTTAATATGTTAGACTGCTTATTGCTAAATATAACCCACTGTAGTGAATAGTTTGTTCTTTTTCTTTTCATTTAATTGAGCTGGTATATGTTGAGTATAAGATGGAGGGGAAAAACACACAAAGTAAAATTATAGTTTCTTTGCAAGTACATGATCATGTAGTTGGCTTTCACCTTTCAATATTCATTCTCTCATGTGCTGATTTTTAGGTTGCTGTGTTGAACAAACTATTGATTTTTTTCTCTTCTTCTTCCAGTACATTGTGTGTGAAATACATTTTCTGTTTCTGTAATTTCAGCACTCGGAGCGAAATTGATAATTTGACTCTCTTTCTGAAAGGGCCTTTAGATCTGAAGTACTGTCACTTGATCGCGTGGGTCCTCGCTGAATGTTACGTTGTGAAGGGACAGGCGCTTCTGAATTTTAACTCTGTGCTGTTCAAGTAGAAGATCGGATGTCTTCCTGTCTTCAAGTATTAGACGGGATGGAGCCTCTGTCTTTGCCAGCCAGGCAAAGGCAACAGTGAAACCTTGTTGCTCAATGGGGTGCCAGTAGCTGCGGCACACTGGTGCTGTANAAAGGAGTGTGGGAAGGGGAAAGTAACTGATTATTTGTGGGCAGTTGCACTGGGGTCTAAGTGGCAGGATGTCTGATAGCAGGAACGCTGGTTTAGCTGTAGGTGAGAGCAAGGGAGTGGATGGGGTGCCCAAATAATTCCCCATGGACAGGATCTCTGCAGCTCTGGACCTTGTAATTCTGTGTCTTGCTGTCTTATGGGGATGTCTAAGCTGGTGAGCATCCTTAAAAGGGGAAGGGAAATTGTGCAGACATTTATGTAAAGCTGTGTGAAGCAGTGCATGGAAAGTGCTGACACTGATGATAAAGACGGGTTTTGGCTACTAGGGCAATAAATCAGCAAAACTGGGGTATCTTTACTTGCCCTTTGTTATATATTCAAGTGTTCATATTTCTGTTTGGAGAGGACAAACAGAAATGCATGCGAGGGCTACAGACAGGTTTTAGAGTACCTTGCAATGCTGCAAAAATGACACAGAAACTTGTACCAAGACATTTGTTTGGCTTCTTCTCATTTGAGATGCTGTGCCAAAATAATTAAAATGGGTGAGCTAATTTAATCATGCTAGTCAGATTCTTCTTTACAGGCAGCAAATTCCAGATGCTCCAAAAAAATCTGTCATGTCTACAGAGTAATGATTGCTGTTTGTGGTGGGAACAGAATAGTTTGCCTCAAGCATCTGTGCGAGTGTAATATTGACTTAAGTTTCACAAGCATTTCTTAATATTAAGAAGCTTTTTTGAAAGCTGCAGGTCATCCTTTTTGCCTGCTTTGAGAAGTGAAACTGAGCAAACAGCCAAAGCTGGGACTGCAACCCTGGTGATACCCTAGGAAGGTTTTATAGGTGAAGGTTATACAAATTAACTGGGGATGTGGGAGCTGTTAGGTTCCCAGCTGGTAGGGGATTTCCTTTTAATCTGATTAAGTGACTTCTTTTCCCAAGCCTTTTGTATATAGTGCTTTGAATAATCATGGCAGGGAATATAAAACCAATTAAAAATCATAGTGTTTTTTTAAGCACAAGATTTTTCAGATTATAGATTGTTTGATTTATTAGACATAATTCCATTAGTGAATAATTGATGCCATTTATTGTTGCTGTATTTGTTTGCTGAGCTGAAATACCCCCTCTCAGCATTCTTGAGCTCCAGAGGGCATGCCTGCCTTGTGCAGTGGAGCACGGGCAGGCATCCCCGAGGTTTCTGTAGGCCTGCTGGCTGCAGAGCTGGGACTGCTCTTGCTACAGGTTGATGGGGCTTAATTGGCTCAAGCTTGGCATTGATACGTCCTCCAAGCTACAGAGCCAGAGTCTTGTGTCTTCTCTGTATTGCATCAGATGGATGCACTCTGGGATTCTGCTCTTCCTTCTCCTCTTTGTCCTGGGCTCATCCAAAAGGCACTCGTGTGCCAGAGGAGCAAGTGTGTTTCTGAGCCCCCCCTCCCCGAGATGCTCCGGCTGCATCCAACGTTGTCACCAATGGCTTGGGAGAGACAGGGCTTGATTTGGCATCACGCCTTGCTTGTATGGGCATAGCCAAATTGTCTTAAATTAACTGAATTGAATTCTTAAATTACGGTGGTTGGGACATAGTGCTTTAACATATTCATTTTAAAACGTATTGGCTTTAGTAGCGGTGCAGCTAGACAGGCCTGTCTGGTGACAGCTGGCAGCATCTAGGCATCCTCTGCACTGCTGGAGAGGGAGGGAGATGCGTGGAGAAGAACGAGAGAGGAAATAGTCTGCTAGAGGGTTGTTGTTTTTTTTAGTGACCTCAACCTGACAGGGTTTAAATATTGATCTTATTTAAACACTCAAATTTTTAGCTATTACACTCATTTAAAACGGGCTCATGTATAATTAAAACAATTAAAATATTGAGCTGGTATTTAAATATTAAAGCTAGACTGCTTTCCCAAAAGAGAAACCACAGCTGTATCTGAATAAAACAAATGATCACAATTAAATTGTTTCAGACCGCAGTAAATCACAAAGGTAGGATCTTCAGGGATAGGGGAAACAAGAAAAGCATGAAAAAAATGTCATTTCCTAAGCGAAAAATCTATACGTCTGTACTCTTCCACTTCTGCAATGGACATCATGTCAGCTGTTTGGATAGCTGTTCCAGCTGCAGCATGCAAGAGTTTATGAATAATATCTGAGCCTCTGGTAGACATTCCTTTCATGACTGAAAAATCTTCCGACTCTGTGCCTTTAATTGGATAATGCTTTTTTTCAATTTGAGGCATTTTTAAATGAAAAAAAAAAAACCTTCTATCAAGATGTCTTTGCTTTGTTTTCTTTAAGATCCCAAATAGAAATTTTGAGAGCTTAATTTCAGTATTTCTGGCTCACTCATTTTGCAGGTGTGGGTGCTAGGTTCATGTCCTTATTCTGAAATTGTCTGTCCCGAGGGACAGGGAAAGTCATCTGGCACGTTTTGTTTTTCCTCTTGTCCATGAAAATATCTTTGGAAGGTCTGTCTTATGTAATGTTCAAGTGAAAGCATTAATAATACAGCTGCAAACGTACCCAGAACGCAGTCTTCAAGCTCAGCACATTCACTAGTCCTAGTGAGTCTCTTTTTACTTAGTTTAATTAAAAAAAAAAAAAAAAGTTGGAAAGCCCAGCCCACGACTTTGAACCTGCCTGCTGTTTGTAGCACCGCGGTGGTGGGGTATCCTCCTTCCAGTGAGTTATTCTGGCCTCTGCCCTGTCAGGAGAGGACCTGCGGTACCGGGGAGATGCCTGCAGATTTTGGGGGGCTCGTGGGGGAGCAGTTGCCGTTGAGGCGTGAGGTTGGTGCCAGCAGCAAGGTGGCAGTTCCCAGAGGGCGGGCACGCAGCTGCGGTGGCAGCGGTTCCACGGCTCTGCCTGCCTTGCCCTGCGGATGATCGTCTGTCTGCGGGTGCCCCGCGTTGGAAGGCCTCTGGGTATAAAGCCAGTTTCTTGTTTTCCTTAAACAGTGCTTCCAGAGACCTTGCAGGCAGGTAATTCCACCAGGCCTCATACATACCATTATTCTTTCTTTTACTCAATTTTTTTGGAATCGTCCTAACTGAAAGGGGCAGGCGTGCCCACAAGCTGTGCTCCCGGTGCTCTTTGACTCCCTGTAGGATCCGCTGTGTCCAGGCCCTGAGTGCAAACAGCGTCTGCTTGGTGTGGGAGCTCGCTGAGGAGGATGCGGAGCTGCGTGGGCTGCAGGCAGGCGGTGGTGTTACGGCCCGGCTGCGGGTCTGCTCCTATGGGGCACAGCCTGCGTGTGTGTGGGTTTCTGCAACAAGGGTGCAAGTTTCAGGTGGGCCTTACAGACCGGCGTATGTATCTGAAGGAACATACATCAGGCTCCTTATGTTGAACTAAGTGTGGATATTGATGTATGTTCTCATATCTCTGTCCACTGAATTTATAGAACTGTTTCTACATGACTTCGTTGTTTGAAGTGTGCTTTAGGTTTAAGTTCCCAGTCCCCGTGATGCATTGTACCAGTAGCTTCCCGTTTGTTTATTCCTGCTGGGAGCGTGCTGTGAAAGCAACGGGCAGCACAACTGTCAGGTAGGAGACGTCGGGATCATTGTGGGAAATAGCAATAGGAAGGAGAAATGAGATGGTGCGGGTTTGGTTATTTTTCGGCATTTAAGTTTGAAGAACTTGTTTTTACAAATAGTAAAGGAAATGTCAGAGGTGTCCCCTTTCAGAAAGTGCAGAGCTGAGTGTTTCGAGCTGTTGACCTGTGAAGTAGGAAGGAATTCTTTTTAGTACAGTGCTTGTATGTGGAAATGTTAGTATATAGACCTGCACGGGATTGTTGCGGCACTGTTATTACTCGCTAAAGTAGAAGTGATTACCCATCTACAAGTTGAAAGCAAAATTGATCTGAGCTGCAGTGTCACCTCTAGACTGTAAGTTTTATCACTTTATTAATCTCTAAACCTTTCAAATCCAATTGATCCTTTCCCACAAGGAGCATGATTAGTGCTTACAATCTATACTGATATGAAAACATGGGGTAGATTGAGTTTTGTTTTCATTGCCTCACCACTGAAGACAGACTTAGATCAAAGTTAAGCTTCCAACCCGAGCACTTTGCTTTTCCAAGACGTGGTGACCAAGCAGCCCGTGCCATGAGTTGCCCCGCGCCAGCCTCTGCCGTCGGTTCCTTCTCACTCGCCCTCCCTGTGTGGTTCCCAGTTCAAGGCAGGAAGGGAGGCACCGTGCAGATATTTCGGGTAGCTTGTCTTCTTTCTGCTCAATTTAAACCTCCTCCACCTCCAAGATTCAGCAAACTCCAGGTTTGTTGTACTGTGTGTAATTTACAGAAACTCGGTCCCAGTCATTTTTTGTGAGAGAAAAGTATTTTGACACTTAAATTTAAGAGAGGTGCAGTTGTTTTGTGTCTTTGAGGGGTCAGCATACCTTTAAAAAGGTGTCTATTGATATCCATTGTTCCAGATGTAAAATTGAATTGTAATGGAACACCTAGGAGACCGTTTAAGGCAGGCAGCTGTAAGCACTGTTTTTTAAATAAAGAAATGGGAAGTAATAGCAGTACCTGGTGTGAGCCTTTTGTATCTGAGTATCTCTGTTCCAGTTGCTATAATGGAGCAAGAGGAATGGGAACCTGCATCGGGCTGCAAACAGCATGGCTGGGGCTGGAAGGCTCGGGGCAAGCCCCTGGAGGACTCGGCTCCCCTTTCAGTTAACAGGCGTGAAACGGGGCAGAAGGGAGAGCCTCGAGCTCCCAGGTTCCTTTCTGATGTTTAAAGTGCAATATTCTTTGTATCTCTTGCCTGTGTCTGGGGGACATACTGCTGTTTGGCATCCAGGAACCATGTGTACAGTTTAAATGCTAAGGCTGTGTGGTAGAGGCTTTGAAACACAATGATAGTATTTATTATTTTTGCACGTCAGTGTTCAAATGGTGCCTTGCTACCTTGGCAAAGTGTTTCTTTTTTTTTTTTTAAGGTCTGGTGGGACTACTTGGTGTTTTAGGTAAACATCTGCTATCACGATGCTGTTCCTGGCTTTGTGCACTAGTTTTAGGCAAGGAGCTTTTGCCTCTGAACGTTATGGGTCCGTTGTGCTATTGGCTCTGAGCTGTCTGTAGTGGGGGACGCAGGAGCGAAAAAACACTTGAGATTGTAAAATGACATATCGAATACCCGCGGGACCGTGAGCCTTGAGATGCATCAAGTCTGTAGGGTAGCTAGTTTATAAAACACCCGTGTACCTCATTGCTCTTGTGACCTAAAGAACCTTTGCTGGGCACAAACTGCTGCAGCAGTGCAGCCAGTCACCTGCATCTGAGCCACTCTGGGCTGCCTCTGCTTACCCAGGGCCTGCCGTCAGGTTTTAGCAATAGCAGGCACTGCAGTTCTGCCATCAGGTGCGCGAACAGCTTAAAACAGCTCTATCCAAGGACACCTCAGTCTGTGTTTATTCTAACCAGATGTTCGTGTTTGTTTAAAGAAGTGCTGGTCCTTTCATCCCAATGTACAAATGCATATGAAATTAGTTGTGAAAGTTGTATGCAAAGTAGTTTCACAGATTTTTTTATTATTATTTGAGAGTTAATAGATTTTGTCTGGTATGTTGACGGTAGATTCGAGTTAATATTTACGAAGACTGATGTTAATATAGCAGATCAGATTTTTCATGAGACAACAGTGGGGCTTGCTGGTGGTTCTGCTGGGTAAAAGCTCTCTGTAATAGTTTCATTGCTGTGATTGGAGTTGGCATGTTTTTCAGGTTTGTGCAAGACAAGCACATCCTTTCCTGCACGTGGGGTTGCCCTTTTCCAAATCAGAATGTGTAATATAGTTGTAAAAATCAGATCTCCTTTAATGGTTTTATTGTGCACATGAAAGCTGTGCATTATCAATGTAATTACTGAGATAATTTAATACTCGTTCTATGCTTTACTACAGCACTTTCCAACAGGGAGCTGTAAAAGGTAATTTTGATCTCCTTAAACTTTGTTTAGATTATTAAGAAATATTTTTTGGTGGTAGAAGAGGGAATTCTGTTTTTGCATAATCTAATAGCCCCTTAAGGCTAGCCTTTTAAAATCACATCAGTCAGATAAGGGACGAGATGGGAGCAGTTAATCATCTTGCTAAGTGTTCAGCGATTCCCAAGCATGCAGCACCCGGTGGTCCCGTCAGCGGAGCCGTGCAGCGTTTGGTGATGCTCGGTGTTCGGGTTATCCTAATGACAGGGAGGCGAGAGGGAGCAAAACCATCGGCGGTCTTGTGTGAGCATGGCACTGGCTGTCCCCGTCCATCCTTTGAGGCGTTATCAAAGGCATCTTCGTGCCCCAAACAGTCCAGAGCGATGGAGCGGGCTGAGCGACCCCCTTTGTAGGATGCGTCTCTCACAGCCGCCGTTGTGCATTGGGGCTGCCCTGCTCAGGGCGGTCCTGGCTGGGACTGCTCAAGCTCGTGTCCCACGCAGGGGGCTCGGGCCCTGTGCTAAGGAATTGGACTGGGCTGTGTCCTGTTCCCCTTTTTATTTTCTTCTGGAAGAAACTGTTGTTAGAATAGGATCCCCCATAATATATCTGGAGAATTAACCAGGGGAAGCTTCTATGTAAAGTGAGAGGGGCTCATTAATTGCTTAAAAATTAGGCAGTCTCCATCTGAGTAATCGATGTTAGCTGGCTGGCCTTCTTCAGTCTAAGTAGCAGCTCATTAGCAGAATACACACAGATGGTTCCGTGCTTCAAGGTATTTAAAATACACAGGCAGAGAGCTGTATTAATAAGGCAAACCTGTCCTTAGTCTCCATGGCTGAGTTTGCTGCAAACAGCAGAGGGAACAGTGTCATTTGGTAAATATCATTAGGTAAAGGCATTTTCATAAATTTATTTAGTTTTCACATTTTTCTGTAGATACCAGATTGTGATAAATACTCAAAGTAATTTACTGTTTCTGGAAAAATTGCATTGTAAGAACGGACTTACAATAACTTTCATTTACTCAGTAGCTCATTTACCCATATAATTGCATAGGTGCTGAATAAATCTCTCTCTAAGCTTTATTTGGAATATACATAGTTTCTTGCTTTTCCTTCTTTCTCCTGGGACGTTTTTCTGTGTGCGGTTTGTTAATAGTTTACTCAGAACAAGACTTGTGAGCTGGACTCCTTCCACGAGCGCTCGTGGATAGCCAAACAGGAGATCAGCCGCCAGGGAGGCGAGGAGGCGCTGAGCCCGTAGCGCTCAGCAGTGCCGGGGCAAGGAGCCCTGCAGCGGGTGTGCAGGGGCACCCCTCTGGCTTTGGGGGCACCAAACCCACGCCCAGAGGTACTGCCTGAGCTCCCAGGTCCGGAGCTGCGGTGTGCATTCAGAGCTGGTAACCAAATGGCAGGCTTGCCCTCTGCTTCTCCTCCCGTGTGTGTCGTGGAATGGGCAGCTGCTCCGTCCTGCCCTCGGGCAGTCTATTTTAGCCTATTTTTTAGTCTATTTTTACACCTGAGCAGCATTTGGACCCGTCTTGTAATTCCTGTTCTCCGTTGGTGCACTCGGCTACGTGCAGTGGGACTTTCCCCATCCAGTCTGTGAATCCGTACGCATATGGGCTTTCCTGTTTAAGAGACTTTCACCTTTAAGACCGGGCTGGGGAAGAAATCAGGCTCCCTCAGGTAATCGTTCCTCCCCAGACAATCAGAATTTGGTCTCCTATGTAGTTGTGCTTTGTTTAGAACTACATTTCCCGTCAGTGCTTGCGTGTCTTTGTCGTGAATTGGGATGGATTCTTAACAATGTAAGAATGTAATGTTTCTCCTGTTGATTGCCCTCCGCACACTTGATGCGTTTCATCCCCTCCCCTGGGGGGCTTAAGCAGAGGGGTGCTTACACCCTTCTGGTGCGCGTTTTCTCACCAAGTCCTCAACGGAGCTGGTTGCATTTTCAGCAATGACTTGCATCGTTGCTTCACTCCTTTTCATTTCTGGTAGATTTGGTGTCTATTGAGTGTATGCTGCTGCTGAAAAGAAAGCATGGTTCCTTTTCCTTTTGGCTAGTCTTTGCCTTGCTGTGTACGTGCAAGTGACAGTGCTGCTTTGGTAGACCTCTCTGAGTTAACATTTATTTTTGGGGAGTATATTTTAAAAACATTAGTCCAGACTAGGAAACTCTCAACAGGAACAGATGTAGTCTGAAGAATATTTTTTATAGTTACCATGTTTTTAGTGATACGTGTTTTGAATGATTCTAATCCTCTCTGTGGTAAAGTACTATTTAGTTCAAGTCCTGCTTTGGGCCGGGGCTCAATCCTTGGAAGTACGCGTGGCTTCCACAGCCTGCACTGGAAGGAGCAGAACTGTCAGGAAGCAAGGTTTACTTTGTGGAGCTCAGATTTGAACCTGAAAAAAATGAAGAAAAAATAGGACACACTTACTGCTCAGGGGCGATGGGGCTCTGTGTCCAAAGCTATTTAAGGATGGCTGCAGGTAGGAATGCAGCTCAGTGGTGTATCAAGAGATGAGAGGATGGGATGGATGTTGTGCGGAGGGGACTGGGAAGGCTTCCTGCAAGGATCTGTGTAAAAGACTAAGACTTCAGAAGAAAACTCTTTCAGATGTTTACCTGATTATAGGTTTGGCTTGATGGAAAAGTGGAAAGAGTCTGGGATTTACAAGGATAGAAAACCGTGAAGTGACGTGATTTCCAAGGAAACTGCAAGAGTTAAGTGGCAGTGGGATTCGGTGAATGGTTCGAAGGTGGCAGCGTGTGTACTCCTGCAAGTGAGGAGGGCGTTTAAGTGAAGGTGGTGAAGCAGGAAGAGCAGTATTTCATTTTAGCTTTCAAATTGCAGGGTAATTTGATAGGGTTTACCAGTAACCCTAGGCTATGTTTTTTTTTTTTTTTTCTCTCCTCCTGTTGTAAAGCTATCGAAGTTGGTGGAATTAAGCTAGGAATTGACAAACATGACTGTGTAGCAGTGGGACTGTTTCTCCTGTCTGTGTGCCAAGCTTCTGCTTATTTGGTGTGACTCTGCAAAACATCCATTGATTTCAGTTATTCAGAAGCTAATTACCTCGTAACCCAAAGGATCAAGCAGCAGTGCCTGCTTATTTAGCCTGTAACAGCACCGTTCTTATTATGGTGCCCAGTTGTGTTGGCACTTGCTGCAGGGAAGCTCCCATTGACCCCGCTCGCAATGCGGCTGCAGAGCAGGCCCCCACGCACGTATCCTGCCTCTAGACTCTTACTATTGTGCATGCAAATGGACTGCAATTATCATTTAAGTAATGGGTACTTAATGGATGTTTGTAAATTTGAAGCGTTTTGAAGCTGAAATTTCCCTGCCAGTGTAATTTGATATGTGCCACAAACTGCTGAGGTGAGAACAGGAGCGGGAGGAAACCAAGTTAGCAGTGACAGCAGGCTCTGACAGCTCCCTCTCCTGCTTCTACCTCGGGCACCGCAACAAGTGAGCGGAGGGAGAGGCATAAATGTACCACGGTAAGTCCCCAGGAAGGATCGTTCTCTTTTCTAGGTAGTATCATGATGCAAATTGCATTGGTGTGGATTTTGTAGGGAGCTGGCTCTTCATTAAAATAAAAGACAATCCTGTCAATGTAGTAGATGTAGCAGCAGAACCCCCCCAAAGATGCCTTGCCTACAGCTTGACAAAACAGTCATCGTTTAGTACAGGGTGAATTCTGACATGCTGTGCAGATTTTTTCAGTGCATCCACTTGAAAAGGCCCTTTAATGCTAATCCATTTGGATACCACAGTATTGTTTCCAAATACATAATATGAATTTCAATTGAAGTTTTGTAGCCCACAAGAGAGAAGTAATACCTTACTACTGTTATTGTGAAGACATATCCTTTGGGGGAAACCCCCAGTTGCGATTCCTCAAGCATCTTTAAGATTCTGAGAAGCAAATCAATACCTTTCTCAACAATGATTATCCTTGGAAACCCTCTGAGTTAGATATGATATAAAGAAACAAAGCTGTGGTGGTCTCCAGCTGAGCTTTCTGCCCATGAAACTGCCCTTGCAATGGGAAGGCTGAATGAAATTGTAAACCAGAGCTTAACTGTATCAGTGAGCAGCTATCTTTTGTCGAGTACATGTGGTGATAAAACTGCCTCTGAAGTTGTCGACTCATTTAATCTGTAAGTTCTCCTGGACGGGCACCATCTCTCTCTTGTCTTTGGCTGGAGCTCTCGGGTGCTTCAGCTGTACAAAGGACCAGCAATACTTTAGTAGTGCCAGTTAGAAGGCCATAGCCTGTCCTAAAGGGCTTGTTTGAAGTTACATTGATAAAATAGTAATCACTCAAAACATTAATTAAGATTTTTTACATTTTTTTAAGATGACACGCATTGGGATCTCTCTGTACAAAAGAGCAGAAATGCTGCTGTTCCTGGCAGGACTATTCTTTTTTAATTCAGTAACAGAACTACTTTAACTATTGATATTATTTATGATTAACTTTTGAAGGACTTATGATGATTTGAGTGGCTAAGAACTACGCCGTGATCAAAATTGCTTGATAATTCTTCAGCTGTGAGTTGGGTGCTGTTCTTGAGCACTTGCCTGGTTGAGCACACAAAGTAAGTTTTTGCTGTGAGAAAAGACACTGAATTTGCTTGTCCACTTGTTCAGTGGTCATCACAGCCCTGTCCTGCCTGTTCAGTTTGCAACAGCAGGTCTCCTTGGCATATTTCCTCTGCTGTGGGGTTTCCCTGCCCTTGAGAGCTGAAGAGTTGCATGCTCTCTCCATGCTGCTGCTGCTCTTCCAGACTCTGCGCCGACTACGTTTAAGGGCTGAAATTGAGACCAATAACTTTCTTTTATCCGAAGGGTCAAAGAATTAGTGTACAATTCTGGCTGAAAGCTGGAAAATAAGTAAATAAATATGTATGTATGTATTTTAAAGGTACTTCTTGAGAGAAGGTTTGTCGGGATGGAGAGACCCAGCCCCAGTGCTGTGCAATGTGTTTGACCGCTAGTTCTTGGAGTATTACAGTCGGATGCTGCTAACATGGTAGCAGCGTCTCCATCTCCCTGGATAAGGCAAAAGTAGGCATACTCTTAGGCAGCCAGAACAAACTGGTTTTGTCTCGAGCAAATTCACTGTGCTCGAACAGGAGAGTATGAAGGGTGCCTCTGCCACAAAAACTGTTGGGCTGAGTTGTGGGGGCAATAACAGGCTGAAGATCTCCAGCATCTCCCTTAGCATTGTGCTATGAAGACGGGTGAAAGCCACCAACATCTCTTTGCCAGGTATCTTCCTCAGAGCAAACATTGAGACTGAGGTCCCAGAACAGTCTTCTGGAATCCAAGTGTGCTCCGTGCCAGGTTTATTATCCTGTTCAAGCTGTCTTGTTTGATTGACGTGGAATAGTCACAGGAGCAGGGTTTTTAATAGCATTGTGGGAAATTCAGGTTTGTGCTTTAGGAAATTTACAGAAACAATTTTCTCTCTTTTTTTCTGTTATAAATGACTTTCCTTCATTTAGTCGTCTAGTCTGTGTTTGGTTACAACTTTTGCAGTCTGACTCCAAGTCGATGTAGTTTGTGTTGCTAGCTGGCAAGATCAAATGAGGCTTCCAACATCTGGTAACGGACCCCAAAATCAGGAAAATGTTGCTGCTTTCTGCCATACTCTTTGATGGCACAGTCACATTTTATTACTCTCAAGTGCTATTCCAAAAGCACTGCTCACATGCTTCATTAGCGCGTTAAATTTTGTCTCACAGTACTAGCAACACTGCATCAAGCCACGTTTCTAGCCAGGAAGAAGCGGTCCTAAAAAAGCATGCATTTAATGCACGTTTAAAACTGTCAGTTAAATTCTCTGGTGGTGCGCTGCATTGGAAAAAATGTATGAGAATCTCTCTTTTGCAGGGGATCTCAGAATGGTCATGTAGCCCCTGAGATCTCTGGGACTAAAAGGCTCGGTGAAGTCTCCAACCTGTTACGCCACAGCAAACGTCTGCTTTGCACCGTTTGCTCAGAAAGGGTTAAGGACTTTCTGGCAACTTCTGGATACTACAGACGTTATTTTCCCTGTGTAACAGTGGAAGAATGACTGTGCATAATCTAATTTTAACTTAATCTCGTGTATCTGGTAGATTTTCACATATAGGGTAATGCCAGAGGAATTTGAAAAAGCTTTTCTCTTACTGAAGCTTGTGCTAAAATTCTGACCTCGATAGAGAAAATATATTGATCCAAAGAAATTTTAAAAAGCTCACTTTGCCTTCTGCATTTGATGATTTAAAAATACATTGTCATGATTCATTTGTTGTTCTTGGTAAAATTTTAAGCTCTTCTTTTAAATAGATTGTGCTGATAGTAAAGCTTCATATGCTGCTGTGATTTCCCTGTATGTTAGTTAATAGCTGCCTAATTAGAAAAGTAAAAGTAATTCTCATTGTGTAAACAGATTTCAGAACCTCTTAATGGATCATGCAGCTTTACTATTAAATTTTTGTAGTGCCAGGACTTTCTTCTCATTTGAGTTCTCTCTAGCAATAAGAATAAAGGAAGAAAAGAAAAGAAAAAGGTCTGGTTCTAACTAAAATGATTTTTGACAGAGCAGACAAATTGGGGTTTTGAGAGGGTGGGGTGGGTTCCCCTCTCCTGTGGGAAATGGAAGTGAATGAATCTCTAAAGAGATTTTGGGTTTTTCTCATGTTTTGCAAATTCTCCAGTGGCTCCCTGCACTGTTCATGTTTCTCTCTTAAAACATATTTTGTTATATCTTCTCTTTTTAATTTCTGTAATGGAATGGGGTCTCTAGTGTTGCTGTCATCTTTTCTGAAGCAGAGAGCAAAAGATTAAGGAGAAAAGAAGAAATTCACATTGTGACTTCTCAGAAGTGCTGAAGGCCTTCATACCCTTCAAAGAACTGTAGCTCCCAATTCTTGTTGACTGCAATACATTTTAAAATACCTACCCTGTAANAAAAAAAAAAAAAAAAATTTGGCCTTGAGTACCTACAACCTGCACTGCAGTTGATGAGAGCAGCAGAACTTAAGCACCACTGAAAATCAAGCTATCAGTCACGCTCCCTGCCTTCCTTTGATGGAAGCAACAATACGCCTTAGGGAGTGTTGGGAGCTTTGCTTAGGATTCCAGCACCTGAATGAAGAGCAGATTCTGTTTGTCTCTGTGCTTCTGGTGGAGTCACCTCCTGGGAGCAGAGCTGGGGCTCTCCCGCCGGAGCAGGGAGCACTGGCTCACCTGGAAACCCTTTCGTGATGCCCGAACCCCCCCCGCGCCCCCTGTCCCCACCCTGTGATGGGACGGCAGCCTGTTTGTCATGTGGTGGTAGCTGCTGCTGGCAGCAAGTTCGGGTTTGTTTACTGATTGCTGGAGCTTATTGTTAACGAGATGAATTAACTCTTTTCTCTGAGGAGGAATTAAATGTGCTCTTTGGGCAAAAAGAATAATCCAGGATGGAAGGTCTTGTCCTCATTAATTTAGCAGCTTGCACCTTCTCATTTGCTGGTCTGTGACTGTAAGTCTTCAAATAATAAAATGCACCATAGTATATAGGGTTTTATTAAACCATTGTTGTTTTCTCTATGTTGGAGGATGCTAATACTTGAAGTCATTGCACACTGGGGGAACTATGTGAAAAATCAGTAGGCTGACTCATGAAAGAGGCTGTGGCGTGTGTGTGTTCAGAATCAGAGGTTTAGACTTTTAATCAAGCGTTTTTTTATTTAACTGCACTACCAACTGAAAAAAAAGACACAAAACCACCCTGACTAAATACGCAGCACTGCACCCCAGTACATATGGCATGTGTTGAAAGACCGATACCGTAGCAAGTGGAATATAGCGGCTTTGCAGGACCCGTGTGCTTCCTCGGCGCTGCATGCAGTTCGTTCACAGCCGCCTGTTCCTGTGCTGTAAGCTTTTTCCCAGGAAATAGGGTTTCCTGGGCTTCTGCACACACTCGCTGAGCTTTGGGGGTGTGGATTAGCTTCACGGAAGCTATCGAGAAGATTAACCAACGCATAGCAAGCAGACATGTTAGAGACTTGGCGAAGCTGAGGTTCCTTGCAGGAGCGTGTTTGCAGGGGTGAGGGAAGGAGGGAGGAGAGGCAGGTGAGAAGTTTCGCGCTGTGTGCGGGGCTCTGGTTTTGCTGGGAAGCTCTGGCAGCCTGTGGGGCTTAACGAGCGCAAGTGACAGCTGGGAACTGCTGTGAATTGGGCCACAACGGGACTTGGGAAACTCTTGTCTTTCCAGACTACAGTGGTCAGAGGTGGAGGGAAGAGCTGGGCTTGGTGGGGCAAAGGAGGGGACTTGTGCCAGAGAAATGGGCTTTCTCCATGGAGAGCAAAGAGAAATGGAGATTAGAGGGAAGTGAAAATGTCAAGTAGTCAGGCAGAGAAAAGCTCTTTTCCAGATACAAAAAGGGGGTGGGAAAGCAACTGAATCCCTTCTGTGTTTCCAGCCTACATGCAGACTGTTTTTTTTCACCCTGCAGGAGCAGGACCTCAGCTCAGTGTGTTCAAGTGGAAAGCTCAGGTCGCTTCGCTTTGCGGCAGCGTGTCGGCTGCGGGGGGAATCGGGGCGAAGCTTCTCCTCCAGTTGAAAGGAGCTGATGCACACAGAGCTTAGGATACTCCAGAATGCCAACCTGTCTTCATAAATAATTTTGTATGCCCCCCTCGGGCTGCCAGCAAACACAAGTAAGGGGCAGGTTACACTGAGGGATGCACGGAATCGCTGTCATTTAGCTAAAGAGGCCCCCCAGGCCGTGCTCTGTCAGCCCGGCTGTGGCTGTCTCCGTGAAACAGGCCGGCTGCCAGGAGCAGAGCCCGTTCCAAAGCGCGGCTTTGTTAGGCCCTGCTCTCCCTTGCCGAGCTCCTGAGGGCTGGGCTGGCAGCTGTGGCCCTGAGCCTCCGCCGGGCAGAGCTGCCATGGGCGCTGAGAGCCAAGCACTGGCCCTGCCCCTGCCACCGGCAGCGCCTCTGAAGCCCGGGGACGGCTGCCAAGGTGAAGAGGGTTTGCATCGGCAAAGCGAGGAGGAACGCTGGCTCTTTGCCTCGGGCAAGTTTCCCTCGGTTTTGAAGACTTCAGGCCTGATGCTGGGAGGTCATTTGACTGACTTGCACATTTTTGCAATACCTGAGGTGAGTGCTTGCTGACTTTCATTATATATCAGCTATTCAAGGCAGATACCAAAACGAGAGTATAATTAATATATAAAAGCCTCCTTTCTTTGCCTACGGCTTGTATTCTAGTTTGTTTGTTCCAGTACTTCTCAATGTGTGCTTGTCTTGGTTCACTGACTCCGAACGGATGGCTGGCATCAATATATCAAATCCTGCAATCGCTTTTGCCTCTTTCATTTGTAACCGCCTCAGAAGTGGTGGCTCAGGGCACTGGAAATGTCACCTACAGGTACTTCTGGGGCCCACAGCTCTCCTTTTTGAGGCAGAACTATAAAAAAAGCCTTGGCAATAGGAAGAGTTTTTTTCTCCTGGGTGCATGAGACTGATGGCAGAGGCTGCAACTATTTTGAAATACAGTTATCTCCTAGACTTTTTCTTCTTGCTTTGCTTCTGATACTGCTCTGAATCTGTGTAGATCCATATGCTTCTGTACAGGGTACCTGCTGCTCTAGTTCCTGAAGAAAGGGGTGTGTATTCTTTTGCTGTTTTTGTGTTTTGTTTTGTGGTTGTGTAGAATAAATGGAGGCTTCTACCAATGTTTTTGATAAAAACAAAGGTAAGGTTGGCATTGCTTTGAGAACTACTGAGCAACAGGCATAACTAAAACTACTCAAACTGAGAGAGGTTTTAAATATTGAAGGGTGAGAATGGTGGCTGGTGAATGGACAGACTGGGGGTTATCTCCCTCCCCCTGAATAATCCTCTTGAATCGTGTGGAGTATTCAGGCGTGGCAGCTGCACAACCCATTTTGGACCATGGCTTATTTTATATTTCAGTGGGCTTAAACTTGTACTTGCTCAGAACTTCTGTGTTCCAAAGTCTGTAGCTGTCGTAATATATGTTTTCTCTCTGAAGACCTGTGTGGGTCTGGGATCCTGAGGGTTACCAGTAAGGACAGCAGCCTTTCCCCATTTATTGTTGTCCCGGTTGTGACCGTGTGTTTTCAGCGGTTTGCAAAACCCTGTTGTCTCTTGCCTAAAATAATGCCTTTGCTACTGTTTCCTTGTATATGATTTTTTAAAAGCACGACATTATGTTCCATTTCCTTCCATTGCTCTTGTTAATTAATGTCAACTTCCTCGTGCTTTATGCGAGTCCTCTTACCAGGTCAGCCAAGCACCCTGTCCCCTGCCCAATGCTAGAGTCCTTGTTAGAGTCCTGAAAATGGTGAATTTTACAGCCACAGCATGTTGTAATGCATTAAGCACAAGAATGGCACAACTGCAATTCCCGCATTTTTCCTTTAAAAGTGCTTCTTGGTTGTGGAACACTTGGCTAAATATGGGGTAGCGTCAGAGTCTGAGCTTGTGGTTTTATTTTGAGATATTTTGTGCGAGTTCAAACAATACAGGGACTTGGTTAACTTAAATATGTCTGCTCAATACATTGAGATATAAAAGGTCAGTGAGGTTCACTCTGATTTTCTTCTTGACTTGGTTAAATATATAGCTGCAGCTTAAGGACATCTATCTTAAATAGAAACTCGGTCAAACGAGATGCCAGCGAGAGCAGACGGGGATAATGGTTGTTCTGCTTTAGGGGAGCTCGTATCATCCCAGCAGGGCCAATCCAGACTTGGCATTTCTGGGTAATAGGAAACTTTGCACGCTTGAAATTTAGTTTCCATTCGAGTTCAAAACCAAAACTCACCTTTCCCCTGCTTCAAACAAAACAAAGCTTTCAACGCTTTTAGAGGTGGGAAACAAGGTTTTGCTTTGGAGACTGGTGTTCCTGAAGGACTTGCAAATGAAGGACTTTCAAATGTAGAATTTTAATTTGTGGGTTGGGTTTTGTGTGTGTGATTTTTGTGTTATGTTTAAAAAAGGCCCAACATGCTACAAAATAACCTTTTAACCAAGGAGAAAGGCCATGGGGAAATGAATAATTCTTTTTATGACCCAAAGATTTCCGTAAGTAAGAGTCGCTTGCAAGTAGCGTTCTCTGTAGAATTAAGGAAACTCCGAGGGGGTGACCACATCAGCAGCTTCAGCCCAGCCGAAGCCCTGCAAGAAAGCCTTCTGCCTAGCCATTGAGTCGCGGTCTGAGTGACGCCGCCGTGCTTCAGCGGGGGATCGGTGGCAATTGCGAGGAAGTGCTCCCAAGTGAAAGATGAATGTGATATTAAGAATGTCAATATTTCGCTTTCTAAATTGAAATTCTGGGTAGCGTTGAGATAATCCATATGTCTTAACTCATGGTGTTTGAGTGGGAGGAAGCTAGCGCACTAACTAGTTGAGGAGGAGGAGCAGTTAGTCAAAATAACTGCTTTTCTCCCCGAGGACTTTTGGGTTCTGGAAACATTTAACAGATGAAGTAGCAAGAGCAGCAGCCCTCGGGGAACTCTCAAAGAGGCGTTTGACACCGCGTATCGCATAGATCGCTAAATGAATGTTTTGTCTGCAGAGGGCCTGGAGGTGTGACGGCGCGGGGAGCATGCTTCGGGGACCGGCCTGGCGGCTGCGGGTGGCATGTGTGACAGGAGCGTGACAGGGCCCGCTGCTCGCACGGCGTTTTGGGGTGCCCTGAGGTGCCAAGGGGTGCGGGCTGCTGCCTGCAGCAGGTGGGGTTTTGCTGCCCACCACTGGGGGAGCAGAAGGGATGAGGGGTGCGCCCTGTGTCTGTCTGCTCCCAGGGCTCTGCCATCCCATAGGGGCCAAATCGGGGTGTTCAAATGGCTCCCCAACAGGTGTGGGGAGCAGGAGGTGCCCCCCTGCGGCCCCTTACCTTCCCCTAGGTGGAGGGCGCCCGGATGGCCCCAGCTCCCCATGGCGTGGGCTCGCTGGCTGCTGCTCTCCTGGGGCAGCTCTGTGCCGGAGCGTACCCCTGCCCACCGGGATGCCCCACTGCCTCAATTAGTCATTTAACGGGTTATGAAGGCACGTTGGCGGATACCATCATACCTGTCAGATCTAACTGCCTATGAATTTAATTAGTGTGCAAAACCCAGCTTTGGAGTACACCAGAACTTAATTAGTCAGCAACTTAAGGTTGTTAGCACACTCTCCAGGGTAATATCCAAAAAAGAGTATGTGAAGGCTGTGATAAAATAATTAAAAGTATAAGATCCTTATGGCATGTTTTGTTTAGTACTCATCTCTGCTGTGTATAAATCTAGGTGGAGGAATAAGAACTGCAGCATCTTGCGGTTGGGCTCTGGTGGTGGGTGTCTTCCCTCAGTAATGCAAGGATTAATTAGTGAGTGGGGTGGCTCAGGTGTGCACTGTCCTGTGCAGGGCATTGAGCCTGTTTTTGGGAGCATCCTGTGTGCTTTGCCACGCTGCATCTACTTGCTGGTGGGGAAAACCACAGTCATTGCAAAAGTTTGGCTGGTAATTAAGAATTTCGGGACCATGGAGTGACTGGGGGCTTTGTCCCTGGGCTAATGGGGAGGTCTGTGATTAATGTATTCCATTCTTCAGATGAGGTCCTTTGGGAGAGAAATGAGGAATTGTTCGGGTGTATCAAGAGCAGCCTGAGCAGTGGTGACTGGTCCCAGGCCTGTGCCCATCAGGACGCAGCTCTTGGGGTGTCAGAGTTGCTTCTGGGTAACTGAAGTGACTTCCTGGCGAGGGACGACGGCCTCCTGCCCAGGAAAGAAGGCTGTTTTGAAGTTTGTCTGCATACTGCTGCAACTTAGTGCTTAAACGGAGAGAAGGAAGACTGGTAGCCAGTGTTACTACTGAGCGGTTTGTTACGCAGTGATGGGATGGCAGAGTGTAACAGGGACTCACTGCAGGTTGTTGGGAAGGAAGGGGATGGGATTTAGTAACACTGAGCGTGCCCCATCTGTCACACCCTGGAGATGGATGCACTTGTCTTCCTAATGTTCTGCTTCAGCACTAAACTGCTCCAAAATAGTTATTCCAGCGACCCATGTTTTTGTGGGAATAGCCTCTGTTCTGAATGGAGCCTGGCCTAAAAGGAAACAACAAAAAATACTCACGGCAGCCCTGGGCGTGACTGTGGCGTGGTGCTGGCTGCTTGCTCTCTGAGCGCTCCTCGTCTCTTGTTATCCCCACACAGCATGGGGAAAGCACGAAGAAGCGAACCTCCTGATCCCTGGAAGAATACGTGCGAGTCAGCAGTGACTAAGAAATGTCTGGAGGCCGAAATCGCTTATCCACTTACGTTCACAAATGAAGGAATGAATAAAACATACTTTGGCTTCTCCCTGACTTCCCCAGAGGATGGTTTTTAATCCCATTCCCTCTCCTACCTACAGCAAGACAGCGAGTTCGGTTCTGGGCCCTGCAAACCTGTCGGAGGAGGTATTTTGGAGGCACCTGAAACTATTCCAGCTGCCGGAGCCTCCCTAAATACCGGTGCCGTGGAGGGCCTCGGGGAGAGCAGGGGTAGCGACGGGGAGATCCGCTCTGGTGCTCGTGCTGGGAGAAGGGAAACACCGTCACGTCAGTGCCCAGCTGCCTGCCCGGGCGTTTCGCAGTGTAGCAAACAGCCCAGTGGCACCCCATGGAGTTTTCTTCTAAATCCTGTATTAGCACTGGGTGACATATCCATGTGAGCTGGGATTTGGCATTTGGGGAGTTGGCGTAGGGACGAAACAAGGAAGGGAAGAAAGTCTGTGGTGTGCGCGCGTGCAGACCTCCTTTCTCCTGGATTTAATATGCATCTCTTGAGTTTTGCTTTGGTTTCTAGTGAACCTGAAAGATCAAAGCAGAGTTTATGTGCAAAGGCTCCGTATCACATGCACAGGGTTCGCTCCCATCTCTCACTGGACCTGCTGAAAAGGTACGGAGAGTTGTTGTCAGTTCTCTGCAGGATTGCCAGCTTGTGGTGGTACTCACGATTGGGTTTAGCTCTGGGATTTTGCTCTGTCTCATAACGTCCAGCAAAAGTCTGGCTACATTAAAGTCTATGGAATCTCAGACTGACATTCATAAAACCAGAGTTTTAGGTGTGTTTTCATCTCGGGCTTGTGACAAGTTAAAGAATGACTGACAGGATTTGGTAAAATTACCGGATTTCTGAGAGCCAGCCCACGTACCGTTGAGTGTGCTTAATTTAATGAACTGAGGGATGCCAAGTAATCTAGCTGCTTATTATGTTAAGAGGCAGCAGATAATCTAATGATCCACAGGTGGCTATTTTGATTTTACTGTGTGAAGTTAAATACGTGCTTAACGCCCTACCGAAGGGAGCAGCGCGTCCATCAGTCCTAGAAGCGGCATGGAGCAGCAGATGTCCCCTCACCTTCCAGAGCCATTCGGTGTTACGGCTTGAGCGAGCACGAGGTAGGACAACTCGCCCGGAGCCACCGCCTCGGCTGTGCGGCCCTTCGCGGAGGGGCAGGACCCCGGTTTGCCTGCAGGCCCCCTCCCCGCGCACGGGAGCGGGTGGTGGAAGCACAGCGGTGCCGCTGGTGCGGGTTGGGACCGGGCGGCCGCAGCTCTGTGGCCGAGAGCTCCCTGTTTTAGCAGAAGTGCTGCTGAGGATGTGCCCGGGTTTCTTGCTGAAAACCAGTAAATGCGATTTTTATTTTTTGTTAAGAATGCCTCATGATTTCCTGCCTTCATATGCATGTATAAGTGCTCTGATCACCTGAGGAGGTACATGTGTTGTGTTTTATTTTTGTGGAATGCATAGGTATCAGAAAATATTTATTCACAACCTGTAATCAGGTTGTAATCATGGCCTCTAATCGCAATCAATAAATTAATAGATTAATTAAAAAATTAACGTAAATGAAATTTGATTTTTGTATTGATTGTATGCCTTTTTATTGCTTTTAGTGGCTGGAAATACCACCTTCATTTCTGGGTGTATCTTGCAAGGAGCAAGCTGAATTTTAATGGTATTTGTGTCTAGCGTTTATGAACACTTACTCTTTTGGTGTGTGCCCTGCTCCCCTTTTGGGCAGCGTTAATGTTATTCGTATAAACCATTTCCATTCTTCATCATAACGCTCAGCTCTACTTCTAATTGGGTTTGGTTCTATTCAATCTAACTGTAATAATTTGGTTTTTTTTGTTTAAAATTTCAATCATGCCTACCATATGGTGAGTATCATTTATACATAAAAGCTACTTGCTGTTTTACCTTTGGAAATCGTTAGAGCCTTCGCAGTAAGAGCTTCCTAACCATCTGCTACCCTCTCAAACCTTGCGTTAATGTAGACATCTGCAGTTGTGACTCTGGGGTTATTAAACAGCGTTGTCCAGTCGAACGCCCTTGTGCCTGGCTTTCCAAAAATCAGCACTGCAGAAAGCGATGGCTTTCGCTGCAACAAAAGCTATTACATTTGCCCACGCGGAGGGCAGGCGCGCACCCTTCCACGCACGCTCCTGCAAGCCCTGCGGCACAGGAGGAACAAGTGGATTTGGCTGAGGGGCTGCAGCCCTCCCAATTAGCTGCGGGTTCAGATTGCTGTCCTGTAATCCTTTAATGCTAGAGAGGCTCCAGCATCAGACCCTGCGCTAATCCTTTTTTAGAACGGGCATCGTGCGCAAAGAAGATTATGCCACTTTAAAATGAGCTAATTATTTGTGGTTAATCAGAGTATCCCCCAGATCAGAGGAGGAAATGCTGTGGGTTGAAATCCTGGCCTCGGATAAGTCGGCAGCAGAGCTCTGCTTGGCTTCAGCGGGGCGAGGTTTCGGCGCTCCTGCTGCAGCACGCGCCCTGTCCCTGAGCCGGCCCCGGCTGCCCCGCAGCCTGCTTTGTATGCTGGGGTTTGGGTTTCCGTGGCTTCCTTTCGCTTTTGTCTGTCAGATTTTTGCATGCAAATTTTTGTCGGTGAGGAGGGAGAGGTGGCTCCTAGTGACCTCCTGTCTGGTGGTAGCTGAAAACAACCGAGCTAATTACAAAATTCAAATCTGGAGTGTTTCCGGTGCTTGGAGACATGGCATTCTTCATCCGAGTGCTGTGTAGGCTGCAGGTGAAGACAAACTGATAACTTGAAAGCTAGGCTCTTACCTAAAAAAAAAAAAAAAAAAAAAAAAAAAAAGAGAGAGAGAGAGATAGGAAAAGCTAATTAGCTAATTTAATTGTGTTGTTACTGTCCTTTAAATGATACTTTTAAAAACAAATATAGCTTCCTAGAGCTGTTAAAGTTGTTTACATCCATTTTTGGCATTATATTCAACTACAACAATGAAATCAAATTTAATGCATTCATGTCAATACTGCTCTATTTTTCCTAACAGAGAACGCTTGTAACCCTGTGCAGTAATTTAGCTATTGAACAGCAGTGTTGATGATCAGTAAAAAAATGTTTTATCTTGGGAATTTTTTCAGGTAATATGTCAGTCTGAAACTGATTCTTATCTGCATTAGTCCTTTTAAGTAATACAGTGAGAAAACTGTTCTAAAATGTATCAGAGATTAATGGATTATGTATAGCAATTAAATACTGTGATTTTTGAGAAGTTGTCTATTTTTAATGGCCCACCAGCAGCTAATAAATTTTGATTGGGTAGTAAGAGTTTTGGGGAAGAAACTGTATTCTGAGGTGGTACCTGTAGTATCAAACTGTTATGTTTCCCCCGTGCTGTCCCATAGCAGAAAAATAAATATGTTCGTGTTCTTTGGTGCTGGTGATGTAAAGCTGCTTTTTTTTTTCTTAATCCAATCATCACATGGATTTGATGTCAGAAATAGATTATTTTCTGTCAAGAAAGAGTGGCAAAGCTTGTCTACTCTGTGGCAGTTAGATAAGTCGGTGTCATTGTGTGCAGATGGACAAATGAGAAATTTAGGCGACTGATGAGTCTTTTCCTTCAAGTCTACAGAAAGCCTAAAAATTAAGCTGAAAAGTTGCATGCATTCTCTGAGAAGAGCTCAGTGAAGTATCTAAAATGCTCTTTAAATTTTTATTCTTGACCAAATTCCATAAATATTTCAATACACAGTATTTGGTTTTCAGTTACCCCAGTGCTGAATATTTGAGGAAAGGCAGTGGTGATGTTTGCTTTGCGGTCAGAGGTGGGTAGGACGGAGGTGGCAGGTGGGAAGGTCAGAGGGCTGCGGTACGCTTTTTAAAGGAAATGCAAAAAGAAGCGTAATTAAAAAGAATACAAATGAAGGGAGAAATGTTTTTGGAAGGATCTGTTGGGTGGAGGCGAGCAGGATGGCTGTCCTGTCAAGAGAAGAGCTTCAGAACGGCAGCTTCCGTCGCGGGTTCAGAGGTTTCCTTGCAGGAGAGACGAGTTTTGATGGCAGACTGGCAGAAGCATGGACATGAGCTGTTTGCACTTCTCTTCAGCCTGGCTGTGGCTCCTGCAGCCTGGCTGTGGCTAAGTGCTTCGTTAGGGAGTGTAATTGACCTTGAAATGTGCTGCGAGTGAGGAGGACAAACTCTCACACTTTGGGGAACTTGTTTATTGCCAGTTGCTGCTTGTTCCTGAGCCTTAGTTCAATTCCTTTCAAACTCCTCTTTTCAAAATCCTGTAAATACAGGTGGAACAAGGAGAAATGGCAGTTCCAGAAGGTACGGGGCTGGGTGCTTGCCCAGGGAGAGGGGTACCCTGCTTGCAGCCCTCTGCGCCCCGCGCTGCTGCAGGAGACCAGGCCTGCCCCGCGCGGAGGGGAGGAATCGCTCGTGGAGCTGAACGGGAGCGGGGCCGCCTGTTAATTTTGCTGTGGTAATTTTATTTAAGTGTCTCTGCTGCTGATTTGAGCTTGAAATAGGGTGCAGCCGCTCTGCCTTGCTGTTTGTGCTGCCTAATAGGAAATGAACAGTGTGTGCTTCCGAGATGGCAGCGTGCTCGTAAAATTTTTGTGAGTTTGAAGATGAGATCGGTGCGCAATGTTCTCTTGCAGAGAGGCAGATGTTAAAATGATCTACACGCAATGGAGTATCCATATCCATACAAACCTTTGCTAATTCTGCTGCAGCTGTTTAGGTGAATGCACTGCGATTCCTTTATCCAGCCCCACGCTAATTAACACACATTTTGCAGATCCCAGTGCTCACACTCCTTTAGCTCCGGGGACGAGGAAAGATAGATATGCCTAAAGCTGTGAGGCAGCCGTGTATGTCGGTCATCGGGACCCTGCTGCCTACTTCAGGGTGACATCTTCAAGTGGCTCAGAGCCTTTTATATTTTGCTTTAAAAACAAAACCCAAAACTTTGTCTCCAGCAGCAGACCTATTTCTGGACTAGATCCTGCCGCTTGTGCTGAGAAGTCACAGCAGTTTGTGCATGTGTAGTTCATTGCAGAGTCTCTTTTAAAATGGTTTAATGCATTTTTGGCAGTGGAAGGTGTGTGCTTTGTTTTGTTACTTCTGGAGTAAACTACTTAATATTACCTGCCACTGCGTACTGTGACTGCTGGCAGTGTAATTAAATGAACCGTTCTTCTGCCTGGAGGTTTAGCTCTTCTTGTTGCAGCTACTCACCTTGGAAGAAAAGATGGGACGCTCGTTGCACAGCCAGCAAACTCAGATACGGGGAAATAAAGAGACTTGTCCATTTCCGTACTGGATGAGGGATTCTGACCGTAGTTTATCACATCTCAATCGATGATGCTGATGTCCGGGTGAGGAGTTCCACAGAAGCTCCTTTGGGGCCCACCCTGTGGTGGAAACCTTCCTTTAATCTCTCTGCAGGAGGCAGCGCCGGCACTTTGGGTACGGCCGATCCTGGTGGGGCTTTGAGAGGCCGGAGAGACCCGCAGCGGGCAGCCCTGCTGAGGGGCCAGTGGGCCTGTCCCCAGGGGTCCCCGGCGTCCGCCCGCACGCACCTTTGTGCACAGTTGCTCATTTTTCATTAGGCAGTGATTTGATTAGATAAAAATAAAAGTTGCTTGAGCATTCACTTTTGCAGTGATGCATAACAAATTTATGCAGATTCGAATAGGACTAATCTGCATGCAAAATATAAAAATGTGATTACTAACCCATATGCACCTGTACTGAAGTTTAATCGGGTACAAATATGAGCAGGAAGAAAGAAGCTTAACAAAATGCATGGCCTTGAATTTGGGTATGAATTAATGCAAAGAGACCCTGATAGTGTTAACGATGATTCAGGTGTTTCCGGACTAAATTAAATCTTTCAGTAATTTAAGAACACTGTTATTCTTTAATTAACTTTGACTTTATTAAAAAAAACATCCTACTTTCTGCAGGCTTCTCGCTGTCGACTTCCTTTAGCTGTGCTGCTCTAATGGCATTCAGTTCATGTCCAGGATCACCCTGAAAACACAGGTGATTGATTCTGACCATGCGTGAGTCAGTTTCCAATGAATGTAGTTTCCTTGACATAAAGGAAGCTTTATCAGCGCTAACGGTGCACTGGGAGGTCAGGACTTAGAGTTGGGAGAGCTTTAAAGAACATGTTGTTACTGATTTTCCTAATAATTTGGCGGTGTTCAATGATTTGTTGATCAAACCCTGCAGCTTGTGTTCGAGTTCAGTACTAGAGCATATCACTTGGCTGTGAAGGTTTTTATGGTCCAGGAAAGTTGGATGTCAGTGGAAATGCATTTTACCTGATGTTTCTTGCTTCCTGGATGCTCTGAGAAGGCTGTTAATGTTCCACGGTTGAGGAGAGGAGAGTGAATGCAGGTTGTAGAAATGAATGGGTAATGAGAAGAAAAGCTGAAAGTCAATTACCATCCCTTGCTTCTCATTCTTAGAGCATGTATTTGAGGGGACTCCAACCCTACTGTGTCATGTCGTGTCCCCCCTGACGTTTTCATAATGGAGCAAACAAATACAAAGTATTTCTGCTTAGGACCATCACTGTATTGAAAAACTGACAATGCTCGAGAGAGGTTTTGTTACGCACTGAAGCCAGGCGTTTCCCCTGGGAAGGTCGGGTGCTGGGAAGGGAGAGCCTGAGGCGGCCCAGGCCGGCAGCGTGGCCGGCTCGCTGTCCTCGTGCACAGCCTGGGCACCCCTGGCCGTCGGAAGCACTTCCAGGTAAAAGCGGCCCAGAATGGGTCTCAGCAACCTGGCTCGTTGCGGTGGGAATGATGCTGGGATGAGGACAGCTCTTCCCGCAGAGCCTGTCAAAGGAGCGTTGCGTGTTGTGACCACCAGCAGTTGCAGCTGGGTCCTGCAGCCCCTTTCGGGTTAGGAATAATTCTTATTAAGAGGTTTCTGACACATTTTGATGGAAGGCAAATGCAAGTAGTGGGGATGCTTTAAGTAAACTGAGCTGACATCAGATAATCAAAACCACTTAACATTGTGACACAAAGTGACAGCATCACGGAATTTCAAAATTAAAGTTGACACTCTGTCCTGTGCATTAGTAGATACAGAAACAAACAGCACCGTGGCATGGGTTAAGCATGGAGCGTCAGGGTTTCCTCCGAGTGGCTGCAATTCTGTGAGGATGGCCCATAACCCCGGTGTTGTTTTAGAGGAGTGGTTTTGTAGCATATAAATGAACAAGCCCTTGAAAAGTAAACTCCTTTAAAAGTGTCTTGCCCAGAAGGCTCACACTGGAGTGGTCTGTAGGATATTGGCCGTAATGACCGCTTTGCTCATTGAAAGCTGTGTGTCACGGGGGGAGAGGAATGGTGATCTGAGCCTTGCTGGGCAGAGCCTACCCTAGTTTAATAAAAATATCCTGAAATGACTGCAAGGGGAGCCTCAGGTTCAGATACCTGTTGAAGTTATGCATCTGAGACCTCTCCATTTATACATACTTCCCAAGAGGAAACAGCCCGTGTCATTTCCCGTAAGCAGTAACACAGGGACATGCTTCTCACCACAGCTGCTGCTTGCAAGAACCTCCGTTTTGTGAACATCACCTTTGCCAGAAAATATTAAAAAATGGATCATAAAGTATCTATAGTGGTGTGTTCAACTCAGCAGGAAGCTGTGTTGGTGCCAGGATGGAAGGAGACAGAATAACAGAATTCTGTAGCAGATAAGGTATTAATATTTAATGTGTTAAGAGAGGTACCGCAGGAAGAAAGGATGGCGTGATTTGGCAGTGCTCGCAAACACATGGGAAGGCTTTGTGAGTGTCCAGGCTGTACTGAGTTCTAAAGAAATATCTTCATGTTCTGGTCCTTTAGGAAATAATAGAAAGTGAGGGAAACGCCTGATGTGTTTATACACTATCACACAGTGTAGAACTGTATTTACCAATGGTAGGTCTTGGTTATCGCCTGTTTCATCAGGCAGAAGGCAAATTGGTGGGAAAGGGCTTTATCCTGAAGTACCATCCACAAGGTCTCAGAGCTAATTGCGAGCTGAAGAAAAGGATAAGTTGTTCCACAGACCCTTGAAGACCTGGTAATGGCTTACCAACAGACGACTAAATGACTTGCACATCCTCGCTCGTCTGCTCTCAAGTGCTGCTGGTGACAGGCTGCCGAGAGGTCAATGTTCCGTGAGTGTTGGTGGGGTCTCGGGTTGCTCTGACAGCACTGGCCCCTGCAGTGGGCATTTGCCAGTGTCAGAATGGTATTTTAGAGAGGTGAGTGAACCCTTAAAGAGGATGGAGGGGTTTCTTAATACAAAAGAAAAGGGGGGGAAAGAGTCTGTAGGAAAAAAGTGGGGGAGAAGACAGTGAGGAAGGCTTGTCTCTTTTTTGTAGATATTCTGTATATAGGTGAGTTTTGTGTTTTAGTATCTGTGAACAGCCTGTGAGTATATATGCTCCATTAGAAGGTGGTATTTCAAGTCAAAATACTCTGATATTCCAGGCTCCAGTGAGCTCATGGTGTGTATATATAGCAAAGCATAGCTTTGACTGTGTCACTGCCACTAGCTGCATGACGTGGCATCATCCTTCATTGCCCTAGAACATGTTCAGGCCATGGAGGTGTGATGCGTGGGTATACAGCAAATGCATATTTAGAGCTTGGCTTTACATTTGGATATAGAAAAACGGAGTTTTCCATTTTGGTTTACCTAGAGTTGGGATTGCAGGGTGGTGTGGGAGTACCCAGAGTGTTTAGGAAAGAGACTCCAATGCAGTGCCTAAAGTCTCCATAGAAACATTCATGCGCAGGGAGATGTAGAAGCTTCCTGAGGCTTTAAAGGCTGATAATTTTAAGAAATAGTGGAATGTGACCAATGAATTGAAACAGAGACATTCAGAGTATCAGATACTCAGATGCCTGGGTGTGTGGAAGAGATGGGGATGTCTTTGGATCAAGTCTTCTCTTCTAGCAGGCAAACACATCGCATACTCCTCTTCTTAATTGTATCAAGATGTGTTGTGAAAGCAGCTGGATCCTGGCTCGCAGTGCTGCTGCTTCTGCAGTGCTGGGCTCTGATGGCTGGAGACCTCCTTGTTCCCACGCCGAAGGCACGCGTGGTTCCTCGGGGCTGTGTAAATAGCTTTTCTGCCTCCCTGGTGCTTTCATCTGATGTACTTAGGAGTCAATTATTTTGCTGTCTTCATCTTGTAAAATTGAATCTCGGTTTGCCTGGCCCCCCAGGTTATCCTTCTCAGCACTCCTTTCAATTTGAATTTCTCAGTCATGGGTGACTGGAGCTGTGTGGTGCTACTGAGTCCTATCAGCTCGTCATGTCCCACGGGTGCATGACATCTTACAGTGGCCGTGTCTGGGGGCCAAGAATACTTTTCCCTTTAGCTAAAGCTTCAAGGTGGCTTGTATTTGAGTTTCTTGGAAAACGATCATGTTGTTGGGCACTGAATTGTCCTCTCTGAGAGGTCAGAAATGTTATTTGTGCACATCTCCGGTGCTGTGGGGAGCATTAAGCATTAATTAACCGTTACACCTCTTTAAAATTTGCGTGCCAGTTCGTTCTTGCACAGTGAATAACCTCTTGCTCGCTGGCAGTTTCTCTAGTCAAAAGATATTTAGTCTCTGTCTTCACGTTGTTTTGGAGGAGCAGGGAACTGAAAGAAGGAGCCCTTGGATGCCATTTGCACATGGCGAGTGCTTTGTGTGTGCTGCTGGCACTGCTGCTCAGCAGCGTGGCTGGCTCACCGGGACGTCTGGGAGCTCTGTAGGTGCTGGGAGCTCTGTAGGTGCTGGGAGCTCTGTAGGTGCTGGGAGCTCTGTAGGTGCTGGGAGCGCAGACGCGGAGCTCAAAGCTTCCAGAAGAGTTCTTTGCCGCGCTGCAGTCTGACGGAGCAGTGGGCCTCCTGCGGCTCCTGCTCTAGCTGGGAATAATGTTGCAGATCGAAACTAAATGGGGCAGGACAACAGTAAGCACTGTTCAGAAACCACATTTAGTCCGCCTTGTTTTTTTTTTCGTCTCTGACTCTGTGTATTTGTAACACCACGCTTCTGAAGTTCTGTTGACAGTAATGAGTCTTCAGGTTCTCGCCTTTTCCCCAGAATTCTTTGGTATTCAGAAAAACCTTCATAGAAACATGGGCCCAAACGGATGGTCCTCAGGTGAGCTGGTGAACAAGTGTTGCTTGGACCAGCCTTAACAAAAGGTAATCCAATTTGTTCTTAAAGTTAGAGAATTCCTTAGTTTTAGATAACTGTTCTCTGATGTTTCTCTGTCCTTGCAGAGGGATTTGTAATGTTGAACCTGTCACCTGTGCTGCAAAATAATCTCATGAAGATGAGAATGATTGCTTGGTTTAAGTTCTGCTTTCTGGCACTGCAGTATTCAGTGTTTTAAGTGTTCTCTATTCCTTTTGGAAATGGAATAAAAGCAAGGCCACCTGGATAATTTGTGCTATTATAATAAATGGAGGACCCAAACTAGAATGAAGGTTCATGATGTTTGTTTTTTTGGCATGTCTGCTAAGGTGTTACCTGTCTTTCAGAGCTTTATAGAGAAATTAAGGAAGAATTTCTTCCCTTGGTGGGGGTAGGGTCCTGTAGGGTCTCTGGTATGTGCAAGAAAATCTGCTCCTATATTTGATGGAGCTGGTCATTCTGCTGGAATTTGTTTTATTATTTCATAATAAAATATTTAAGACACCATTTTCATAAAAATTTTCTCCAGTATGCTACTTCGTGTCTTGGAGAGTCATTCTGAATTATCTGCCAGGCTCCCAGTTCTTTTCAGAATTAATGGCTTGACCCAGTTACACAATTTATCCCTCATTCATTTTTCTTAGTATCTTAGTCATTTATTTCCCATCTCATTGTATATCGAAATGACCTGTCCTATATTTTTCTAGTTATTTCACTCCCATTGGGTAATGGGATTTTCTGGAGGTTTGACTTCCACTGCCAAGCAGACATGTTCTTTTCTTTTTCCTAAGTTCTCATGCGAGCTGGTTGGTACTGGTGCTTGTATCGTGCAGGGACTGGTGCATGGTGCTGCACAGTTAGAAGCATAATAATGGAGCAATCTTCATCAAATGCCTTGGTTCTGAGCAATCTCTGAACAACATTCTGAAATTAGCTTACATTGTTTTTCTTTTTTTTCCCCTTCCCAGTCCCCAAATATTGCTAAATTAATGAGGTTATAACTAAACCAATGTTTTTGTGTCTTAAAAAATGGCACATGGAGAATTTGCAGCTGTGGTGTCATGTTCTCGTATTGCTGATGCTCACTGTAGATTTTCTTTTTCCTCACCAGCACTTTTCCAAACTGGAAGTAGGTGGGTTTCTTTGTGCTGTGTTTGTTTCAATCGGTTGAAGTGAATGACAGTGGACTCCCACTCTGCATGCCATCCTTGGTGTGAATTTTGAAACAGCATGCATGGTTCTAATACAAATTTTGTCTATGCTGTTATTTTAGTGCTGTTTTTTAATATAACATTTACAAAAACATTGGCAATCAAAGAACTTGTTACCATTTGTGCTAATTTCAGGAGATGATCACGGGACTATGTAATTAGCATTGATTAATGAGGACCTGAATGGAGAGAGGCTACTTATGAAATGGGAGAGCAGGACATTTTCACTGCTAGACAAGGAACACTTAACAGTGTGTTAATGAATCAAGACAGCTGGAGAATTCATAAAGGGCAACATCAGATGTGATTGCTTCTGTTACAAGGCAGTAGGTAGGTCACTGGGCATTATAAGATACTTACGATGCTATCCTGTTGTACTATGGGCAAAGTAAGAGATTTATGTAATGGAAATCCTGTTTCACAGCTCTAATAAGCTTGTTAATAACAATTCAGTGTGCCGTGGCATTTAGGAAGGATTGCAGATTTTGTCCTGTAGAATGGGGAGAAAGATTCCAATGGGAAGGGAAGAAGGGCTTTCCGCAGACAGCAGCATGGGTTAGCATCACGCTGGCAGAGGCTTGCAGGGACTGTAACTTCGGGTCTGGTTGCACAGTGTGAAGAAAGGATGGTCCCCAGGGCTACATTAGCAGAGAACTTGCTGGAGAGAATTAGGCAGGGGCAGGTTGGTTTTGTCGGTACAACAGCACATTGCTGCACGAAATGGCTTGTGTCAAAGGCTTTCTGAGCTCTTGTGTTAAACCTCTCATGCAAACAACTCGTAAAAGCTTGTGTTCTTCCATCCCCGCTGCGCAAACAGGGTGCTATGAATGAGAGTTGGTAGGGCAGGTTGCGTTTCTCACCTTGGCGTTCACCCACCTGCGTGAGCTGAGCAGATTGATGCGACCGCCTGGAACGGGGGCAGACATTTAGGGTGTTGAAATCTAAGAGTGAGTTCTGTGAGTTATGCACCCCCTTGCAGTGAGTACCCTTCCCCCAGATGGTAACCCACCCTGTCCATAGAGGTCTAGAACCATTTGAAGAGCTCTGGTTTGTCACCCAAATGAGCCAAATATTTAGATCATGCCGTTTCCTATCTAATCCTTTACAGGCTTGACTGCCCCTCAGAAGGGCAATTCAACTCGTCTCCTCTGCTGTTCTCCTCAGATTCAAAATCCCAATGTCAGGGCAACCCCAGAAGTCTGTTTGATCTTCTGTAATTGCCATCAGAAGAGCTTGTTCGCGAGGATCAATACTTCTAATGGATGTTGCTTCCAGGACTGCCCGTTTATGTATTCTATACCAGTGCAGAAGTGTTATGTCATTACCGTGTTTGACATCAGCATGAGAGAGAGCAGCAGCACCTGTACAAAACCTGACTGCAGGAGCTTCTGTTATTTTGCCTCTCCAGTCATAAAAGCCTGTTTTGGTCCATGTGCGTAAGTGCAGTTGTGTCCATTTAAGTACTGGTGCAGCAGTTCAGCAGTGGTTACAGTGGTTCTACATGTCAGTCTGTCTCGGATATGATCCGACATTGTGAAACGTGCATCCTTTAATAACTGGAGAGCAGCCTGAAGCAAGACCCTGCACATCTGAACAGCTCCACAGCTTAAGCAGAGGGGAGGGAACGCAACTTTTGTGATCTAGAGTTTCTGTGGCTGATGCTTTTCCTATAGCTAACCCAGCTCTTTGAATCTCAGCACTAGTTTGGGGTGTCTGAAACCCCGTTCGAGATGTAGCTACAAAGGGTAAGGTGATTTTTTTGTTGGGACCTGACTTTAGTGGTAAAACACAACGTATCTTTGCTCTTGCTTCCAGATCATCTGCTCATTTGTAGACCATACGACGTATAGATACAGGTGAGCAGATAAAAACGTATTCCACATTGCTTGTACATACGTGTGCTGTGTTTTCTGCCTTGGATACAGTTGAAGGAAGCAGTCTCAGAGCTGTGGCGGTGGTGCATTTTTTCAGCTGTTGTCAGTTCCAAGTAAGGTCTTTTCACTAGGAAAAGTCGTGCTGGCAATAGAAATTGTCAGATTGATGGTTTTTTTTTCTTTATTCTCTCTTTCTTGAAGGAGGATGATTGGACTAATTTGGTCTGTTTCCTAATTGCTGTGGAAGCATAGGTGAAGGTATATATTAAAGCATGAACAAACAGGAATCTGCTAGATAAACATTTAATTTCTGCCTACTTACTTCAATTTTCAAGTCCCAGAGGACCAACTTCCTATTATCACTGAACCTCATTATAGTTTTATCTCTGGTCCTATAATAAAATCAAAAGCATTAAGTAACTAGAGCTATCCTAGGCTATTTATGATCGATTCAGGTAACCACTAATTGCAGTTTGCCTCCCAAATGCTGTGGAAGTTGAAGGTCTTTTGCTGTATGTGGTGGACAGATATCTTCTGAGATACTGGGTAAAGGAAAGCTAATAGCACCCAGCGTTATTTAATATCCTAAATAAGGATACAGAGGAGGAAGTGGAAAGCAATCTGGCAATGTCTGCTGTAGCTGCTGGCATGGTTTTTGTTACAAATTAACTGTATCAGAGTGAATTAGAGAAAAAAGAGTTGCAAATGTTCATAGGATTTGTAAAGTGGAATTTAGATTTGCTTGTATATATGAATACATTTTCGTGTTTTCCATGAAACTAGTTCATGTGGTTTCAATTATTCACTTAAGTCCCATATTATTATTTTCAGTTTCCTGAGTGCATGATTTATGTAACTAAGAATATTAAAGTCAAACACACAAATTGAAATTCAGCGCACATTGATTAAATTGGCTGTATGCATTACTTAAGTTAAATAAATTACATATGTTAAAAAATAAGCAGCAAACTATGACTGTAATAGTTACAATTTGCAATTCGAATGACCTATAAACCAAGAATTATTTGCTGACAAAATGTTTGAATAATATTGAATAATGAATACATTAGAGAATTTCATGATGTGTTCATCGCGATTAATTAATAAGGAAAAAGTATTCATCTAGTATTATGTAAGAATTTGTTCAGTGGAAAATCAAATTCTCAACAGGTTTTTGGAAAGTCTGGCTGTAAGGATTGCAGGATTGGTAAGCTGTGATGGAACGGGTAAGGGGCTGCTTCAGGAGCTGTCTGGCTGACTACATGCTGTAATGGCTGTTGGGTAATCTCAAGAAAGGCGTATATGAGGAACTCGTGGTCACCTTTGTAGCAGTCCACCGGCAATGTTGCACATCATATTTTAAGAAAGTTGTCTTTCTGCATGCATGCGTCTTCTTTCTGTGAAGAAAGAGAAGAATGTTAGGCTGTGGTGCTGATGCTACATCCTTGGGAGGTTCTAATGGTGTGGTTAAAGCGCTGACTCCTCTCCTGCTCCAGAATTTGAACACAATCCAGACTGAATTTTGCCCTGGTGCTGCTGCTCCCTTCTCTGCAAACACGATCCTGTTCTACCTAGGTTTGTGTGCCCAGGTGCTGGGGGGCCTGGGACCGCTCCACTCACGCGTGGGAAGTGGGAATGCTGCACTTCTTGGGGGTAGGGGGAAAGTTCTGGGCTAAAGCTTTTAAAAGTAACTGGTAGCTAAAGGGCTCGGGCTCATTTTTTGTCTGAAAGTTGGTCCCTGTTGAGATGTTTCAAGTGCAGCATCTGCGATCAAGGTACTGGAAGGCCTGCACAATGAGTAGGTCGAACTTCATAAAGCTTTTCCATCATTGCTTGCTCTAGTCCTGTTAAAATAGCAGCACCCTGAAGCCTGTAGGCTGTTGGGCTTTTAATCTGATGGAAAAATTATACTACAGATGTAAACAAGCAAGCTTTCCCTCCCTTCCCAGTAAAAACAAACAAACAAAAACACACACAAAAAAAAAACCAAAAAACCAAGCAAGAGCAAAACCACCCAAACCAAGCTATTTTTTTTCAAATAGCTTCAAATGCCAGCTCTCAAATGTCAGAAATCCATCAATTTACAAAACCCTTTCTACCTTCCCCTAGAGGAACCCATTGTGTTTTATGAAAGTTGCTAACGGCTCATGTACATAGGAATAAACACTAAAAAAAGGGGTTGAGTTTTATTTTAATGTAGAGACAAAGCGTCTTTATAGCAAAAGATTTAACTCGAGGATGCTTAAAAAAGCATTTATGTTTAGAGATGAAGTGCTCAAAAGAATTTACAACAGATTGTATGGAAAACTTGAAAGGTCACACTGGTGATGATTGCATTAGGGGAAAAAGGGCATGTTAGTGAGGAATAGCAAGCATAGGTGTTAAATGTTGGGTGGTAAATTATTTCTTAGCCTGGTAGGGAAATTCCCACGCGTTGCTGAAGATTTGGTGTTCCTTGCTTATCACCCTCCATCAGTCCTCACTAATTTCTGGGATGAAGCAAAAGGCAAGGTTAATTCCAGTCGGCTGAGGGATGGTGCCTTCAACATTTCTACTTAATGCACGTTCATCTGGAAATTTATTTATGCACCGTGGAGAGACAGAAAAGTATGTTAGCTGTTTTTGTTGTCGTTGTTGTTTGTAATAATTTACGAACAGTTTCCTTAGCATTCAAACAAACAAAAGGCCCCGCGCCCTTCCCTGTGTCTTTTTCTTTTTCTTTTCTCCTTTTTGTGGAGGGGAAAAAGAGATTCTGAGTTGCTGCAGTCCTGGATCCTGTGTGGTGCTGCTGGGTTGCCTGTAGCACCCTGGGCTTGGGCAGCTGTCGGGGAGCAAAAGGTACCACCGCTGCATTTCCCCCCACTCTTCCCTGTGCTCCTAACGTCCTATATTCCACCCTGCCACAGCCTCTACAAAAAGCATTGTCGGAAGTCTAAAACCCAATTTGGTTGTTGGAATAATGCTCGGAAATATTATTGGGTTCTGAGCTTAACAAAGACCAGAGATGTGCGTGTGGAGAGCACTGACTGAAATACGTGGTGCAGTACATCATGGGTAGCATTTTATTTTCCATTTATTTCCATTATTTCCTTCAAGTAACACTCTTGTGGGGGGAGTGGGTTATAAGTGCTCATTCTTAAAGTTTTTGTTAGAACCGCAGTTTTGCTGACTCTGCAAATAGAGCATTTTTAAATCAGTCACAGTGAGGTGAATTATATTTCTGTCCTGTAAAGCACCACATGCCTGGCTCTTTGTTGTCTTTCACCTTCATAGAAGTGCATCTGAATAACAGAATCTGCAAATGCAGCCTAGGAAGAAGAGAACAATATATGAATATGAACAATTCTGAAAAAGCCCTTGTAAAATAAATAGGCAATGCTATTCTTATTGTAAAGAAACCGGGGACCTGGTGTTATGTGATGTTGTGCACCCTGTACATTGGTGGCAGTCGGCTCCTCTGAATTTCAAGTCATAAAGCAACTTGCCAGTCAGCATCTGCTCTGTGACAAGACTGCCAAAGTGCCTTGTTCCCACTGTTATGTTCAAACTGTGCTGCCCCTACAGTAACGGCAGGTTGTGAAGATTAAGCAGGCTCAACATTTTAGTTTGAAATTAATTTTATTTGTTACATTTAATTAACTGTTATAAGCTATGAAATGTGCTGCGTAAAATACACAAAATGAAAACAAATGACCGTCAGTGGCAATTTAGCATCTCTTCTGTGATCAAGAAAAAAAAAAGGGAGCTTTATCTTGAAAAATTACCCTTGAGGTAAAAGGTAATCCTCCAAATTTGGCTGCCAGGTAGCAAAGTGTAAACTTTCACATTTGTGTCCTAACCGGGGCTCTTTCTCTAATGTGGAGCTGCTTTTACTGTTAGGAGAAACCTATTGATTTTGATGGAACTTCTGCGTCAGGATGTAGGTAAAAATGCTCATGTTAAGAGGTACAACCTGGTTGCAGAGGTGGTCTTTGTCAGAGCCTGTTGGACTCGATGGAAAAGCCCCGCTATTGTTTTCCTTTTGCTTACACCACGTTCTGTAAGTGTTCAAAATAGGGATGTGTGTGTGTTAACGAGGACAGCAGACGTGTGCTCGAGGTGCCTCTCATTCCAGGCAGTTGTGGTGCTGCTGGGAATCCAGAAGGCACTCCTTAGGGATTCTGTGATCAAGGTGGCATTTCTGATCGTGAGGCAGGTGGTGGGATCCATCCTGGCAGAAAAAGATCTATCTTATGCTTGTACTAATTTTATAGCAAATGTTTTGCTTTGGGAAACGGAGCTTCAGATACTGGAGATTCTAACACTGGTCTCCAACCAGGTACTCAATCGCTTGCAGCCAAGAAAGTGAGAGAGAGAAAAGTCTGGACGCTATCGGTGTGGGTGGCTCAGCTAATCTAGCTTGCCTGAGCCTGAGAGGTCTTCACTTGGTTGGAAAGAGCAGGTAGTTTAAATCTGTGGAAGAACAAAACTCGACTTGACATGAAAGTTACAGAATTCATGGCACTGTCCAAAACGGGCATGGCAGTAGTGAAAAATTGCTCTGCACACTGATGCTTTCTAAGCACATCTGCTCTGCAAGTGTCCCTCTGAGATGACAGATTTGAAAAAAATGCTTTGCTTTTGGAGGATTGTGTAAGTGGGCGGAATAGGTCGAGATCGGCCGCCCTGTGAGCAAGGCACAGCGGTGCTGGCACGCTGGCTGGGCTGTCGCATCCATTAGGTAGCGTGTAAGCAGAGCAGTGCGGGAGGCTCTGGAAACTTTAGCTCGAGAAAAACATTCACATTAATGTCAGCAGGACACAGTCTGCCCACCTATTCACTTGCCTGAACTCAGAGGAGCTGGCACCGTTAGCTGAATTCAGATTGAAGGCGATGTGTGTTGGGTTGTTTGCGGGAGCAGAATGCCCCTCGGTTGGTTCTCCATCGCCTGCAACGGAGAGCCCTCATCTCATCGGACTGCAATGCTTTTCATAAAATACACAGTTTGTCCAAAAGCAAGGTGGACACTCATTTTCCTTGTCAAAACTGGCAGTGTTTCCTGACCTAAAGAGCTGGCTGTAATGTTTTAAGCTCCTACTCATAATTAATCCAGCTTCTTCCTGCTTTGCTTACATCATATGCATAGCAGTTATTTCCTATTTTTTAGGAAGGCTAATAAAATACTGCTTTGAGAACAGCCTTGCCTTCTCAGAGGTAACCTTGTTTTCCCACCAGTGTGAAGAGGTGCATCCCATGCCTCTCAGGTTGCACTGATTTCTACGGGTGCCTGAAGAGGTGTGGAAACAAGAGCAGCCCTGGCAAAGCCAAAGGGTGCTCAGGGAGGGGCAGCCCCAGCAGCCGCTGCTCTGCTGCCTCCTGCTCGGTGCCAGAGCCCTGGAGAGCCAGGCTGGGACTTAAGGGACAGGGCAAGGTATGTGTGTGACGGAGGAGATGGCTTGGTCCCAGCACCAGCTGTTGCTGACCGTCTCTGCTATCCTCCCCCTGGTTGCAGGAACAGCAAGTCTGACTCCTCACGTGTCTCCCACCAGCTGGAGCAACCTAGTCTTGATCCATGGGCAGCAAAATTCAATTTTCCCTGCACAACTGCAGACCTGGGGGCTCCAGGCTTCAGAAAAGCCCTTGAATGCATTTGTGGTCAGCAGGGATGGGGCGTTGCTCAGGAAGAGACAACTTTGTTTTTCCTTTTGTGTGTTTCTTTAAAAAAAAATGTATTTTCCTGTCCTCAGCTGCAGTGTACAATGAACTCCGGTTGAAATGCCAGCTGCATTCACTTGTGTTTTCCCTCCCGTGCTATCTCTTTGAGCAAACTTTTTTCAACTGCTGATTGCACAAAGGCAACAGACATTAGCTGATGTGCTACCGGAGCTGCTGCCTTACGCTGATGGGTATTTTGGTGCTGGAGCCTGTTGAGTGTATGTGATAATTGGTTTCCCTTTTGGTCTTTGAGGACAGAAGATGCAATTAGCATGTCCAGCATATTTTCTTTTATACATTCTCAAAATTGCAATTCTTTTAGGAACGCTGAGGAGTCATTAAATTGGGACTTGGTTCTTACATTGTAAGATACCTTTGCTTTCTGAGCATCAGAAGAAATTGCTCGCCCTAGCTGCTGCTCTGTCAGTACATTTGAATTCAGTTGTGGTGTCACAAGTGCAAGTACAAAATCCTATTGAAGTATGCCACAAACATTAAAGGTAGCTTGGCAAAGCTCTTGAGACTTGGAGCTTTTGCCAAAGGACAGGTGTCAACCCTCAGTTTGTCTTTCAGACAAGGCTTCGAGAGGCTTGTAGGTGGATGGTGGGGAGTATTTACATGTTAAACTTAAGGTAAGTTCTCATTGTGTACTGAAAACAACGTGCGTTTCAATTCAAAGTTTACCAACATCTTATTTCTAGCACCTTGCTACTTCTGACTGGCAGCACAGCCAGCCTACAGTGCAATCTGGCTACCTGGATGAAGGCTGCAGCTGAGGAGAAAAGAAGAAAACATGAGGGGCACAGTTTCAGGTTCGCCTGTGTCTGTGTATGCAGGTCCACAAGAATACACTGAGACAGTTTTCCCTACAGAGACGACTGGAGACTGTCCTGGGATGCTGGAGAGCAGCTGGGCGGTGGTAAGATCAAAGGCTGTGTGTCCTTTTCCTCCACATCCCATATCAGTCGTCTTGTCTGCTGGCTTGTGCTCATATGTGTGTTTATTTCTTGCTCGGACAGAAACAAAGGTGTGTTTCTTTTTGTTCTGATAAGAAATGGTAGCACGCTGAAATTTCAAAGTTTTGGAGGTAGGATGTATGTCTGCTGAACACACTTCATTGGGATTAGGGCAAACTTGGAAAAAATAGCCAGGAGAGGAGAAAGGATGGAGCAGGAAAAGACGGGTGAATACCCTGATTTTGCTCATCCATTAGTGCTGCTGAGCACTAATCACTATGTGACCCACTGCCAGCTACTGCAAGAAAAGAGAAGTGTCTTTGTTTGGCTTTCTGAGATTCCTTTGCAAACAAACAAACAAACAAACAAAAAAAAACCTGAAGTAATCTTTGGGCAAAATTTGCCCTGTGTAAACAACAAAAATAAAAATATGGCTTTGGTTGTGAATCAGTTAACTTTTTCCTTATATTTCCCATCTCTGTNCCCCCTTCTGTTTAAAAAAAAAAAAAAAAAAAAAAAGCCAGCTTTCACTAGGGTGTTCTGGTTTTGAAGAGACCTAGGAAGCTAGGAAGACACCCCCAAACCTTGTTCTCCCAGACCTCAGTCTCTTCAGTAACCTGCCTTTAAAAAGCCAGTGTTTACCAACAGCGACTTCAGATTTACAACAGTTACTGTCCTAATTACAGACAGAAACTGTTGTCTTAGATGCCACTGTATGGAAACTGTCAAATGCTGACGTTTAATGGCAACCATGGGAGCTGGCGATCTGCTGTTTTGGAGAGGGTTCTAAAAATACTCCATAAAAAGGAAGTTTAAGATCTGTTACTGCTATAAGCATAATGTTTAAAAAATCTTCCCCATCACCGAATTTCATGTTTTATAAGAAACAAAATATCCTACAATAAAATTAAAAACAAAAAAGTCAAAATTGACTGTAGGAACGAGATGTGGCATTTGTCATCGTTTGGCTGTTTCTTTAGGGTTATTACTAGCAAAGGAAGTTCGGAACAAACCCTGTTAAGATTTCTGCTTGTGTCTGTAGGGCTGCAAGCCTGGCATAAAGCCATTAATTTGCCAATTTTGAAAGGATTTTTATCTAATAAAAAGAGAGGTGAGTAAGAGCTCGCACTTCATTGCAGACACACAGATGTAGTTATGACAACATTATCTCCAGCCCCTGCGATACAGCCTCGGTGCTCAGCGGAGAGGAACGGATGCGCAGAGCTCTGCTTGCCGAGCACCGCAGCGAGCCCGAGTCTGGCAGCGCTGGCTGGAGGTTCACGTGCCCAGCTCCTCACTTGGCTATGGAGGGCCAGTGCTGGAGTACGGAGAGTGCTCCTGGAAAGGAGGGAAGGGACCGTGGGATGGAGGGGGAGCCTGTGCCCGCTGCCTGGCAGCGCCCGACGGGCAGAAGTCGGCCGCGGCCAGAGGTGGTTCCTCTCTAGGTGCACGAGGGCTTGGAGCTTCCTCGGTGCTGTGGGATGAGGCGGGTTCGGGGGACTGTGGGTTGCCACCAAGGGATGGCAGAGTGACCAGGGGGCTTTTGCGTCATGCGGGTCTCAGCGAGCAGATAGAGCGCTGAGCTGGGGGAGTGCCGTGGTGGGACCCAGCAGGAGGAGAGCAGTGATGCTCCGTGCAGGCTGCCTGCTTGTTCTTGTATCTCTGCTTGTTGCTTCTGCTTCAGTCAGTTTGGCTTGGAAATGGGCTTCTAAGTAAGGCAGGCTGAGCATGGAGCTGTGGTGGGAGTGATGTGGTAGCAGGGGTGCAGGGAGCCTGGGATAGCAGCGGGGGGAGAGGACAGATCCAGCTTGGTGCCAGAGCCCAGGTGCGTGCTGGGGACAGGCACGCTGGGGAGGCGGCTGGAAGAGTCCTCCTCTGTCCTGGAAGATGCTGAGATGGTCAGGGAGGAGAAAACTGCAAAGGGTGGGGAGAGAATTTAACCCCATTTCTTCCTCTTTGCAAGAGGATATTGCTTTAAACTGAAGAGATTGGGTGAGGTAGGGCAAATTGCGTCAGAGGGGTGCTGGGGCTGCCGCCGGGCCCGGGGTTTTGTGGCCGGTCTCAGCTCAGCACGGGTCAGGTGCAGGGGAAGAGTCTCACCCCCTCTGGGGCTGCTGAGGGTCACATTTGTCAGCTGGGCCGCTGCTGTCGAGGACGCGTTACACGTGTGTGTCACCTGTGGCACGGAGAATGCCTGTCTGCAATGGGCTGTTTTTAAGAAGAGAGAACTTCTGCCTGATGTGTTTCGTAACCTTCTGGGGGCTTTGCTTGATACCAGCGTGTGCTATGTGCATGCGTGTGCTTGGCGTTTGATGGCCACGTTGAAGTGTTAGCACTCTCGAATCACCTCTTCTGTGTTTGGAGGGTTGGTGACCTGCCAGTCAAGCACATGAGGTATTACTGCTCTGAACTGCGCTCCCCTTCCTTGCCAAGTGGTTGTTGTGGTGTCTTCCATATTTACACTACAAAAAATATATTGACCTTCAGTTTGGAGGTTGGCGGAGGGTCAGAGTTGTAGCTGAAGGGCTGGAGAGGGAAAGGTGGTTTGGGGAAACCAGCCTGCTGCTGTAACTTCTTATGGAGGGAGGGGCAGTGTTTGCTGGCAACAGTCTTGTGAATGCTCAGGTTGCATAAAATACGTGTGTTAATGGTGAGAGGTAGGTAAAGACATCTCGAATTCTCCCTTAAAAATTAGTCAGTTCTTAGAATGGTGGGATTAGCATACTAATTCCTTCCTAATAGGAAAAGGATTGGGCTAATTTAGCTTTAATCAAGATTATGGCATTGTTTAGACTTTTTTATACGCTTTTTTTTTTATGCCTTAAAAAAATCTAGCTGTGTGGGCTGGGATAGCTCTGAAATGCAGCCAACTGGCAGGCCGTAAACTAACTTAACGCAATAATTTTATAAAGCTAAAATAATAGAAATCCTGGGAAAAGCGGTGTTTTGCATGCGCATCTTGAGATCTGTGGCGCGCGTCTGCGTGCGCTCATGCTGGTGGTGGGGGAGGTATTTGTCAGAGCACACCTGCCCGTCTTCTAAATTAGCCAACTGCGGGTGCGGTTTCCAGCGAGATCTGTCTGTCCATCCGGCGGGCCCCGCGGTTGCCAATTACCACCTCCGCAGTCGCTGTCAAGCCGCCGCCGCGGCTGGCGGAGCCGCGCTGTTGCCGATGCCTCGGCAGCCGCCATTTGGTGCGGCTTTTGCAGCCAGCATCGAGGCGTGCCAGCGGCGAGGCCCGGGCGGCAGAGGTTGGCCCGGCCGCTCGCCAACAGCGTAAGCGTGCCATCGACTTTTGCCTTTGTGCTTGCGTTATCCAGGCCCTCGGCCTGCCTTCGAGTCCCCGGTGCTCCTCTTGTCCTTGCTGATCCATCCCTCTCGGTGGGACCCAGAGGCCTTCTGTGCAGCTTCAAGCGTTGTTTGAAGACGTTTCCCTCTGCTTATGCTCAAGATGCATACTCCTCCTGCCCTCGGTGAAAATGAGCATGTGTTCTTTAGTTTAATCTGAAGATCCTGCCGCTTACATATATTCCATAAATTTTGTTGTTCTGACAAGAGCTTGACCTTTTTAGATGCAGATCATTCCGACCTTTATTGCAAGCCATCTTTTTCTTTCTTCTCTCCAGTGTTTCTGAAGTTTTCTACTTGTGTACTAACGACTTGACAGCCAAACAGGTCAGTGCCGTGCTGATTTGTTCTGGTGTGTGTGTGCAGCAGGAACCATGTCTTTCCCTAGAGGAGAGGTGAGGTGGGGAGGAAATCCTCCTCCTCTTCAGAGCAGTCTTGGCAGGCGTAATAGTATTTGTGATTCATGTCCGATACACGTGAGAAGAGCTGACATCTTAGGGCAAGTTGTAGGTATTAAGGGGCGAAGTAATTCTTGCTTTTGATCTTTGTGGATTTCTCTCTGCTAGATCAAAAGTGAAGTTGTTAATTCAGTTGATCAAACCTCCAGTCCGTTTTTACACTACAGTTATTGGGTTAAATGTTGTCTTAATCAGCTCAAATCTCTACCTTTTCCTTCTGCGAGCCACTGCAAAAGTTGGACCTATAACATTTGTCCGTTTTAATGAAGCTTCAGCTAATGCTGAACAGGACAGGATTGCTGAAGGAGCTTTAAAAAAACTGAGGTAGTAATTACACGCAGTCACATCAGATTTAATGATGAAACCTGGCTGTAGGCTTTTGTATGCGGAGGGTCATCAGGTCTGGGCTATGGCTGCCCTTAAATTTTAGCCTCTTCCTATATTGACATGTCGCTTTTTCTGGTTGGTTCTCTCTTTAGTTAATTTTCTCAGCCGGTGGATGTTCGTGTTGTATGTTCTTTGCCTGAATTTGGAAGGGGCTGCAGGAGTGGGTCTGGTTCCGTTTCCGTGCTTTGTACTGGGGCTGATCTCCTCGTTCCTGTTTCTCTGACTCTCCTGCGCTTAGAAATCATCAGTACCGTAATGAGGTGAACACGGGGAGGGTTCTGTAGTCCGTCTGCGCTGCTGAAATTCATATCCCCATGGGGCTCATTTCTGACCAACGTGCAACTTGTCTAAACAGTAACGGGCACCGCGGCTGCATTGAGAGTCTGGCCGTGAACACCTGGGGCATTCATCTGCAGCGGTAGCACAAGGCGGCAAATGGAGGGAAACCTTTTGGCATTGTGGAAATGCACAGCAGGCTCTCGGACACGGGGGTCAGAAGGGCGAAAGGACAGGGGATGTACGGAGCAGCCTTGGAGGCTTTTGCAGAGGGAAGAGGTATAAAGCCCCAAATCCTGCTCCTGGAATGTTTTTTGCAGCCTCACTGAAGCAAAAGAGAAACCTGGAAAAGTTCAGGCAGCGGAGCCCGTGGTGCCTGGGCACGAGGCCGTTCCCCGCGGCGAGGGGTATCGCACATACAGAATTGTGAGGTGCGTTGTTTACAGCATGTTTTTAAAGAAGGAGCAGGTGATGTGTTCCAGTGCCTGTTTCATGTAAAGTTTGAGGTAGTCTGCAGCGTGGCCAGGTTTTATTTTATTTTGGTTTAAAGTTTTAGTTTTTAGTTTTCAACGTCAGTGCCGTCAGGTGATGCGTTATCCATACCTAGGTGCTTACTGCTCGGTGTACAGGTTACCTCCGCTGTGACAGCTCTGTATCTTCAATGTCAGCTACACTGCTCTGGAGTCAGAGTAGATTTACAGATTCTATTATATTTCTATCGAACAGCTCTTAATCTGGGCAGAGGAAAACATGCTGCAACCAGTGCATTTTATCCCTTGACTTCAGCGTTAGAACCCTTCTTGGCAGGGTTGGACATCGTGTTACAAATAGTCCAACACGGCTCAGTTTCTAACACTAAAAGCTGTAACCCTGTAAATGCTGGAGGGAGTGGTTTCTTGCACACCCAGGCATGCCTGTATCTGAACAAAGACTACCAATGGCGCTAACTGAAGGTCTTTAGATAACGTCGAGAATATATCACAGGTCTCTTAATGTTGCTTTCTGCTCTTGTGTTGCATTCACATAACACAACCTTCATGTAAAACAAGAGTTGTGAGTCTGACTGTAGAAGCTGTCCTCAGCCCCTTATCGTTTTGGCAGCTTTATTCTTGACATCACAGATTCGTTAATAATTGAAGATTATACGCGTGAAGAAATGTTACTGCTCTGTGCATGAAAAATGACATTTGTTTTGCTTGTATGATTTTGCAAACAGAGTTGCTGCATTATTTAGCCTCTTTTGAGCAGGATAACACAGGATGCCTGCCCTTGACCTGTAAGGAATAGCAATGGCATTGCTCTGTATATGTAGCACCTTGTTATAATTAGCAGCGTTTCTTTCCTTTTTTAGTTGTAAGCAGTATAATATAAATTACCACTAAGTAGGTAGGAGCATACCAACTACTGCAAGAATGTTGTGCTGTGAATGTGAATGGTCCCTCTGGGTTTCTTTTTTTTTTTCCCCTCTATTGCTCAGCTTTCTCCCACCAGCTGCTTTGACCTTGTATCTACCTTCAGGTTCACACTTCTTACTACCTTTTTTCAATTGATCCCTGCTGTTAGTGCTTTGAATGCCATTGACTCAACATTGTGGTTATTCGTATAGCTCAGCAGTTCCACCCTGTTTCAGCTGCTGAAGTCTATCTCTCATCTCTCTCTCCTTTTTGTTCGTTAAAGAGAAAGGAAGGGAGAAAGTGAGTTGGAATCCGTCACTGGGAAGTACACAATTTGATTTGCTTCTGCTTGAAGAGGGGGAGGACAGGGGCTCTTCCTTATGTACAGATGTAGGTCATGAAAACGTATAATCAGCTTACACTTGTATCCACACGCTGCCAGGAAGTAATCCTGCTTAGCATCACTTTGTGGGGTTTGGAGTCTTTCTGAACCTTCTAATCCCTGGTGATATTTAAATACCATGTTGTGATCACCATTTGGCTTAATTCACGTGGGAAGGGTGGAATATACGGACATATTGGTGTGGAAACGTGCGTGCACACGTGGACAGTGTATGTACTCAACACGCAGAGTGATTTTCGTTTGCAGGCTGAGCTAACCCCTGGGACGTGCAGGTGCAGCTCTCTGGGCAGAGGCGCTCTCACCCCTGGGATGGCTCTGTGTCTGGGAACGCAGAATTACTACAGGGGTGATTTGCCATGCTATTTTTAGATGGAAATTTTGTCCTGAAACTAGGAGAACTACCACAATTGTCCCATTTCTGCAAATAAAGCTCAGAGAGGATTTGCTGCTTCCAATACTAGAGGATGAGCCAGGTGAGGGTTTTTTTCCCTCAGCTTGCTGAGTTGTTAGCCAAAAGGGGTCTGCCCTGCAGTTCTACAGTTTGGCTTTGCAGGACTCGCTGTTGGGATACACACGTGTACCACCTGTAGGCCTACGTTTGTCTTTAATATAACTCACAGAAAAATTGTGATTTCCTCAGTCAGAGAGGTGGACTTTGATCTAACAAAGCACACGAGTAAATAGATCCACCTCGTAATGGAACAAATGAAAATGTTTAAACTTCAGCCCTTGCAGGTGTGTACCGCTGGATCTGATGGCAGCGTGCAGTTAGCACTGCTGGTTGTTTTCGGAAGGGATGTCAGAAACAGGAACAGTATTCACGGTAAGAGGCCAGGTTCTGACTCATGAACACCAATTTCAGATGCACAGCAGGCTTTCCAGATTAGAATCTGGTCCACACAATGGCATCATTATGAATTTATATTAAAAGTCCTTTCCACTGGCATGAGGAATTACTATTGCAATAACACCCATTCTATTATTAATAATAATTGAAATGCTTGAAAAAAGAAAATACTAGCTGGTATTTAAACTACTTATTATCAAATCAAAGTTTCTTAGATAAAATCACTTAATTAAGCTGCATTTTATTTGCTAAGCATCTAGATCAGTGTTCAATAGAGGTAAATAATGCTCCTGTGATTTCTAATACCAGCCAGCAGATTCATTTCTTGAAGCATTACTACAATAACCAGCGTTTTTGGAAAGCTGTGTTCCGTAGCCAGAAACTGATCTGCTGTGCAGCTGAAAAAGGATTGTTAATTTAAAGCAAATGATCAGTTACACGCGGAAAGTCTTTGAAAGCCTCCAAATGCTGTTTTGTGAACCAAGGTTTCCCTTGTCTTCTGAAGTTATTGTTTTGTATTGCCACGGATATTGATGCTTGGAAGTTTGGGCGATTTTGTTGACACAGCCAAGCAAGTCATTCCTATCCATTATAAGTGAATTGAAATTTCTCCTTTCTTTTCTGTATGACTCTTGTGAGTGTCCTGCTTTGCACTGAGAACTGAGAGGTAACTCATGTCACCACAGTAAGCACTCTGCAGCCTCCTTCATTTTTCATTGCCTCCTGAAGGACGTTTGGGGATGGAGATGCTGTTAGCCTGCGGAATTTTATCCTGGGGAAGTGTGATGATTCAGTGGGCCACCTTATTGGACTGTAATTCAGTCATAAATACAAAGAAATGATGTTTAAAAGATGTTAAAGCTCTGACACGCACTGACAAAAGACAAGTCGGTACTACTGTTGACTAGGAGTTGGTCTAAAAGTCCTTGATTGTCCAGGTAGACCAGCAGATTGCGATCTGGGAGTAAAGAATGGTTCTCTCTTAGCCCTGCACTGTGACACTCAGTTGGATTGCTGCACCTGCCCGGAAATTCACTTTAGGATTTGGACTCACTGAAATCTTGATGTATTTCAGGTTATTAACTTGTATTTTCTGCATATGGAGAGAGAAAAAAAGCTTTGGCAGAAATGCAAGAGGGATTTGTTGGGATGATAGCGGTAGGGTTTGTGGTATACCAATAATAGCGAAATTAGCGAAAATAATTACATGAATCACATTTTGAAAAGAGCGTTAGGTTACTGAGCACCTAAATCCTGTTGATTTCCTGTGGAACACGGTCATGTTCATGTTCTCATGGTCTCACAAATCACCTGTGTAGTTTCTGATACTTTGCCCTGTCACCTTTCCTATGCAGAACTCTCTAATGAATTCCAACTACAAATATTGTCACTGTTTTTTAAAACCGTTAATTAGATCCGGTTCAAAAATAAACTCATTTTTATTAGATGAGTATGATTTTCTAGCAAACAGTTATTTAACAAAGCATAACGAATGTGACCGTTGATTTACAGAGCGCTGACGACAATGAAAGTACTTAGTATGGGTGCAGAACTGCTCATTTTAGTACTTGTCGAGCACCTGTCATGAGGTGTACCTGCTCCTGGTAATGCTTTGCTGGCTTGTAAATTTAATTACTGTAAATCACTATTGTGATTGGTGAACGTGGGGGGCAAGTAATTTACATCAAACACTGCTTGTTCTACAGTATTTGGAAGCTATTTCAGTCTGGAACTGTGTACATGTGGTTTTTGAGAGAACTGATAAAACTGCTATATTAGAGAGAGCTTCTACGGAAGGCGCTCCTAATTACCAACTTTTAAAGAAGGTACTTAAATGATCAGACTGATAAATTTTATGCTAATGAAATTTTCGGCTAGCTAATTAGCAAAAAAAAAAAAAAAAAAAACTTTAATTTATTGTTAGAAGAATTGTTCAGCATCTTTCCATATCAAGTCTTGCAATTTGCAGAACAGGGAAGAAGTTTAAAGCATTAAATTCCAATTTCGGTGCAAGAATTGGCAGAGTACGGCGCTTCCTGAAGGAGAAGCTGTGCTTTCTGATGAAAATGATTTCTGATTTATCTGGCCTCCTATGATTTTTCGGTCATTAGTCCTAGACCTGGATCAGAACAAAATCCTGTGATCCAAATGCTGAAAATTTGAGAGAATTTGGACAGTGATAAATATTTTGCAGCTGGCTTACTCTGCTTATGAATGAGCTCCACTAGAAAATCTGGCTCCCACAATTAAGTGATTTAGAGACCTAATTGCAAGGCAAAAGGGAATTGTAAGCTCCTATTTTTGTGGCAACCAAGGTAATTTTAGATCCTGAATCCAAATGATGGAGCATATGGAAATTATGGATCCAGACTGGGGCTTTCAACGAGCTTTGCACAACAACAACAACAAAACCACAAAAGCTAGGGATGGAACGCAGCTCATCCACGAGAACGGCTGAAGTGATGGTCACTGATATCGGTGCCGGGGAAGACACTGTGCAGCTGCAGGGAATCAGGTGGAGAAATGCCAGGGGGTTCTCCAGTGTCGCGTGCTGAGGAGCAAGCACCCTGCACGGGGCAGGGGTGGTGGGAGAGCAGTGGTACCCCCGTACCGCTGTGCTTGGCCCCTCGCTCGTTCTGTTGATTTTCCTTCGCCGTACAGTTGTGTAACATGGCATGGAGCAGAAGGCGCTGAAGGGTGTGTGGGAGCAGAACGGCTCCTGCCAGGAGCACAGATGGTTGGAGAACAAGCCACCCTCAGCAGCCACGCTGGTTATTTATTTATTTTTTCTGTTTTGCTTTCAAACCACAACATTAAATCATTTTAGCAGAAATAATGGATCCCTCCCGCTCCTTCCTAGGGTCTGCAGGTAAGCGCGGTCCCCGGGCACGCAGAATGCCGGCAGCAAAGCCGGGCAGCGTTTTGTCGAAGAAGGGAAGCTGTGGGATGCGCGGTGCGGCCATCTCCAGAGGGCTGCGATGCCCGACTGCTGGTGGGTGTTTCTGGCAGCTGCTGCTCCCAGCAGCGGCAAGTCCCATCCTCTGGGGTTGTCCGTGGAGGTGTGGAGGTTGCTCTTGCTGCTTTTTGCGGTCGTCAGAATTTATGGAGTCCCTGGCAAATACAGAAGTGTGGAGGTTCCCGTAATATTTCCAAGAAACCGCCTAGCCCCCACTTTCCTTGTCCCCATGGCACAAAGCTTTGGACTGCCACCAGATAAGACAGCATTAGGAAAGCTGTAGCTCGGACTCTTTCCACCCTACGGGAACTAGGAGAGCCAGATCCGTGGGGGCAAGGCCTGTGGCCACGCGTGGGAAGAAATGGAAGGGAAGAAGCAGCGCTGCTGTGGGTTGCTTTGCCAGTGACCCGAGCAACAGGCACGCATGCATGTGGGTTTGGACACGCTGCCTCAGGTGCTGACCTGCACAGAGAGAGTCTTTCTAGTGGAAAAGGGATGTTACGTGTTCCTGGAAGGTCAAATGCAATGTGGTTATCATCTCGAAGGATAACTTTTTTTCCTGTCCTTTGACAGATGTTTTTGTGCAGGTTTATTTCCATTAGTGCTAGGGTAGATGGAGGCAGTGGTACCCCGCAGGTTTCCCATGGAGGTGTCGATGCATAGCTGCTATGAACATAAATCAACTTGGAATAAGTATGATTTATGTTCTTATATGAAATATACGCTTAAACATGTTATTTTTGTACAGCAAACTATACATGCACATATGTGCATACATATATAAAATTATAAACATTTTTGGGGGTCATGGATATTTCTACATTGCATTTGTGTTGTTAGACTAATTACAAGGTCTGATCAGGAGCTGCGACTCCCGATTTTCTGCTGCTCGTAGCTGTAGTCCTGGCGCCCAGCGCTGCTCTGGCTCTGCCCCGCCGTGGAGGAGCTGAGCGGGGCTCTCCTCTGCGGGGTCACCCGCTGGGACGGCTGGGGACAGGCTTCACCTTCAGACCTTGTCTTGCAGTAAGCTGCTCGTGGGATCGGTTTTGTTGGTGGGTTTGGATGCCTGCAGATGGCAGTATCACGTCCCTGTGTGCGCGAGCGGGCTGGGACCGCCGTCCTGTGCAGCGCTGGGCACGGCAGAGCTGCAGAGCCATGGGCCAGCCTTGGATGGGACCCTTCTTGCGCCGCAGTCGTGAGGTGCCCGTAGAGCTGCTGTGCCCCTCGTCAGGCCCATGCCCCTCGTAAGGCTGGGTGCGAGCTCTGCCCTGGGCCTCCTGCGAAGGTAACTGGAGGATGACGGCCGAGCGGCGGCCGCGGGTCCTGGCGACGAGGGCTGGAGGTGCCCCGGTGTGACGGCGACTCTGTTGGCGGTGACTTGAGAGGATGGTGGAGAGGGGAGAGTGGAAAAGGCGCCGTTCCTTCACGGGGGCATGGCCGGGGCAGACAGTCCAAGCATTGACTCCTGCGATGGTGGGCCCGTGCGGGGCGGGAGGACGCTGTCCTGGCAGAGGGGGCAGGGAGCTGCCGACAACTATGCAGACAGAAAGACACGGCGGCTGGGCTTACGAATTAGTTCTGCATAGCGTTCATTCCAGCGCTCTGGGACTTAATTTAAAAAAAGAAAGCCTCATTGACCTTGGTTGTGGGGTGCGGAGTTCACATCCAGCCCCAGGGCTGGAGCCAGGCACAATGATGACATTGCTGAGCTGGGCTGGGAAAAACTTGCCGTTGTCACAGCCTAGAAACACTATTCGCAAATAATTGGGGGCTGGCATTGCCGTTGCACCCTCTCCTGGTGTCACTGAACTTAACCAACACATTTTGAGGTTAGAAGAGGAGGTAGAGTCCCAGGAAATTCCCTTCCAGGGAACGAGGTGAGAGGAGAGGATACATCCGTGCTTTTTCCATAGCCTGGCATGGAGTCCCTTCTTTCAGCTCATGAGCACTTCATTGCCCCACCAGAAGTCCTTCCCGAGCTCTAGGAGGAGACTAGGGGACACACTGCAGTGGGAACAGCTGAACCTGCATCGGCAGAGAGAGAACGTCTAAGTATAAAACGTTCCCTCCTTCCTACCAAATGTTCGGAGGTTTCCATTTCAGGAAGGAAGTGTGGGTCTGTTCTGTCATACCTGGGGGTGGGAGAGCCCCGTGGCTTCATTAGTGCTACACGCCTCTGCTCCGCGGTTGTAGACTGTAAACAGAGCTGATCAAATGACAGTGTGGGAGAGGAGTTATTTAAAATAAATTTTAATAAATTATAAATAATGTAGGACTGGCTTCTGTTTAACCAACTCCAGCTAGCCAGCCAGTATTTCTGAGCTTATGAAACACAGCGTCATGTCAGTAATACTCATGTGAGTAACTACACTGGTTGTTGGATGTTTCTCATCCATGCTGAATTTAACTTTGGTGTATGCTAGTAAGACCTAAAGTCCCAGCTGAAGACCAGGGTTTTATTGTTCTTGGCACTAAATAGCGAGTAGCTCTCATCTAGCTGTATCAAACATTCTGCAAAACCAAACTTCAATGGCCTTTTTATTCTTTGGAGGGAAGAGAGAGGGAAGATTTCAAGTCCTGCTTTAACTGCTTCGTTGGTTGGAGGTGTGGGGAGTAAAGGAAACCAGCTGAGATACGGGCTGTGTTGCTATGTCCGAATTAGCAGTGCATATAGTATGGTTTGCTTTGTGCGGTTGCACAAATGGACCATAAAATAAGAGATTAGGGGGAGTGAGGAAAGTCAAAAGCTGTTCAGATGAAGGCGGCTCTGCTGGGACATGTTGTGCTCCCTCCCTTTTCTGTCCAAGAAGGTGCGGATTAAGGGGCCGCGGAGCTTGGGGCCATGGCAGGAAGGACTGAAGTGAGTGCAGCTGGGATTGCATTAAAGACTGCACTAAAATTACAGCACTGCTTTATTATTGAACTGAGGAATTCTGTTCACGGAAGCGTAGGTGTTGCTTTCCATTTGTTGCCAAAAAGCATGAAGTGTCTTAGCATTGTGCCGCTGGCTGAGGTCTTGGGGTAGCTGAATTCTTTAAAAAGTAGCACGTGGTTCAGCTGTTGTGGAGAGGAGCTGAATAGCATGAATCAGAAATCGGACATTTTTGGGAGTTAGGCATCTAAAAATCTTTGTGTCTCAGCCTTATCCCTCCACGTTTCCTTCCAGCAGGAATAACAACGCTTCCCCATCCTCAGGGTCATTGTGAGGGTAAGTACGTGGTGCAGTGGAAGCTGTTTAGATGAGGAGTGTTTGGGAAGCATTGATTCAGTGGGGATTCCTTTGTTCTTTTATCCCAACAAAATCAGTATCAGACAATACAATACAACTCACTGAAGAAGAAATACCTTTTTCATACTGTTAGACTACTCAACCACCACTTATTTCTTCTTTATTTAAGAGGTATTGGAGACGTAGAACAAAGCTCCGCTATCACTCCCAGCAAGTGACCTAAACCATTTAAGCTGAAACATATGACTCGGAGGAAGTATTTTGCAAAAACAGATGCACAGAAAGTCAATTTCCTATTCATATTTTGTTGTGGCAATTGGTACTTTAAAGAGATGGCAGACTTAAATTAGCTGGAAAAGTGACATCTTTAATTAGGAAAGCCTCTCTGCCAGCACATTGAACAGTTGCCAGTTTCTCAGCATTTAGGGACCATTGATTGCCAACAATGGCAGCTAAACTGCTTCTGGGTAGAAACTAATTGAATTTCCTCAAGTTAAAACGAGGATCTGAAGTTGAAGCAAGACGAACTCCTCTGCTTGCTGTCATTTTACTTACCGCTGTGATATTCTTAGCAGTCCAAGGGCTCTGCTGCGTGTTGGCGCATGGTGCTGCGTGGGGCACAGCTGTACGCGTTCCTCCAGCCTCGGTCACAAAATGGAATCACAGAACGGTTTGCTTCGGAAGGGACCCTAAAGCCAGTTCCAACCCCTGCCATGGGCAGGGACACCTCCCACCAGACCAGGTCGCCCAGGGTCCCATCCAACCCAGCCTTGAACACCTCCAGGTCATTCTGGGACTCTGCTGTTGCCATTCTCAGTACACATCCATGTCTGCACCGTTGGCCTTCCTCCACCATTTTGGTGGTTATATTCTCCAGGGACTCTTTTCCTGGGTCAGGTTGCTTTTATTTAGTATGGTGCTACCGTGATGGGAGCTGGGGGAGCCAACGTGGGGAATGGGGCTGTATCCCATTGCTCGAACATCCTGGCCAAGCCAGTGTCTCCTGCTTGCTTGGGGTGGGTGATAGCCAGTGGCTGATGTGAAGAAGTGGTGAATCTGGCTGCGGGGGACTTGCCAACGGGACTCTGTGGGTGATTTTGGTGACAGGTCTGCTCCCTCTCCTGCTAGAGCTGAAGGCTGAGCACACCGAAGCGAAGCCTTGTGTGAGGCTCTTGCAAAGGCCCGAGGTCAGAAGGCCCTTGCTGCCTTTGCTTGGCCGTGGGGCGTGCTTTAGCCACGCTCCTGTCTCTTCTTTTATCACTTCCTCAGTCTCAGATGAAGCTCCTATGGAGCAAGTCTGCAGTTTTAGCAGTTGCTGCCCATGCAGCCTCTGTGGGATTTGTCTCCTCTCAGCAGGTTCTCCTTCCACTGCTCTCGATAGTAGTCCAGATTGAATCTGGCCGAATTCCACTCTCCTCCCATCCCTTCCTTGCTCCATTGCTATTACATGGTCTGAGGGAGCAGTGCGATTTTCCTTTTCCAAGCTCTGCTACAAATGCTGCTGAAACCCTTGGCCACAAAGAGGTCCTGAGGGGAGTGCTGCAGCAGTGGGCTTGTCTTTTTTTCTTTTTTCCTTGTCTTTTTTTTTTTTTTTTCCCCCAAGACTTTTTTTTGCCAATGCTAAATCTGAAAACTTTAGGGTTAGCTGCCTAATTTGTGTGCAAGCTACAAATGCTTTGCATGAACTGTCTGCCTGGAGCCTATGCTTCATCTCCATTTGCCCCCCTTTCCCCTCTCAGGGGTTTTAGAGGACAGTCTCTGCTTGCTTCCTGCACAGTTTGAAATATCTCTCTAGCTGAAGTTAAAATACAAGGCTGGTCTCAGGGGAAGGAGCCTGCTGAAGGATGGTCTCATTCTAATCATATGCAATGTCTGTTTATTAGAGCTATTCTGTTCTGTTAGACTCTGTTAGTGATGTAAAAAACAATACAAAAAAAAAAAACTGGGTTGTTGTTCTGTCTCCCATGTAGAATCTAGGCAAAGCTAGAACTTTATTTTTTGGTCAGAATGAAGTATTTTTTCAGCCAACCTACTTTACCCCCATATATTTCGAGGACTTTGTTTTCCTGTTCAGACATTCAGGACAAATTTGCAGAAGGGCAGCCCTTGTGTTGCAGCGTGGCCTCTCCTCCCTGGCAGAAGACAAACAGCAGGGGACGTGGAAAGCTCTGCAGCAGCAGCTACCAGAGAAGGCTTTGTTCGGTGTCCTCAAGAAAGGCATCTCGCTTTATGCAAGGCATCAGCTGAGTCCCTGGTGGGCACTGGCTTCCAGCTGTTGTCTGCTTCAGAAATGTCTGTTTAAAATCTGGCCTAAAGGTGTGGGGCTGTCCATCAACCCAGCCCCATCTTATGCCTCTTTATGCAAACAAACAAACAAAACAACAACAAATAAAAACCAAACCCAAGCTTGTCCAGCATGTCTCATCATGGATTAAGCTACCTTTGCTGCTGTCCATAAGTCTTATTTAAAAAAAAAATCTGTTGGGATGGGTGAAAAATTGAAACAGGTTTTAAGTTTTAACAAGAAAATGAATTCAGATAAATCTTTCACTAGAAAAATTCCTTTTTTGAGCAGCTCAGGGTAAATTATTCAACTTCCCCCGTTACCCTCCGGCATTAGTCCAGAGCAGAAATATTTTGCTTATGAAATGTACATTCTGCTTTCAGAAGTAATTTTACAAGTGCTTTATTTCTCCTTGCTTCCATTATGAATACAGCGAAAATAAAAAGCGAGATCCTTGCACCTCTTACAGGTCCAGCGTCAGGAAGCAGTTCTTGCCTCCCTTTCTAGTGGTAGTTGGGAAACGTAGGGATATTTACAAAAGGATATTGTCCCTGGAGATGCTGAAGGAAATTTTCTCATTGCTGTGTAAAAGGACAGCACACACATTGCCTATATTTTCAAGAAAAGATGAAAAGAAGAGAAAGCAAAGATGTGGGGAAGATAGGTTGTTCACTTAAGATGAGAAGTGTTCTGGGAATAATCTGCATGAGAAGTGAGAGGGACAAACTGCAGGGGGGTGTGCGAGGCTTTTAAGCGAGGGCTGTGAGGAGTCTGCTGGGGTGCTACCAGTGAGTGGCAGGAACAGAAGAGCGCCTGGAGGAAATAAAATGCCCTGCGTTTCTGACAGCCCAGGGAGCGGGAGGGCCGGTCAGAGAGCTGCCGCGAGGGGGGAACAGAGGACACGCAGGTGGCTGCCGGCGTGGTAGCCGGACTTGGCTGACATTGAAGGGGAAAGACAGGAATACCAGGAAAAAGACTGGGGGGAGCAAATCCTGGGGAACGCGTGAAGTGTTTCCTCGGGGAAGCAGGGAGGTCCCGAAGAAGGGAGGTCCCGAAGCAGGGGATGGTGGGACTTCAAAACTACGATGGATAAAACCCGTACGATAAACAAAGCTGTGAAGGTGGAATGAGAGTCACGAGCCCTGGTCTGTGAAGTGGGTCTGAGGAGTTTCTCAGGAAGCAGCAGGGCTCTGGAGCGTTGATTTAGATTGAGGTTTTTACTGTTAAACTTTCCATCATCTTAATTGCTATAAAGCAGATTTCCAACAGTCAAAGCAAGCAAAATAGCCAAAGTTTCTTAATAAAACTACAAAGACTGACAAGCTGAGAAAGGAGGATGCTTTCTCCCTCGCATAGAAGAACTGAGGTTTGTGCAATAAAGCTGTCAAAATCAGTATCAGAAAGCCTGTGGTGCTGCTGGGCGAAGCGTGTCCTCCTGCCTCGTGGGCAGGCTCAGCTGTTTGCACTTCCCGATTCCTTGTCCTTCTGCTGATTTCACTTGGTGTGTACACTGCGATTAAGATTTCCACGAAGGAACGAAATGATTTGGTGTGGGCAAAGACAGAGGCCTTGGAAATAAAGCAGAGTATGGAAAAAGTGGTGGTAGAGGGTAGTTTTGATGAGTGTTTTGCTATGCTGTGTAAACTTCTGAAGTTCATTGTGTGATGCCAGTGGGGAGAAGGAAGAACCAATAAACCTAAACACTGAATGAATTGCAGCTGGGAGCTTTAATGTTGACAAACTGGGAAGGCACTCAGGGCTTTGTGGCCGATCGACTGTTGAAGTTGGCTGGCGATGAGATAAAAAGAGCTCTTGCTAGCATTTGCAGTTGAAACTGTTTTGCACGGTGCTATTGAAGGTTTACTGGTTTCTTTCACCCACTGAGCTTTGCCGTTTGAAGATGTAGCATTGGCTCAGGCTTTTAAGACGCTTGCTCAGACTTGTGAGGTACCACGAGGACAAAGATGTTGATGGGAAGCTGCACAGGCTGTGTGGTCTGATCAGGTTTCCTCCTTTCCTGCACATCTTGTGCACGTGGGATGTTCCCCAGCCCAGTGTAAGTGTGACCTGAAAGATGGGTAGTACTGAAAAATTACCTGTGGGGGTGCGTGTTTCCATCATCCTGGCAGATTTGATGCTACTGGAGGGAATGCAGCCTTGTGAGCTTGCTCTGCCTCCTGAGATTCATTTCTAGGTGTGACACTTCAAGAGGAGGTTTGCCTTTGAGACATACAAGAACCAGCTCCTGTTTCAGTGTAAATGCTCTCAATCTTATTAGTCTTCTCCTTTAGAAAACTGCCCTTTTTTCTTGCAGATAAGTTTTTGTACTTTAAACATTGGTTATTTTTCTCCATCAAATGGTATTCTTAAAGTAAAAATGAAGTTAGCTCATCAAGAGAAGTTTAGTAGTAGAAAGTCAAGGAACTTTCAATCAAGAATAGATTTTAATAAGGTCCCAAGATCCCCAATTAATTCTTCTTCCATTTTTTTTTTTAAATACTCATCAATTTCAGGCCACCAATTGCATTGAGTGTCCTTTAAAAATAATTAATACTGCAATCCCTAAGCACTTTCAAGGTAAATAAGTTTTAAAGTTAAACCACAGTAATGGTAAAGAAATAGAAACTGCTATTTTCTGTACTTCCTATATATAACTGTAGGCCCATATAGCTAATAAAACATTTCTAGGCAGATCTGGATCGATTTAGAGATTACAGCTGAAGCAGGGGTTGAATTGCAGCTGGATGTTGTTGAAATTGTGCAAGCTCTCTTCTTGACATTTTCTATATTCCAGCTTCCTCTTGCTCTTTTCGTCTTCCCTATGAAATCTTGTATTATCTGCAGGTTTTGAAGACTTTTTTCTAATCTGGGTTGCTTTTTGTTTTGCTCCTTAAATAGAGAGAGAGAAAAATTGAGGGTAATAATTGACAGCCAAATTATGTCAGAGTAAAAACAAGAGCTGACTTTGTTCCGTGGAGCTGGATCAGCTGGCCTTCTGGCAAAGTGCGGTTTCGGGGGGAAGTTGGAGATGCTTCCTATCTAAGCTTATGGGGAGCCGCTGGGAGCGGCTTGGTTGTTACAGTGGAGAGATCTTTAGAAACTGATAAGAAGAAATTTTCTGTCTGCAGTTTTAATTTGGATCAGGAGCGTGTTTTTCAATGAACCTCGAGTGTCCTCGCTTACCTGGCGCGGTTTGCAGTGCAGGGTGTTCACGCAGCACACACGCCGAATTCCTGGTGACCCAGCCGTACAGAGAGCTCGGCTGAGAAAAACCTTCTAACCATGCGCAGCATCTGAAACGTTGTGATAAGTAGGAGTCTGGCTATTAAAATAGCTGTTATGGATGGCTGAGAAGGTACCTCGTACAAAAGATGTGTGCTTTAAGTGTTTAACATCTGAATTATTTGTGGAGTTAATTTGTTGTTTTTCCTGTAAAGTTGCTTTTTCCCTCTCCTTAGTCTGTCTTGTACCAGGAGGAGGGTCTTGCTACTTGTATATACGCTGTGACCCAGCAAGTGTGCATTAGAAATTCATCTGTAGTTGAAAGAGAGTGGATTTCTGTATTCTGCAGAACTAAATCAAAGCTCATTTTAATAATGTGATTTGTCTTAAATTTTCAACCGGGTCTAAACCTTCAGGCTTTTCAATCTGCCTTCCAGTCATTATAGACAGATTTCTGTATGAATAATGCATAGCTTTGCTTTAAAAATCAGTCAACACAAACACTTCATTTTCACTTTTTATTGATTCTAGCCTTGGTGGCTTGCGTACATCAGAAATTTTACAACTTAAAAATGTGCCTAGCCCTACAAAGTAGTTATTGATCAAAAAAGGTTAACTTGACTCCCTTGAATTTTTTTATTGTCTCCCTTCTTTGTTTCTGTACAGCTAGTAAAAACAATTTCCATTTAGAAACTTCAATTTTCAAAAGGTTAGGGATTCGCTTTCTCTCTGAGTACTTGTGCGTATGGTGTATTCGGTTAAGGAACCGGTTCACAGAGAATTTGAAGCTCTCACAGACATTCATTGCTGCAAGAACGCTTAGGTTATGCTTCCCTCCCAACCTGATGCAGCTGCTTTTAACTGCTGATATTTTATTCAATGTAAAGTTCAAGTATAACAGAATCTGATTGTTTTTGAGATGGTGAAGAAAATATTTTTGACCTCTCTGTTTGCAGTAAAATTTCCAGCTGTAATCTTTTTTCTTTTTACCACCCTTCCCTTTTCCCTGTTCAATTTCCTCAGCACTTTTCTTCCCAGTATCCATGCATTCTGTCATCTCACTTGTCACTTTCTTCTTTGAGTTGGATGTATGAGGGACCTAAATCCTGACTTGCAGGGAACCTCGTGTGGGCTAGGTCATTACGATCAATTACCGGCATGCTAGCAAGCAAGAGCTGCGTGGTAAGAAGCTGTTTCCTGTGTGCTGGGTTTTGTTTCCCGTGCAGAAGTGCTCGCTTCCCCGCGGCCGACCAGCGGCACAGCACGTGCACCCCGGGCATTTGCTTTTCTGGTGCTTGACACCTGCGTGAGCTGACACTTAAATACGCTCCGGCCAGCCTGGGGCCCTTGTGCTACTGATGAAGCCAGTGATTCAAACAAAAACAGAAATCGTTCCTGTTGTGGCAATTTCAGCCTTTATTCTGTTTCCTCAGGAGGTCGGTGGCTTCTTTGGAAGCCCGTTCTGAGCCGTCTCAAAATGGATGGGGCTCTAAAAGCTGGATGTAACTGTGCGCAAACTTCAGAAAATAAAGATGCCCCCATCTCGGTAACGGGATGAACTATTTGTTTGTTCCAGCAAGTGCAAAAAGACGCAAACACAGGGCTGGATCTAAAACTCGTTGCCATAAGCAGGAAGACGTCCATCTCCGCAGCGGACTGGGCCTGCTGAGGCTGCTGGAGCTTGCGGGGCTGCTGCCCGTGCCCCCGCAGTGCGAAGCGGTGGAGATTCGGCGAGGCATGGGGAGGGCTGCGGTTTTGGGGTGCTCTGTGGTGAAATCCCACTGGGGACACGGCCTGCCTTTTTGTTTAATGCGAGCGCGTGGTGATGTGCACAGCGGCTGTGAAAATAGCTGCCGGGACAGAAGGGCAAGGGGGATTTTATGATTAACGTGTGGGAGATTGCTGTGCTGGTTTTATTTTGCTTTTTTGTTCAGATTCCGGTATTAATCTGCATTGTCTCAGTACTCGAGAAACTTTCTCCAGTGCCTTAGAGATGTGATAAACATCTGCCAGATGTTTCATTTTTCTGCTTTTCTTCTAGAGTCTACCCAAATATGCAATGTGACTTGTTTTCGCAAGGTGTCCTTATACTGGGATTTGTTAGGGTTTCTCCCTGTGTGTTGTCTGAGGCATTGTAGAGATCTCCTAAATTGAAAAAGACCTTTTAAAAATTAACATGATGAAGGAAGTAATTAAAAACAAAGAGTAAAGCTTAACACACAGATTTGATGTAGTTCTTCTAAAAATTTAGTTCTTGTCCTTAAGCAGTAGCAAGTTTGTTCTACACAGTGAAGAGAAACAGCTAACATTTTATTAGCACCTTTATTAACCTGGCCTTTTCAATCTAACAGCAAAGAGTAGCTTGGGGGAGGGTGTTACAGCTTGTTTTCAACTCTTTTGACATCTTGTCCAAATTAATGGTGAAGTACCATGTACCGTGCAAAGTGAAAATGAGGTTTTGCTGGTGCTCGAGAACCCTTTCCTAAAACTCAGAAATGAAAATGCTCTTTTCTTGAACCCTGTGACCCAGCCTCCTCCTGTGAGTGACCGAGGGGAGGCTGGGAGAAGAGAGAATGGGAATGGGGGAAGAAAAAAGAATTTTGAATTTTTCCCAGACTGTGATTTGTTATTCTTCAGCTCTCTGGAACACCACTAGACTTTTTTAAGCATCCGCTATTTGTTACTTGGCAGAGAGAGGCTGATAGTTTGAGGCTTGAATTGTCTTTTTCTGCACAACACTCTGACAGATCAGTGCAAAAACAAACCTACCAGAAATTACATTTAAAAAGATGTGTAAGGACACCAAATTAACTAACAGAGAGCTCACAGACAGTATTCTTAATTCAGTGATAAAAGACAGGAAAGAGGGAATTGCTGGATTTGTGGCTTGTGTTTGCACTGATTTTATGTACCTTGTGGTACTGCTTTCTAGTTGTTCTCTCTTTAAAGGAGTGGGCTTTTCTGACCCTCAGGACTGGGGACACCTGTTTTTTTAGCTCTCCAGAGGCAGAACAGAGACTCCGGCTATGCAGAGAGCGGTCTCCCTTATTGAGCAACGTGTTGTGTCAATAATTTGTCTTCAATATGTGTCTAAATTTGAATATGAACTTCCTTTTGGGCATGGCAGCACTTCTCTAGTCTGTGTCCACATACGGTGGAAGGATTGGTTTTTATTTGCATGAATGTCAGCTGGGATGTTTGGGCTCTAAGAAGCTGTTCTCAAAGCGATCCTTTCCTAACGGGGATCAGGAAGGGAGAAAGGTTTCACCAAAACCCAGTGCTCAAAGCAGATGTTGCAACGAGTGGGAAGATGAGGAAGGGTTTCACCACTTCTGCTGTTTCTTGGTCCAGCACTTGTGTGATGAAGGTGACAAAATGTTAATTTTAATCTCTGTAGCCAGTTGTGCATTTTATTTTAGCCCAGTATTGTAAGGAGCAATACTTTTGCTCTGTATCTCTCCATGAAGTTATTTTTTTTTCTTTTATTCATGCTCACACTTCACTAGTGCAGCTGTTTGCTATGTAATTTTCAAAAGTTTTCTTGCTACTTCTAAATGGCTATTATAATGGTCAGATTGATTGCTTGGGAGTTGAACACTCCCATGGAAGTACTCAGTCCACCAAATCTCAAATTGAAGCTGTGCTTTAGTGGCAGTTAATTGGGAGTTATTTCTGTTTTCTCCAGTCAATAGGTACTATTACTGCTTTTCTTGGAGTAGCACCTAAAGGCTTCAGTTACAGATCAGGTGCCTCCTACACTAAATGACATCTAGATGTGTTGAAAAGACGGTTCCTGTTCCATGGACTTTAGAGCTGAAGTTACGCTTTTACTGTGAAAAAGAGATCTGGGGAAAGCTAGTGCTGAACACCCATTTCTGGAGAGCCAAGGAAAAAAGTATTGGTTATCCCAACTACTTCTGGATAATTCATTGCCTTGAATTTGAGAAAGAAGAGCTTACCTGGCCCTGTTGTCAAGGGTACACCAAACTGAGTATTAAAATAAATGATGTTTTGAAGTCAGGCAGCTGATATACGTTAGTGGGCTGTATACGCTGACTTGACATGTTGACCCTGACTGTTGCAGGGTAACCCTTGGAATATATATGCATGTATTTGAGAGGACTGAGCTTAGCTCTTACATTTCAAGAAGAGAAATCATTGTTATCACTGCTTTCTCTCTGACCTTGAAAGGTCTTGAATTATTAAAGGACCTCTTAAAGAGTGCAACCTAGTTTCCAGGCTCTGTAACTTTTTAATGGCATAACCATTGTGAAATTTAGTTCTGGAATCGTTTAGGCAATTTTTTCTGCATTACTTAATTACAAAAATTGGATGTTTCTCTTGTTCAGAATGTTTTATCATCTTAATTAAAAATAATAATTTTATGTACACTGCGGTGCTGTGAATTCAGGATAACCAAGTTTGAACAACTCCTAATAGTCTTGCAAAAGTATGTTGAGCAGCTGAAATGATGGGTGAGTTGACTTACAGTACTTGACTTACTGTGGTGCATACTTAAATTACACAGGGATCTAGGTAGCTTTAAATACCACTGGGGTATGAAAGTATTGTTTATGCTGCCTGTGAGCAAAAATCAGACATCGCTGTGAGAACAGGAGGTGGACCAAACTTGGAACTGCTTAACAAAAACACCTGTGTCTGGGCAGCTTTGACTATGAATGAGAAGATTTTGAACTAATGATATTAAGATGGCACTACTTTTCTTTGGGTTAGAAGTTTTCATGCAGGAAAAGTCTTGCACATTCCTATAGGATGCAGGTGGTGATGATGTGTAATGTTTGCGCCATACTTGCCCTTGATACAGTGAGGCAGAATCAGGACTCCAGTTGTTTACAGCTGTTTTTTAATATTTCATTTGTTAACATCAAGGAAGTGGCATGTCTCCCTGAGCCCTAGGTCTGGGTTATTTTATGTTCTCTTGTGCATTTGTGATAAGTGAGCTTTGTATACTGAGGGGGAATCTTGCAATTGGGGATTTGGTCCAGCACCCCCTCCTCGCACGTACAGATGTGGTCATGTTTCAGCTGGCACCAGGCACAGCTCTGCTGCAGTAGCACTTGCAGGCTGCGGTCGAAGCTGAAGTCTTGGCCATGGGACAGCTTCAGATCTTGCAAATCGCTTTGAGCTCCATCTAACACAGAAGCCTTTGTATTCTGGGTTATTGGTAACGTTTACAGCAATATGAGTGGAGCGAGTTAGTGACTTGCGCTTTGTATGTACTGTAATGACAGAGATGCTGTTTTTCCACTTTGCAAAACCGCCACAAGGAAAGCAGGCTTTCTCCTGGCTCTGAGGAGGGATCCTGTAGTGAAAGACAAAGTCCCCTCCTCATCTAATACCAGGCTCTCACTGCTGGGCAGGCATATCTGAGGAAAGCAGGCATGGGAACGTGTAAGTGTTTGCTGAGAGGAGGAGCAGGGCAGGGTTTTTCTGTGGAGGTCGGAGGGCCAGGGTCTGTCACTGGCTACACATTATGGTTCCACCGACTTGGGTGGAATAAGGGAACGCGGTGCAGTATTTTGATGGCTGTTGTCAGCTGTGTGCTAATAGGGATGCACTTCCTGACGTACAATTTGTGTCCATGCTGAGCTGCTTCAGCAAAGGCTGTAGGAAGTGGGGAGGGAGGGAGAGGAGCAATTAATTTTGTCTCTTCTGCAGAGCAATGTCCCATGGATTCTAATATGATCACATCTAGTTTTTCTGCTCGTGCATTTGTCACAGATCAAGCCATGCTATCTCTACCTTTGGATGTAATTGCCTTAAAAGAGGCAGTTTCAGGTTCCAGGCTCCTGTGCAGAAGTCCTTTGGGAATCTGTCCTCTGATGCTCTGGTCCAGGGATGCTGCAAAGAAGCGTGACCTGTCCCTTTGGCTTCCTCCTTCACAGTAAAATAGAGACATCTTTCAGAGCTTATTTCAGAATATCCTTCTTGTCAGCAGTAATTGGTGCCCTTGAAGGGCTGAGGCCCTCCCCCACAGACACTCAAACGAACTTTTGGATGTTTGTGATGTGATTTGCGATGTGTTAAAAACCTCATTACAAAGCCACAGACAGCTTCCAGGACCCCCCCCATCTGTAGCCTGAAAACCAGTGTGTTTTCAGTGGTTCACAAACGTCAAACTGAGAAGAGAGCCGCTTGAAATACGCGTGAAGGGTCCCCCTGCATCTCGCCCGATGCCGGGGCCTGGTGCTGGCCGTGTGTGCTGGCAGAGGCGTCGCCGGGGCCTGCGGGCCGTCTGTGGCGCGAGCTGCCGGGCCGAGGCACGGGCAGCCCCTCTGGCGGCTGCAGCTTCCCCGGCGAGGGCAAGCAGTAACAGTTGGTTTCCACTCTGCCAGGGGAATTAAGCGTAATAACGTGTTAGCCTAGGCTGCTACCTGCCAGAGTCAGACAGACTCAAGGCGGGATAAAAAAAGATTGTCATCTGATTTTTCCGTCTGGGTGAGACTGCTCAGCTCGCCTGCAGGCTCTGTCTCTCAGGCCGAAGAGGAGCGGCTGCGGCTGCCTCCCTGCATCGCAGGAGGAGGTGGGCCCAGGCGATGAGGACTCGACGATGATCATGCTGAGGGACGCCTTCCCGTAGTGAGCGCGCTGCGTGGCCAGCAGGGCGAGGAGGCGATTCTGCCCCTCTGCCCGGCTCTCGTGAGACCTCACCTGCACTGCTGCAGTCAGCTCTGCGGCCCCCAGCGTGAGAAGGACGTGGAGCTGCTGGAGTGAGTCCAGAGGAGGGCCACAAAGGTGATCAGAGGGCTGGAGCACCTCTCCTATGGAGACAGGCTGAGGGAGCTGGGGTTGTTCAGCCTGGGGAAGAGGAGGCTCCGGGGAGGCCTTATAGCAGCCTCCCAGTACCTAAAGGGGGCTACCGGAAAGCTGGGGAGGGACTCTTCGTCAGGGAGTGTAGTGATAGGACAAGGGGTAATGGCTTTAAACTAAAAGAGGGTAGGTTTAGATTAGACAGTAGGAAGAAATTCCTCACTATGAGGGTGGTGAGGCCCTGGCGCAGGCTGCCCAGAGAAGCTGTGGATGCCCCATCCCTGGAGGTGTTCAAGGCTGGGTTGGATGAGGCCCTGGGCAGCCTGGTCTGGTGGGAGGTGTCCCTGCCCATGGCAGGGGGTTGGAACTGGGTGGGCTTTAAGGTCCCTTCCGACCCAAACTGTTCTGTGATTTTATGAAAAATATCCTCATCCTGAAAATGTGCAAGTTGACCAATTGGTGTCTCTCAAAAATATCACGTCTCCCCAGACTTGCTGCTCACAGACCTAAAGTTATTTCAGACACTGGAAACATTTATATAAAATGTTTGCATCCTGTTTGTCACCAGTTAAGGAATACTTTAGCAAGCAACTGAAGCAATAGATGTAAAGTATCCTGTATACTAATGCCAAAATGATATGACTGGCATCTCATAGAAAGAGGATTTCTATTTAATATCTAGAAATTAAACTATATGCAATTAGGATGAGACCATTTATTGGCTGTCCAGTCTAGCTGTCCCTACCTGTTCATTCAGGCTTTCCTGAACAAATTAATTTTATAGCAAAAACACAAACAGTAATTAGCATAGAAACAGTATTTATGATAATTAGTCTCCAGTGGCTACACTACCTAAAGAATTAAGTCTCATTTGCATCTTTCTGTAAACGGATGTGGATGTACAGAGGGTTGTTATATTACAGCTAGTGAGGCTAAGGTGTAGGATGTGTAATATGTCAGCTTTCGGGTCTGTCTGGTTAGGCTTCTCATTTCCTGCCAGTTTATAACTGCTTCTGGTTTTTTGATTGTAAAAAGAAAGGCAAGCACTTTGGGACTTAGACAGCAGGTGAAAATGACTTATCTGAATGTCCTTCATCTGGGTGTGATTTGTTCATTTTAGATTTAAAGACTATTCTGATCTTTTATTTATGTGCTTAAGCCTGTAGTTTGCTTCCTTGTTTGTTTTATTTTTAACTGCAAGGTTTTTTATAGGCCATCCAAGAGGTATTGTAGCGCTAAAGAGCCTGCACTTTCCCAGTGAAATAATTGTCAGAGTTGGCACAAATAGAACTGTCTGGTTTGCCGCAAGTGACAGAAATATAATGGAGTACAGACCAGCGGTAGATCCAGTCTTCAGCAGTCTTCAGGACAGATTTTCAAGGATTTATTATTGTTTTGCAATTTTTTTATTTTTTATAAAATAAGCAAACTGGGCTATCGTTCAACTTCTAGCCTAACCTGCTGGTCATTATTTAGAATCATCAAGTCATTTGTAATCTCCAACTCCTCTTTATGAGTGGTGTTTTGGATGGACAGCATGCCAACTACTAACTAAATTTCAGATTTTAAGAAGGCCTTTAGTCATATAACTCAGGATGATAAAATCCTATTTAATGGGCAACGCTCCTTTGCTATAGGCTTGATCAATAAATTAAATAGATTAATTAAGTTGAGCTGTCAGGACCAAGGACTGTCATGAAGTCAGGCCAGTGGAGTTTGCCGTTTATCAGAGGCAAAAACTCAAGAAAAAGAGGCAGCCTTTAATGGGTGATTCTGGAGTGCATGCAAATGAGCAAGTACATGCAAAGTTGAGCAATGAGTGAGTGCTGTCATCTGATCACAAGCGGTGTAAAAGGAGGTGGATACATCTGTGTGAAGTCATTAAATTTACTCATCAAACTCCTTCCTGTGAATTTTTGAACTTCAAGTCCTGAGGAAATGAAGTGACTTGTGATGTGGGTATATACTCTCAGGGATCTCCATTTTTCAGTCTCCAGTGAGAAATGCAATTGGTTTTATGTTTTGAGAGAGAGAGGCACATGTGTGTCTATATATATATGTATGAAGTGATTTAAAATGCAGGCTTATTAAAAAATAGGAAAGCTTTTATGGCGCTCAGAGAAATTGAGCTCTGCAGGTGGGTCGGATCCAGCGCAGGGGTTTCAGCCAGAGCAGCGCGTTCCTGCCATTTCAGCTCGGGGAGCTCCCAGCTTGTTTGCCTCCTGGTGCCGTTATCCGCTCCCAGGAGAGGCTCGCTGGTCCTGGCCGGGGCAAGCCTCAGCGCTGGTGCTGTGGGCAGCTGCAGAGGTGGCCCTGGTGGCCGAACCAGGGTCCCCTCCATCCCCCAGTCGCCAGCCTTTGCGAGGGACGGTCGGCAGAGTTAAACGCCCGCTTGCCGCGGTTCCAGAAGCAGAAAATCCTTTTATATACCCCTGTGTACCTTAGATGGCCGAGAGATGATGACGGCGTTTCTCCGGCGGTCTGGACGGCACGTGGGGCCAGCAGCAGAGCAGCCCCGGTGGCCCCGGCTCCCTCGGGCAGAGGAGCCGCTTTGCCACGGCCTCTTCGCTGCCCTGCGTTCCTCTGCGTATGCGGCGGGCGGGCGGTGGTGTGCGCTTCCCGATGTGGAAAGTGAGGCGGTGCGTGTAACTGCGTGGAAGCTGCTTCTCTGTTTTGGTACTTGCAGTTTAGCTGTAAAGCCCTGACCATATGGATGTACTCCTACAGCCACTCTGGAGACAAGCTGAGAATAAAATGAGCTGTGTGCAAGTGCTATAAGCCTGGGTAAATGAAACCTGCCTGACAAACCAGAAACATGCCTTTTTGGTGTATAACAAAAATAAAATTCTCTCCAGGCATAGAACCTTACGTATGTTCAATTCTTGTTGATTAAATACTTTGGAGCTTAAAACAGTGAGGAAGCAAGCCAGCGATGCTGGTGCCATGTTAGTGAGGAGAATTGTGTCCGTCAGGAGAAGCAGGGAGGAAGACAGGGCTGGAAAAATGTGCCTGGCCACGCGGGAGAGGCTGAGATCTCGTGGAGACCTGGTCTCCTGGGGCAAGGAGGAGCAAGAGCTTGCTTGCATTTTCTCGAGGCTGTTGAGGTCTGATGGAAAGGAAGAGCTAGAGAATAGCGGTGTGTCTGACTTCGGCCACCGAGGTGCTCATCAGCAGCTGGGGTGGAAGAGGGTGAGAACGAGATGTATGATTGATGGTAATGTGCTTTTTGGAGCAAGCCGGGAGCTACTGGATCGCCTCCCATCACTGCTCAGGGAGGCGATGAGAATCGTTGCCCCTTGCTGTGGTCCAGGGATTTGTCTAGGGGACTCGGGGCAAAATTTAGAAATGCTCCTAAGTGACTGAAGCGCCTCAGTCATTATGTGAGCTGGGATCCTAAGAGCACAAATTGTTTGTGATACTGGTCTGTAGGATCTCAATGAACGTCTTAAAAACGGCCCTGGTACTTTAGCTGTAAGGAAGCAGGGCTTTCTTTTTTTTCTTATACTATTATCAGCAGCTGTGAAGAATGATGCAATCTGTGCCGTATGGAGCACCTATATATAAAAATCTGACATATGGATGTTGTGAAGTTCTCAGAAGATTCCACATGCTTGAAATCACCCATGTTTTAAAAACACTCTGGAAATTATTTGTTGAGATGTTATGTTGAATTCCCAGACGCGAAACCAGGCACATCATGCTGGGAGTGTTTGTAGCAGAGTTGGGTCTGAATCCCTCCTGTTGGTCCCTGCCGGAGCACAGCAAGCTTTGGGAAGGACGCATTTGGGGTGGATGTTTTCAGGCTGGCTGGCTGACTGTTACCAGAGCTGTTAACCTACAGATCTGAGCCTTTTCTTGCTCCCTGTTCTCACCGTTGTCTGCTGCTGCTCACCTAGCCGGGAGCTTCTCCCCGTCGGCAGCATGGGAAGGGGGGTGAGGCACAATATCACTGAACACCTGGTTTCTCAATTAAGTCTTTGGGTCTCTTGCTGCTCAGAAGTGCTGTTTTGCTGCACAGAAATTAAGACAGCCTACTGGCTGCTGTTTCTGTGGGACTTGAGGAAGGCAGGAAATTCGCGCAGAGCCAGAAGTCAGTAAAAGCACGTTGTTTGCAAGAAGCTGCCTTCTTTGCTAATGTTGGTTGGCCATGCTGCTGTCAGAATTTGTATCTGGAAGTTCTCCGTGACTACCTAGCGGGAGTTGGCCAGACCTTTTATTTATCCTTTTTTATCTACTGAGCTGGGAGTCCGTCCTTCTGCTGCCGGGCCGCCTGGCGCGGCGCTGCGGGCTGCGCTAGCCCCGGGTTCGCCGCCGGAGCGCGTGAGCAAGTGAGCGAGGTGTGGTGGGTCCGTCACATCTGCTGGCTTCTGGGCTTGTTTGGAGTGAGTGCGAGGTACAAGCTCTGCCTGTACCCGAGGATCATGGTCTGGAGATGGCTTGCACCTCACATGCCACGCTTCTCCCAGCACCTGTAGAGCTCGGTGTTTCCACACCTCCCTGTTCGCAGGGAAGGCACGAGGGATGTGCTGTGCCCCCAGATGTTTGCACCAGTCCCTTAAGTTTTCACTGAAGGCGACTCAAATTGCTGCTGTCCTGTCTGTCAGTTCTGTTCTTGTGGGATGGCAGGGGATTGACAGTGATTTGAATTGGGCTTTCCGAAATGCTTAGTCCAGGGCTTCAGTGATGGGGAGTAGCAGCAAGCGGCAACTCCGGTGCTTGTTTATTTAGGAGCTCTGGTTACAGGTGTACATAAACCCATTCCTCCCCAAAGAGCTGTCAAGGTGAAGTTAATTCCACTACTGGTAAATGCTTCTTGTAATCTGTGAGGCAATAGCAGGAGAGAGAGCCTACAGCAGGTGTCTGTACATCACTTTAATCTGTAATCAACCCGTTATGATTTCTAGTTCATAGATGCGTCTTATTTGCATGTGCTGTGCTACAGTGGATCCTGCTTGCTTAAAACCCTGTCGAGGAAAGAAACATTTTTTTCTGGCTTTTATTTGAAATGAAAGCTGTTCCCTAGAGTCATGTCAGCTGCAGAAATCCAGACCCCAGCACAAGTGTCTGTATTAAAAACTGGGCTCTGGGCTCCGTTACAACGTTGTAACTTCACATGTCACAGGCAGAGGAAGGCAGAGCAGCAGCGCAGGCACTTAAAAGATTGCATCCGTGCTTTGAAACTGAGGGGCTTTTGATACTGCGGGGCTGCAGCCAGGGGAAAAGAAACAATTATCTCCTCTCTTCGCCTCTTCCAGCCCCCTTTCTCCAGCCCCTGTCAGCTCTGAGCTTTAAACCTGGTCTGAAATGATCTGCTTGTCTCTTGGTAGTCTTCTGCTGTATTTTAATTGGGCATGGCAGGTAAGGCATAAAGGGAAAGGACTGGAAATAACCTGTAAAACTAAAACAGTGGAGCCAAAAAGACAGCCCTTCAATTAAAGGTGGTGATGGTAACTGCCAAATTTTTGGCAGAGTTTGTAAACTCGTGATTAGATCATGCAAAATTGTATAAAGCTTCTGAGGCCTTTGAATATGAATGGGGCTGGGGAAGTCTGAGCAGAGAATGGCAGGGCTCCAGCAGGAGATGTGCATCATCACGCTTTTCTGCACACTGTGTAGGCAACAAGCCATGCTGATGGGTTAATGCATCTTTTTTGAATTTAGTATAAAAGTGCATCTCACTCTTTGGGTGAGATGTTGCACGTGGTTATACGTGCGTGTATGTGTGTCCTTTAAACGTGCAGCGTGTGTGCAGTGCGTAGTCCCTCAGACAAGTATCGATCTCCTCTGCTCTGTCTGGGTTTTACAGATGGCTTATTGCCATGATGTAGAAGTGCAGAAGTGCCTTTTATTTCTTTAGCCAGCTCTGTGACCACTACCTTTTTCATATTAGTCTGTTTTCCCTCAATTCCTGCTGGAGGAGGAGTGTTTGAGCAGTGTTTTCGTTGGATTTGCTGCTCTGTTTTGGTGTGGCAGCACCAGGACAAGTGTATATGTTATTACGAATGGCTAGATCCAAGGGGGTTTTGAAGTGGAAGGGATTAGGGTTTATGGTAAGGTCGCAATTCCTGGGGGAATTCGTTCATTGGATCAGCTGCTGAGAAGTCCTCTCGCCTGCCCTGGCAGGTAAACGTGTGCTTCACTTTTAAGCACATGCATAGGATGTTGAACCTGGGTTAGAAGCTGAGATTGCTTTTTGACACTGCCAGACTAAGGACCAATAATAAACCCCACAAAGCAGAGATTTGGGCTGAAAACTTGGAGTCTCTCTTCTCATGCATCCTCTGCCCTTGCCCTGCTTTTTCTGGTAATGGAGCTGAAGCAAAAAGGAGGAAAGTGCTCAAGGCTATTCACATTTGCAGCGCAAAGGACGAATGTTTTGGTGAGATGAGCAGGAATAATGATCAGAGGCTTACAGAGGAGCGCTGGGATTCCCATTGATTTTGTATCCCTGCTTAGCACTGTGGAAGGTCTTCCAGGATCTGAACTATGGTACAGGACATGTCAAAAAGGACATGTCAGATGTGGGGTGGAGCAGAGAAGCAGAGATCCCATAGATGCCGAGTGCACCTGTCTGGAGGTCAGGAGCAGTTTATGGGTGTTTTTATTCCCGTTGTTTGGTGTGGGACTGTGCACGCTGTTCGGTGTGTGCTCTTGGACAGAGTTAACAATTTCCTCAAAGATTTTCCAAGGCGTTAATTCCAGCAACTGGAGGTAATGCTTACAAGCGGTGATCGACTTCTCCTCAGCTCTTCAGCAGCCTGAGGAACTCTGCTGCGATTCCCCCTCCCTCCCGGCCCTAATGGGGAGGTCGGCTCTCAGAGTGCCCAGTGTGATGTTCCCGCAGCCGGTCCTGGCAGGTTCTCGTGGTCACAAACGGGGCTTGTGCGTTAGGAACAGCAGGAGGTGAGCGGGTGTCTGGGGAAGCCTTGGTATAAGGGCTGGATAACCGAACTGGAGAAACTCAGGGGTAACAACAGGGACTGAGGCCGCTTCTCCCAGCCTGCGTTGAGCTGCCTGCCGTGGTGAGAGGGCGAGCTGCTCGCTTGCTCCTGTTCCCTGCTTTGGTGCCAGACTTCGTTCGTGTTTCCTTCTGCTCCCTGCAGGAAGTGAAGCAGGACTCATGCAAATAACTCTTTGCTGTGTAGACCAATTTTTGGGAGCAGAGAAGGTACGTTCTGTAAGGAAATGTCATCCTGTGAGTAAATGTTACGCTATAAAGGCCAGCACAGCATAGATGAACACACAAAAAAGCAATCCAGACAGAAGTGGACTTCGGACTTTCCAAAAGACTGCGTACCTCTCTCACTTAAGGACGCCTCATTTACAGAAGTGTTAAAAATTTCCGTACGGCTTTAGTTTGTTCTCAGATCCCCACCCACCCAATCTGTAATTAAAAGAAAGATTTTCTCATTTATGATTAATATTTGTTTTCAGGGCAAACTACAAAAGAGTTGAAAAAGTAAGATTTATCTGTCTTCTGCTTTCCTTCTGCCTTTTTAGTTTGCAAATGAATGTAGGGTCATTTTACATCATTTGTCTTCTTAGAACTTTTGCCAGTTTTAATTCAGTAAAAAGCAGTAGTCATTCCTCATATTTATCTGTAAATTGCATTGAATCTTGTTGCAGTCATATTAGGTGGTAATGATTTATATGCCTTCTAATAATTTATCTGATTATGCCAGCTTTGTTCCATTTTTAAAGAATTATCGAGTTAACGCTCAAGTGTAGAGAACAAAGAGAAATAATTTCCCTAGCTCTTGCTTTGCCTTTCTGCAGCGTGCTGCAGCGCCGCATGTTTTGTTCATTAATATAGAGGCATGTAAGGATCACGTGGACAATTTATTACAGGTATTTAATATCATTAGACTTCTGTTTGCACAGAAGCTGTGTATCCGAAGGGTGCTTACATGTGGGGCGTGTGTGTGTGTGTCAATATTTAGGTGGTTGTGCTGTGTGCACGTCCCCATGTTGTGCACGTCTGTGGTGGAAGCGCTGGGCACAGAAGGGACCGGCAGCTCTGTGGTGTGAGTGTGGAGGATGAATGACGGTGTGTCAGAAATCCCGGTGGCAAAACGCATTGGTTCCTCCTCTCCTTTTCCTTATTCCCCAGTAATTCTTCCTTGTGAGTCTGCGGAGCCCTCTCGGCCCTCATCTTCGAAGGGCTGACTTCAGGAGAGTAGATAAGCACAGGCTTAACTTCAAGCTTAGAAATACTTCCACTGATTTCGGAGGCAATTCTTCTCTCAAAGGTAAACATGCGAAGTTGGGACCGACGAGGAGGGGCAGAAACAGAACTAAAGGAAAGCAACTCTTCTCTCCGTGTGTCTAATACATGTGCAACTTTAAATCTCCTCGCTTCTCCATGGACCGTCTACCCTGTCTATTTTCTCTCCCTTTTGGAAATGTGTGCGTAACTCCTGGATAATCTGCCTCCCACGCCAGCTGACAGCACACGAAGAAGTACGAAGAAGTTTCAGCTCTAGGGGGAAAACTTCTCTTCATGAAAAAATGATGTCGTTTTTCTTTTCTTTTCCTCGACTTGCATATTGAGAGAAGCACTGGAATGAAGTCGTTGCACAAGCACAAATAACCACTGACTTTTTTCTCTAAAATTTCTGCTTGAAAAATAGTGACTTTCTTTCTGAATACGTTGGCATAAAATATCAATTTTGGTACTGTTTGAATGCTGCTTTTTGCCGTTTAGAAGCAGTATTATGCTGCTGAGACTTTGGACTTCTGAACAGGATGAAACGTGGTTGCTTCTAATGGAAATTGTTTGTGATTACTCCAGAAGCAGAACTGTTGCCTCTTGCAGGATTCATGTACGGCCTGATACCGTGCGAGGCTGCGAGGAGAGGCAGTACGGCTCGAGGGGACAGAAACGGTGGGCGGCAAACAGGGCGATGCTTTACCCAGTGTGCAAGCACCAGGAAACTCGCAGAAAATCAAACAAAACAATGACTTCCTAGCAAGAAATTAAAGCATCCAAGCAACCAAATGAATAATCAAACAGACATACGACATCCTTTCCCTTTAACCCAGGTTTTCCTTGCCCTGAAGCAGTTGAATCTTCAGAGAATTTGAGCCTTGACCCCCTAGGAGCCTGCCTATACAGGGATTGGCTTCGGCACGCTGAGGGCGTTTGGCTTTTTGCAGTCGTGCACTGGAGCGCAGCTGATCGCGCGTGTGCCAGCCCCCGGCGATCCCGGGCTGCTCCTCGGTCCGGACCCGGCAGCAGCGTGGCTGGAGAGTCTCGTGCCCCGTTTGCTCCCGGGCCAGCCCTGTTACAAGGCGGCGCTGACACGTGCAGGGCAGCTTCCTCCCAAACCATTGCATTCTCTCCGGGACCAAATCCTTCTTATTTCCTTGCATATATAGTGCCTTTTTTTTTTTTTTCCCCAGAGATGTGATATATTAGTTCCCTGCACACACTGGCCTCTTGCTCGTTCTTGGAAACGCGCTGTGGAGAATTGCATTGCTGCCTGTTTCTGCTCTGGTTTTGATTAATCTGTTTTTCCACTAGGACTCTGTTATGAGAGAAGATTAATATTACAGAGAAGATACTCGTTTGTTTCAGATATTTTGTTTCCTTTCTCTGTTGGGAATACTAGTGTAAACACCAGGCGATCTGAATTTAAATAGCTGGAGTATTGGTCTTGCTATTCCAATTGCTCGTTGCTACATTTGAGGGTTTGGTTACGGCTGATTATACAGAAATACCTGAGCCATACATCTTATGTTCTCAATCAGCATATTATAGATGAACTGTGAAAACTGGAGATAGCTTTTTATGATAATTGGGAGATATTTTCCTTCAAATATGCAAGACTCTTGAGAGAAGTTGAATTGTTTGTCTGTAATTTTGTTATAAGCTTTACCGGTATTTATTTAACATGCAGTTTATTGTTACCAAGTATTTTCTTATGGCTCTTTGTCAAAAGCTGCATATTTGGAAGGTTGATCTCGGATTCGATGTCCTCTGCACAGTGGCTTGTTCGCTGGACCAATTCTGAAGCATCCTCCACGAGCCCGACTCACGCACAAGGCTTTGGTGCGCTTATGTGAAGAAAACGCCAATTGTTATTGCCCAGGCGGCTGCCTTCGCCTCCCCTGCCACGCCGGGCGCGATCAGGCAGCCCCTGCCCTGCAGCACCAGCTGGCTTCGAGGTCGGGGCGCCCGGCTGAGCCGGTGCCAAGCGCCGGGCTCCGATCCGGTCGGCACAGCGCTCGGCACGGCGTGTCTGCGTTCGGCCCCGCCAGCCGAGCATACCCGGGGCTGGCTGCAGGGGCTTGGCTTGAGAGGACATTTTCGTCTGTTTGCTAAATTGGAAATTGCCTGGTTCGGGAGTGGGCTGCGATGCCTTCAGAAAACTCATCTTGTAATCACAGCCTAAAAACAAACCCATGTTTTCAAAATGTTCTTCAATTTTTACCCTGCTATTTCTTACCCAGGCATTAATCATCCATTTCTCCATTTCGGTACAGAGCAGCGTCGCGGTGAAGAACTGACTTCCCGTGCCCGATGAAAACACTGCGTGGTTTTACAGTGAGAGTCGCATTGCTCTGGGGAGCGGTGACAGTGCCACAAAAATGTGCATTGACCTGCGTGACACAGGTGCACCGCGTGTCAGGATTTCAGCAGCGTCGGCTCTTGATAGCTCACTTGTAGAATATGCCGCGTTATCTGCTTCAGAGGCACAGTGCCAGCTTTTGGGCTGTTTAAACGTGGCCTGGCTTGGTAATCCTCAGATTATCAAGCATGTGCCAGCCCCGGGTGGGCAGGGCATGGCGCATTGGAAATGCAGAGAGCCCGTTTCTCCCCCGCCGTGGTTTGGTGAGGCCACGGGGCTTTAGCCCGGCAGGTCCGCAGCTCGCTTTTTGTACCTCCACGCGTTGCTGCAAGTAGCTGCCATGTGCCATCAAGCACGGTGGGACCCGCGGTCCCACCTTGGGGCGTCCCCCCCAGCCTGCCTCTGCGCCTGTGCCCAGCGGGAGTCCAAGCGAGCCCTGTGCCAGCGAGCCCTGTGCCCGCGGCCCCCGTGCATCTTGAAAGCAGGCTCTTGGTGATGAAACAAGCAAGAAAACAGACCTAATAATTTGAAAATGTGCAATTTACTACATAGTCTTACATTGTTCTGCAGGAGCCAAGGAAAGCAGCACCTGCCGGTGTCCCCGCTTGTAGCTGGCGCCTGTTGTTCAACACAAACGTCAGTAAATAGGAGCGTCAAGGCAGCTGGTTTTGGCGGTGGGGAGGAAGCTGGAAGTGGATGCTGTAGGCTTCAATTTGCAAGGCTCTAGTCTATTCTTTGACTGCAGTGAAGTAAAGCAGTAAAGCTGGGGACAAGGACATTTAAAAATTTAATGTGAAAACAACAGGCTGGCAGCCTGCAGTACTGAAGACTTTTAAAAATTAAAATGCCACCACATTTAGTGGAGTCACCAAAAGTAGTGATAAAAATGTAACTGCTTCTGATGAGACAAATGTTCTGATAAGTAAAGAATATTGTAAATCTCAGGTGGCTCGGGTAACCCAGGTAATTTGAAATGAGCTGTATTTCTTAGAGCTCAACATGCAAATGAACTGGAGATCACATGTAGTTAATATTTGCAGGAAAAACAGCCAGTAATTTGATTATGAAGAAATCCAAATCCTCTATGTGATCATGGCCATGTTCCCATTTGGGTTCAGCTTAACTCAGGTTTGACGTTGAGACCTTAGTTCCAAAAAGCACTGAACTGTTAGGTGGCTGGGATGTAAAGCTGTATGCAGTGTGTTCTCTCTATCTTGTCTGTGGGCTGCATGCATTCCTGCTTTGACTCAACAGGCCCACGAGTGCAGGAGGAACAGCCTGTTTTGCAGTCCTAACACGATTTAATTGATGCAATATTAAAGACCCTTTTTGGTTCTGAATTTGACCGTTAAAATTGAGAAGACGAAAACCTTTCAAAACTACCATCAAATCTGATGCTTACTTTCAGCCAAGAATCACCTTGTTTGTAAAATAGAAGCAGTGTTACCAAATGATCAGTCAGCTACCGTGCTGAAAACAAAAGCAGTGCACAATCCTCCATAACTGTTTTGGATTTCGAGCCCACAACTTCAGACCTTTCCCTCCTATATGCATGGTTTAAAAAAACAAACACACACACACACAACAAAACAGAAAATAAAAGTAAGCTTGCAACAGTTAGTTTGGCAGAGTTGTTTGAAAAGAAAGTCGGTCTGATGTGATTTAAAGCAGGATCAGACATGCTGTGCCAAATTCAATCAGCACATGTAGCCAGTATTGAATTCGGTGAAGCAGTGTCCGTTCCTACCAGGAGTGAACCTGGCCAGACAAGCAGGCTGTATTGTAAGAGGAGATAATGGTGAGTATTGACTAATGCTGCCGTAGGTGCTGCTGCAGCCTGAAGCAGTAGGCAGAGGAGCTGGAGATGAAATAGGGTACGTGAAATAGGGTCCTGCCTTCCTGCTGCCTTGGCCAAGAGTCGCCAGGAATGGCTGGATTAACGCTGCAGCTCTCTGTATAAATCGGGAGAAATATCGTCTGGAAAAACTGGCGTGCGTATGGTTTGGGAACTGTTCGGCATCCCGGCAGAGGCTGGGTCTGATGGCCTCATGCATTGGCAAAGAGGAACCCGTATCAGTCTGCCGTAGATGGAAATGCTGAATGTGTAGCGCTTGCGTACTGTTGTTAGCCCAGCTATAAGCGTAGCTACAGAGGGTTTAAAAATAGTATGGCCTGCTGGGAGGAAATGTAAGGTAATAGTGTGAATTAATACATTGTATTTATACACACAGCATGCTTTTCTTTCAGGCAGGGGAGTTTTAATTATAGCCTGTTCCACACGTGGCGTACATCTCCGAGATACCTGCGTGGCGCTGGGTGGAGAGGGGCAGAGCGCCGCGGGCCCCGGGAGGAGCGGTGGGGCCGTGAGAGGTATCACAGCGCGAGCGGCATCTGCAGCGGGGTGTAAATTTAGAGCTCTTTGAGACCCGGTGTCGAGTCAGAAAAGCGTTGTTGAAAGCGGATAATCTGCTCCAAGTGGCTGCCTTGTAAATCTCGAGAGTGGAAACTGGCCTCAGGCTAGCAGCCGTCCCTGCCGCATCTTTGCTCGAGTGAACTTTAATTTGACTCTTTATCAAGGAAAGCGCTGAGAGAAGGAGGGGGAAAAATGAACGCAAAGTCAGTTGCACAAAATAGGCTTTATATGGCTAGAGCTGATTTTGCCGGAGACTTTGCAAGGACTTCTGCATGCCCTAAAAGAAGAGCAGAGTCCCATTAGGAAGCATATGGATTGAGGTGAGACGAAGGGGCAAGGAAGGCTGGGAGAAATGCAGCAGTTCTGGCTTTAAAAGCTCCTTTTGACTTTACTAGATTGAAAGTGTGTACAGCACTTCTGAAAATCATTTCAAATTGGACAGTTGAAATCTGGGGCCAATGTGGAAAGCGGGCCGCGCTTTGTGCACGGCTTTCTTTGCCTAAGTTGCTGACAAGAACGAGCTGAGCGTCTCTGCAAGCATCCGAGCTTGCGCTCAGCATCGTGCTGTTACACGCAGAGGTGTTCAGGGAGGGAATCCGGATCAAACCCTGCCTGAAATTTTGAGCGGCTTCTCAGTAGGGAATCTGTGTGTCATTACAACGTGAAATCCACATTATGAGGAGAGGTTTTTGGTGTTATGGAAATCAGCAAACCTCATCATGTTGTCCTTGATTTTATGTGGTTTTATTGTAATCTGCTGTGTTGGAGACCAGCAGTTTTTCACAAGTCTCAGACAATGTAAAATAAATGAAATATTAGTGACAAATGGAAGTTTAAGCTCAAGGCAGCTTATAGTCCATCGATCGATATATTTTGGAGCAATCTGTTACTAATTTGGGGGAGAGATGCTTGATTTTGTGGGTGCTGGGCATAGACTACTTCAAAGGAGCCAGTTTGCAGAGTCTGCGGACCAACCAGAATCTGGAAATCAATTTCTTCTTAAATGATTCAAATCACTTTTCAAAGCCATGGTCTAAAAATCTAGCTTTGTACCATTTCTATGGGTGAAATATTTGATATTTAGCAAACTGCATATTTACGCATGTCCATATGTTGATGGCAAACATAAACATCTATATGAAGTAACACTGAAAATCTGTATTCTTCACACATTGGAAGGGTGTCTGAGTCCATTCTGTTTTCCCTGAAGGAATATCAAAATAATGTTCTAAAAGGAAATTGGATTTAAAAATAATGCTTAATACCAAGTATTCTAAATATACAGATCTACTTAGAAAAGCTGCTATTTTTTTTTTCCCAAGAATCAGTGAAAAAGGTGACATAATCTCACTATGTGCGTGCATACAATGTATGTGGCCTAAAAATGAATCATGAAAATATACAGTCAGAAATTCAAGTAGCTCGGTCTGCTCAGCTTATTAGAGAGAAGGTAACTGCTGGTACCCGCCCACAGATTACACTCTGCTCGATGCCATAATCTTCCCTTGGACTTTTTTTCTTACATATCGTGCCATTGTTTTTTCCCCCAAGTCATCGAAGTGCTTCAGAAGGCAGAGTGTATCAAGACTTTCTAAACAGGAGAAATACTGCGTCTGCATCCTTGGGAGGGGTCTGGAAGCCTCGGTCATGGCCTGGCCAGTCTTGGAGGGCTTGCGGTAGAGAAGCCGCCTTCGTTTCCTACGCCGAAGTTCCAGGCTCACACCTCGCCGCGCCACGTCCTCGCTGTCCTCCTTGATTCACTTGGTGTCGGCGAGTTCAAGCCTGTGCACGTTCGTGTTTTCAAGCCCTAGAACAGAAGAATAACCTGGCACAAAAGCAACCATAAACTGCGAAACCCCAAAATATCAGGGAGGAAGAAGCGTGAGTTATTTTTGAAGTATCTGCTGCTACCTCTTTTGTTAGGGAAAAATAGTTGTGAGCTTCTGAGAGGTGCCATGGTAGATGCTGAAGGCTGTCATAAGGCTCTTTGTTCAAAAAGAAATCTTAACTAATGTAAACCATTTGAAGAAGTGTTTTACCAGTAAACTTAAAAATAGCTTTAGATGTCTTGTGATCTCAGAGGCCTCCCTTTTCCTCCAAAGATGCCTATTTACAAAATTTTCTTATCTTGAAACTAGGTGAATGGTTACAAAAAGCTTTTTTCCCCTTTGACATCCATATTGGAGGAGAAAATTACGTTAAAATCCCTTTAGCTTAGAGCTAATTAGAGTTAATAATGAAGTCTTTCTTCTCGTATGCTGTTTCTCATATAACTCCAATAATTACGTAGGGGCAGAGGCATCTGTCTGGGAGACTGACGGGCTGCGAGGCTCGAGCATAAAGCTGGGTCTGTGCGGCTCCAGTACGGAGCCCAGCTCTCCCGTGGCTCCTGCGAGAGGCCACCAGCACGGTCAGTGCATCCGAAATCATCCGCCTCTGTAACAGAGCACCGGGCTTTGATCTCCAAGTCTGAGTTCAGTGCTTATGGAGGAACGTCATGCATCTGGGAGCAGCTTCTCAGATCCTTCTTTTACTCAGTCGATGGGGAGTGAAATGGGAAGTGAAACTGGCACTTCAGGCGAGTTGTTTTAAAGCTGAAAGCTTTGAAGGTCAGCCCCACTGGAGTGACATTTTAGCCAGGGGGAGCAGAGAAAAGATCTTTCAGTGTGCGAAGCAGAGATAGTCATGACCTTAATGGAGCCGTAAAAGCAGAACGAGACACTCCAGTAGTGAGTTCCCAAATCCAAGGAGGGATTTAATATCAAATCCAGAACAAAACAAGCGGTGAAGAAAGAAGATTGAATGCTCCCCTCTTCTTTTTGTCAAAAAAGAAAAGCACATTGTTGAATCTGAATTGTGTTTTCAGAAGTAGTTCCTTACTGGTAACCATTGTTAAAATAAACTTCAGATACTCCAATATGCGAACAAAATTGTTTCTTATCCCTGAGGATATTCTGTTCTCATCTAATTACTTTCCTTGCAGAGGTAATTCAGTTGTTTGTAAAGGACCCATCAGAAATCAGTGCTGGAGGGATTGACCACATTAGAGTTTGTTCAAGGCAAGATTTTCAGAACATTTAAAAATCAGATTTTGTACTTGAATTTCGTGCTCTCCAGTAGAGCTCCTGTGCAACTGGTTGGTAACCGGCAAAGCCCAGTAATGGGTCCTCCTGTCTGATGTTGGCTGCTTCAAGTGTGCCGCAGCTTCTTTGGGGAAAGGCGGAGGGGTAACTCGCCGTTGCAACTGTGTAATGAGAAGAGCAATGCTCCACCAGCCAGAATCTCCAAATTGAGATGGCTTTTTTTTAAGAATGGCTTTAGATCAAGCATGAATTAGTAGATGAGGTGTAGGAACGTTGAATGTTTTGGAAATGTGAACAACACGCAGAAAGGATGCTGTCCCTGGGTGAAACTGGTTCACCTGTGCTTAGAAGTGTCTTGGTGACTTGGCCACGGGTTGAATCCCCCTTAATCCCCCCCTGCTGTACTGTAGTCAAATTTATTTAGTGTCTTGCTTTCAGTTTATTTCCTGTTAAGAGTGAAAAGATTTCTCAACTCCTACCATGTTTTGTTTTTGCTTTAGCTGAGATATAAGCCCTCCAGACATGCGGCTTAGCACTTTCAAAACATAGACGATTTTACAGGCTTTTTAAAAAAAATCATAAATTATGAATGTTGCTTGTATTTCAATTCTTGTATACCCACCTCCTGACACTAAGAGCCAGGGCCATGGGGATGTGAGAAACGCAAATTATTATGAAAGAATTAACTTATTTCCCTCACACAGGCCACTGTACTAGCTCTCATACCGGTCTACAGGAAGCAGAATGACTTTGGCTGGCTGGTTGACCCTCTTAATTCAGACTAATCTATATGCCTTACTCCCCATGCCACATTTGTCTCACAAGCACGCTTCAAGGCTCATCTCCTGAGCCTGTTACCTCTTTGTGTAGCTGAGTATTGAATTGTGTTCTCTCTCTGTGGAAACGTGGCCTTCCAACAAGGCGAGCAAAACCGGCGTTATTTAGTATCCGTGCTTGAAATTGTGACAAACTGTCCTTAAGGTAGCAGACGCTCACCGCTTGAATGGCTTTCCATGTTACTGATAGCCATCTTCAGTTGTAATTGCTGCTTGGAGACAACCGTATTGATTTGTAGATCTAATTATCTTAAAACAAAGCAAAAACATTATTGTAAGGAGCATATAAACCCCCATGCTGCAAAGAAGAGAGGTGAATGCTTCGTTTCTACTCAGAAGCAGGAGACTGCCTGCCCAGGCATGGAAGCTGCTGAAGAACAGAGCTGGAGGAGTCTCAGGCAGTTAATGAAACGTTGGGGAAATGGGAAGAGCTCGGGCTCGGGGCAGTGACCGGTTGCAGGGCTGTGGAGGGGAGGTTGGGGGTGAGAGGGAGCTTGCAGGGGTTCTTCACCCGGGTGTTGCGGGCCGGGCTCCGAGAGCTGCAGCGCCTTGCCAGCTGTGCCCGGCCGGGGCCGCAGGAACACCACCGCCTCCGCGGTGAAAATCTCCCTTCATGCTCCTTACTCCGGTCAACACGAGTTGCTGCCTTGTGCTTCACGCAGCCACCGGGCAGGTCCTCCGGCCTCACGGGCAGCCCCGGTCAGATGCAGCCCCTTTCCGTGCCTTCGGAGAGTGCTTCAGGGCTGCCTGCTGGCTTTTGGCTCTCAGGGCTATGCAAAAGCCTCATTCCCCATGGTCTGCTCCGGGTGCAGCTTTCCGTGGTCTAATAGTTAAAGCAAGGACAGCACGTGAGGTTTTTAAATGGTAAGAAGGCGAAAAATCAATTTTAATCCCAGGAATAGAGGGCTGTGGGGGTAGAAGGTCACTGAAGATTGCGATGCAGCACTGAACCTGGCAAGGCGTTCCTGGGAAAATAAAAAGCTGTGGCACAAAACCCGTGGATGTGGCAGTGCCTTGGCACATTGTTAAGGGAAAGATCACTCAAAAGCTTGGAGCTTGGGTTTCAGAGGGAAGGGGAATTTGTTTTGCACAGCATTTACTAATCACCTGTAAAATAAGGAGAAAACAGGGATTTGAAATAATAACAATAAAAAAGGGATGCTGCCACTCTGCTCATTGAAGCACAGTGTTTTCAGTCTTTACACACCCGTACTCTCTTTCCTGTAAGCAGCTCTCTGCAAATCTCAGTGGGATGTCTGTAAATGTCCTGCTGGAACTGAGAATGGTCGTGTTACTGGGGGGGCTTTGAAAATTCCCGGGAGGGCAGCCCCTGGGCACCTTCCCGGGCTGTTCGTGGTTGTTCAGCCCCCCTGATCGACCTTCGCTTTGGCTGTTTTCCCCTTTACGAAGAAACAGCGATGGTGAACTTGTGTCTGCTTCAGGACACTTGCAGGAGGTTAGAAATCTTAATACGTGCTTTGAAAAGAGCCAGAGCCGCAGTTGCTCCCTGTCTGCTCGCTAACCTTGCACTAGAAAAGCTCGTGGGGGAAAGTCAAAGAACTTAAAGGGAAATTATACACCGACGTAGCTTTAGAAGCATTAGACAGCTTTCTTCTTCCTTATCAAAGAGTGATAATCAACTTTCTTCTTTGTGACAGAAGTAGCTGTAAAATAGTTCTTTTCTCTCCCACCCTGCCTTTTTTCTTATGTATTTCTTTAAAGTTTGTTTTCCTTGTACGTACACACCTGCTCCGCTGTTTGAGTTGATGGAGATGCTCTTTCATGAAATAACCATTAAAAAGTCTGTAAAGTTTTTGTTGTCATACACAGAACTGTACTTGCTTGCTATTTTAATACTTAACTAAAATTATGTTTTGGTTTTGAATGTGTTTATACAAATAGAAGGTAAAATAAGGAACTGAATGGCAAAAAAAAATAAAATCCTGAAATATCATTAATTCTTACAAATGAACAAATGAATGTGAAAGTTTTTGAGCTGGAAAATGATGCCAGGGAGAAAAGTCTGAGGTGCAGCAGCTCCTTGTTTGGACCAACCATAGGTCACTGTCTTGGGACCTAGATTTCTATAAACTTCTCTAAATAGGATGTATTTTCCCTGAAGATACTGACTGTCAGGTTAAGAAAACCAAACCCATTATTTACTTGAGTTCCTTACTTGCTTTTTTGATATACGTGCATAATATGTTGAAAAATCTCTCAGATCTGGCTTCTAAGAGCTATTTGGGTGTCTGATTCCTACTGATTTCTCAATGAGCCCATTTCTCAATGAAATCAATGGGAATTGGGCACCTAAATAGCTTTAAAAACCTGGCTTTTACATTTACTTTTACTCACCAGAGTGAGGGATTTGCTGCGTGAGCTGGGGCTCAGGGTGGGATTTCCCTCCTTGGCTTCAATTGTGTTTCTGGCCAGCTTTCCGTGGGGGATGCAGATACAAACCCTGCCATGGCCTCTGGGGCTCAGGGGATGCTTTTGGTTTTTGACAGCTGTTTTCATGTTCCTTTTTAGTTTTTAAAGAATTGAAAAGTTCCCTCTTGGTGTTTAAGGTGTTGGAACAATTGTTTTGGGGGTGAATTTGATTAACTCCAAAAGCAAAGTAACAAAACTACTTTTCACACCAGCACAAATTGCTAATAACTGCAGTGAGCCTGATGTGGTTATGTCAGTGCTATGACTGCTGGAGGATGTTTTTGTGAAGTAAATCTACGCAGTGGGGCATTCTGGATGAGTCCCCGTGCTTGACCTCTCATACAGTCACGTGTATATACTCTATTTTATGTTTGACGTGGGAACAGTACCCAAATTAAGACACATCTTGGGAGCCGATTTTAATTAAAGATCAAATTGCTGTAAGGAATTTATTCTTTTTCTAAGGAAAGGGGTTCTGCTGTTAGGAAGTGACTGTTCGCATCGAGCCAGTTATACTATGGTGACTAAGCCATTTTGGCTCAGCCTCTGCTTCAGCACTCAGTATCCCATTGATTTTTAGCGTATGAAATGCTTACACCAGAAGCATAGAGTCACAGGCACAAACCAATCTGTTTTATTTAGGAAACTTTACTGTTTCTTTTTATTAGTAGTAGGGAGACCATTTGACTCAACCTTACTATTGTAAGAAGGTAAAGAGCACGTATGTTACCGTTGAGTAGCGTGTTCCATTAGATACCTGATGGGAGTTAGCTGCTTCTTGATATTTGTAAAATGTCTTATCATCCTGCACGTTAACTCCTTTAACAGTCTGTAACACACCCGTACACCTTTTATCACTGGTGCTGCCTCTGATGACCAGAATGTCAAAATGTGTGCAGCTCATGGATTCATTAAAAACATAAGTACGATTTGTAAACAGATTTAAAGTGAGGCGGACGTATTGGGTGGCCTTTCTTCTGCCCCATAAGGTCATGCGAAGGAGATCAAGGTAAGCACGCAACATAGCCTTTAGCAAGGAATACAACAAAACTCAGCTCTTCAAGTTTTCCACAATCGCTTTTGGCTCTCAGTTAGGAGTACAAGATGACCTCTTCTGTACGCCTCCATAGGGACACCTGTTTATTTTGCTTATCTGCCCATTTCGGTTTTCCTTTCCGTTGTCCGACAGTCGCGGTCCCTGCAATGGGGGGTATTTTGCAGCAGGTGTACCTGGTAAAGCCTGCCTTTAATTGCCTGTTTGGGTTTGGGTTGACATCGTGGCTTTTGGAGAAGTCAGTAAGATGTCAGCTGTTGACCACAAAGAGAAATGAGGCAGTTTCTGTATTTTTTTTTTTGTTTGTTTGAATAATAACCGCTGGGGTTCCTGTCCTCAAAAGTTGGGGAAAGTGGGAATTCTAAATGATGCTGAAAAGGGTGGCTCCTTTAAAGTGTTGTTGTACGCAGTCACAAGTATTCCTGCAGAAGTGTAACTGCTGTACGGATTTGCCCTGTACTGTGGTAAATGACAGTCTTCCAGCTGTACTCATTTCTGCTGGCCAGGGGTACTGTCTTGTGCCAGTCCCTTTGGTATCTCCCCAGCAGTGTGGCCATGCAAAAGGTCAGTTTTACTGTTGTTTACATGCATCTGTCCTCCTTTACTTCAGACAGAGGGGTCATCTGGGTCTCACACCATAAACTAAAATAAAAATTACTTCATCTATTGGCCTGACACGTAGGAGAATAAAGCAGTGGCTTTAAAATCGCTGTTGGTGGCTTCAGTTGACAGAAGAGATGGGGGGGTACCACCAATTTGCATCTGTCCTCTGTTGCGGGCTGCCGTCGGTGGCAGTCAGTTCCACCCGGGTGAAGAGGGCTCCCCAGAGCCTCTTCAGGCAGTCTGTTTTTTCATTACCACCTTCACCAGGAGAAAACACGTCTCTGGGATAGCTTCAGTCGCAACAGCCCGGTTACTGCGCGTTTGCAGTTTATTTCCCTGTCTCAGTAGTCTGATGTTGAGCTATCAAAGCGCGAGTGGAGGAATCCTGCTGCGGAAAGGTGACAGGGGACAAGCTGGGGATCCTGAGCAGAGCCGATGTGGCGTACGGCCGTGTACCAGTCGGTTCTGACTACCCGTTTTTTCCCAACCCGAGTGTGCTTTCTGTTCCCCAGCCAAACGTTTTGTATTACTGTTTTTATTGTTGACAGTGTTTTATCTTTGTCTTTATCTGATATGACTCCAGGTAGTTTTGTTTGCTCTGGCAGATTAACTGGTGCGGATTTTTGTGCAGCAATTCTTCATCTGTTTTGACAAGTGTATCTGACATTTTTATCAATTTTTACCAGGACTAGACTGGGAGAATCTTAATCACAGTGTTTGTTCTGGCATTGCCTCTCTGCGTGAGCCCCTTCATATGAGTTCTATTTCTTGGTGGCTGAAGGACCCTGTGCTTTCTGAAAAGGAAGGTTTGGTTTCCGTGTACACTGATTTATTGACTGATTTATTAAAATCCTGGCATGAGAGACTTGTTTTTATTATATTCCAGTGCGGATACCCAACCTGAGATCATGAAGTGGGCCACGTGCTGGGCAAACAAAAGAATCCCTGCTGTGGTCCTTGTGGGGCAAGTAAACATGGAGGGTAGGGAGGTGCAGGGGGGACAAGATCCAGAGGCCCAGGTAGTTTTTCATTTATTTTTTGCTCATGATCACATAGGAAGACAGCATCAGAGCTGGGAGTGAAATCCGGGTCCCTGACTTTCAGCCCACGGTATGGGTTTTGTTCCGTGCTCAGCCCTCCTGATTTCACAGGCTCCCCAGGCATCATTCTGATTTTCATCATGAAAAGGTCGATTGAATTTCTGACACTGTTGCCGTGTTCTCCGCTACCAGCTCTTCTGCATAGGTGAGCCAAACCTTTCCTGCCTTTATTTCTTTTAGGGCTGGCTGAAAATACGTGTGTCTGAGTCGTTAGGTGGAACAGCTGGACTACATTTAGTATTATATATGACTTACTCTCTTTAGTCCGCTCAGAGTTTCTTTTCTATTCAGTCCCTCCAGGACAGCCAAGGTCTTCTGTTTTCCACATCCTCGATGGAAGGAATTAAGCAGCCTGAGGCTCTGGCTGTCCATCAAATAGAGACAAAAGATAGCAGCTTCCCAAGGTGGGATGCAGGCAAATTGTGCAGGATGTGGGACGGTCACCCTTGGACAATATTCTGCTGGCTTTACCGTTGATCTGTTGGCAAAGGTATTCCCTGTTTTCCTGTAGGTTTATAGAGATACCCATCAGTATAATCTGTTAGGTCCTGGCAGTTAATGATTGTGCTCTGACTTGATGAAGCTGGACGTTCACTTTACCTTTTTAATTTGCTTCCAACAACTGCTGTATCCTGCAGTACTCAATCTTTAGTGCTGTGCCACAGGGAATAATCAGTCTAATGGTCCTGCTGCTTGTTTTGGGCCCTGCAGCGCATTGAAAGGTTTTGTCCCATTAGCAACACCATCGTTGCTGCTCTGCCTGTAAGAACGTACTTACCCACCTCCTTGGGTATGCTGCTGCTTGGAAAGGGAGAGGGGGAACAAAGAGAGATTCTGTCACCTTTACACAGCCTTAGTGTGCTCCTCGTCCCTGCCTTCCTCACGTGCTCCCTCCATCCTTCTGTCTGGAGCTGCCTGAGATGCGTTTCTTGTCTGGCTTCATCTCTTGCTTTCCCTCTTGAGAGGGCGCTGAAATAATAATAGGAGTGTTGGAGAAGTAAAAAGCAGAACTGGGAGCAGAGGCTGGAGAAGAAGGAGAGGCTGTAGAAGGGGGAGAGGAGATGAAGCAGGACACATCAGGAACAGAATTCAAAAGCTTTTTTCTTTATTTTTTTTTTCCTCCTCCAGTCTTGAAGATGGCTTAAATCATTTAAACCTATGATGTTTGCTGCAACTTTCATCTCATTCAAGTACTTCAGTGATTGGGGCAAACTGTGTGGGCTTGTGTGTGAGGAGTCTTCTCTCTTTTGTACTTATTATTTGGAGAGTCCTAATGAGCCTCGATTGTGCTTTAGGCTAATAGCTATCCAAGTGATTCAGAATGGTGGGGAACAATTATTTTTGAGTGCATTATTGCTTTATCTTCATTACTGCCAAAATCTGAAAGGTACTATTACTGTAAGCTGCCTATAAGAAGTTGCTTCTGATTTTCTTTTAATTAGTGAAATGTTACCTCCTGAAATGTTGGTTAATGCCAATTAAGAAAGCATTGTGAGATATGTCTGATTTAGTATTGTTGGAATTCCATTCTGCCTGAATAAAGTGAGAAAAACAAATAGCAAAGGAAGCTTGTTCTTGATGGTTTTGCCATCCTTGCACTCTTCTTCATTTAATAAGTGTCCCGAGTGACACAAATGTTATGATTGCTGATGAAGGTTTCTCTGGGACAGATGTTCCTTTAGCCCTGAGTAATTCTTCCTCATCAGAGGAGTGCAGGATTTGAGCCTGAGTGCTGTGTTATGCACAGCTGTAGGTGATGGGGAGCATCAGAGTGTCTACGTCAGTCCTGATAACGGCCTTCAAAGCTCCAGAGAGTGAAGAAGCAAGAAACCATCGAGGGGTTGGCTTCTGGTGCTGAAAGAAAAATATAAAGGTTAGTTGTCGTTGAGTATCCTTGGCATGGCTTGTGGGATTTTTTTGGTGTTGGACACGACATTTGCGACTGATGACCTCTTGGGTCAGTAAGTAGGAGGTGGGAGGCAGGGCTTCTGGAGCTAAATGCAGCAACTTCAACGACTTAAAATAAGTTGTTTGACCCTAGCAGAATGATCTCCTGTGTACTTTAGAAACAGCAGGCCTTCCAACACATAGCAGGGGCTTATGTAATAATCAGTGAAAATAGGTAAAGCATACATAAATAAACAAACTGGCATGCCATTGTCATTATTTTTGCATGCTATTTGAAAGGCAAATTATGTTTCTATAGTAATTCCCTCTATTCCATGCAGCTTTCTTTCCTGGCTGTCAGTAACTGGTTCATTAAGAGCTAATGCTAAATTTGGGAGCATGTACAAGGAATGGGCCCCTGAGCCACTGATTAAAAAGCAAGGTAGAGAACGCCAAAGCATTTAATTGGAAGCATGAGAGCTGCTAATCCTTTTGTTTTCCTCCAGTCAACAAATTGTTGTGAAAATGAAAGGGGGAGAAGAGCTGTGCTTCTTTAGAACAGAAAATGTTTGTGAAGAAATCCTTCAGCTCGTGCTGTCTTGGCCCCAGCGAATGCAGGAAAATTCCCTGGGAAAGGACAGCTGGGACAAAACAGAAGTGCTTGGACTGTCACAGTGCATAAATATGACGGTCTGAAAATAAGCAAATGACAGATAATGTGCACTGGTGACCGTGTGCTCAACGCTAAGCAATTTTCAGTAGTGACATTAATGTTTTGAGAAGCATTTAGCAACATCTCTTAACGCTTTTGTGGGCAACGGGCAGCCAGCAAAAACGGCTCGATGTTCTCTGCTTCTCCATTCGGCAGCTCCCTGATGACACTGTGGTTTTATTGCTTGCATTTTTGCTGCACCTTTCTCTTCAGAAAGGCCTGAAGCACCTTCCTGAGTCGGTGACTGTGCAGGAGAGGAGCGCGGTTACTTTCCAGACCAAGCCACCCAGCAGCTTTCAAGCAGCACCTTTGCTAAATGCCCAGCATGGCCCAATGCCCCTTGCAAGGCTGTGGATCGTCCCAGCCTGTTTCTGCTGGTGCATGCTCCTTCCCTGACTGGCTGTGTGCTTACCGCGTCTCTTTTACGCGGTGGTCACGGCTGGGACAGGGATGAGCTTTCTAACTTGAGTGCTTTCTGGCAGAATGGTGTCAGCCGTAGCTGTGCCTTCGAACATTAGCTCCGTACAGATGTTAAATACTAATGGGTAGTAGCATAAGGGATGGAACAAAAGCAGAGAAATAAAGGGAACCTGCTCTCAAGCGACCACGCAGGAAACAAAGGGAGCACTGGCAGGGCACCCTTAAACAATGACTGCGATGAGTGAACTGTTCATACGTGGTATGTTGGGTGAAAAATGAGCTGTGGGCATGGCAGGGGGATCCAAGGAATAGCTAATCTCTACAGACTCGTTTTATTTAAAAAAAACAAAAAAAAAAAAAGGAGAGAGAGAACATATAAATTTATAATAGCTATAAATCACTGGGTTATTCAATTATTCATATCCATACAAAAACCCTGCATTTATTTTAAGAGAGGGGAAACCAAAAGGGATTATTTCTCCTAGTTATTTTTTAATATAAGCAATGGAGGAAAAGTAGTAAATGATCTTTGTTTTGCTTTCTTTCACAGAATGTGTAGTGTTCGGTTCTTATGACTGCTTTCGTAAGTCAGTTCACTGGCAAAAATTTTTAAATGATAGCATTGCTTTTCCAGCAAATGCCCAGAGTAATTGTGGAAAACAATTTTTCCTTTCCAAAACATGCATTCCCCATGGACACAAACATACCATGTAACCTCTAGGACAGGCCAGAAATTCTCATACCTTCTGTGGACTCCTCACAGCAGTGTCATGAACAAGGATGATTCAATGAAGAAGTGCAAATAAAAATAAGTGAGGAATTTGGACCCTATTAGTATTCATGCTGAAAAATTGAGATTAATTAGATAAATGATTCAGTATGAATTATTTACTTAGATCCTTGTAACGGGGCAAAATTTCCTCCCAGTGTAGCTTCGTTGACCTCAGGGAAGGTGAGTCACTGCAGCAGAGAACTTTGCCTGTTATTTCATTATATTAGTATTGGCCCAGATTTCGCACCCACTTTTTTTCCCCATTAATCTCAAGTTAAATGCCTGGCAATAATGATTATCTGGCAACAGAGATCTTGCCAAGTTCGGAAGCGTGTGCAACACCAGCTGTCTTAGCGCCGAGCTGACCCCTGCGTCCTTCCACGTACGCAGCCCTCAGAAGCGGTGCCGTCACCGCAGAGAGGAATCTGCTCCTAAACCTGAAGAACGAATTTCTCCCCACCCGCAGCATCTCCAGGCTCCCCACAACGTCTAATTGTTAATAGCACAGTGTCCTCCAACTGATGTCTCCCTCTTGTTGCTGTGAGAGCTCCTCTCCTCCTCACGCTGCTGAAGCAGCCCGGTGATGCAGGTTTGCAGTGATACATGGCACGTGATGTGCACTGGGGGGGAGGCAGGACCTGGTGCTTACGCTGAGTGTGCTAGCACCCGTTCTGTTTGTCTTTGCTTTTGCATGAGCAGGATCTTTCATGCTATTGAATGTGGCTTTCCATTTATGAATTATGTAGCTCTATATTTCACACACTCTGGTTACAGCATCTGAATTTTAACCAGCCATTTCTTACTTCTGCTGCAGGTTTTGGTGCTGCATCAAATACCTCCATCTCCTACAAGTGTACATCTACACTCTTCATCTAAATCTGGGAGATACTTTCCCTTCTCAGTTTCATTCATCTCAAACAGTTGTTATGATCTTTGCTAAGACAGTATGGAACTGAACCAGAATAGTTTTTTGAAGTGGCCTTTTGTTGAGAGTCCTTCTTCCTCTGGCTTCACGGGGAAATAGCTTCTCCCTTTAGCATCCCTGCAGTATATTTATACACCTACTTACAGTGTTAGGTGTTTACTTTGGTGTACTCAATTCTCAACATACACTCAGTCTTTAGAGCGTTGTTTAAGGCACTAAGGGGACTGATTCAGAATTTTTTGAGGTCAGGAGGACCCTTCCAGTTGCTCTCTGTGACGGCAATAGGATTGATAGAAGTAACTCCTGTCCGCTCTCATATCAGCCTGAGCACTAATTCTTGAGTGTGGTTGAACCCTGTCAGGCAAACTAGTCAGTGTAGTGGCCCTTGCAGTTTGGGTGAAATAATTGGAATTTGTACCTAAATAGTAACACTGGGGAAACCCAGTGTTTCGAACCTTTCTATATGGCTCTTCCCTGGTGCCGTGGAGCTGTCTCCACTTGGTACTTAGGCTGAGTTTCAAACGTTTGTTTTCAGTCCAGAGAGTGAAAGTTAGCATTTTCTTCATTTTGTATATTACTTTGTCTGTTATGTCATTGTACATAAGCTGTGTAGAAAACACTCTCCAAACAGGGGTTGACTGCATTACTGAACCTTACAGGATTTAGTTCTGAGAATATTGAGGAATTTAAATTTTGAAAATACATTAGTAACAATGCAAGCATTAGCTAAGTATGCACGCTTCTGTGTGATTTAAGTCTTCAGGTGGCACATCAACCAATTTATTGAAATACAAAAATAAAGCTTTGATAGCACTTCCATGGTGCTGAGTGCAATCAGATTGTTCTGGAAGCTAGAAAATAGGCCCATTCTTCAGCTGCTGCTTGTTCCTCCCAACGATTGTTTGACTAAATGTGAGGAATCATTTTCTTTCGGGTTGAAATGAGTCGTCACATGAGTATACAGGCACAGGCCAGAGTATTGTGTGTGTTTTCCCCTCCCGTTCTGTGCTGATACAACTAAAAGAAAATCCAGTATTCACCTCTGTTGACTTCCATCGCTGGTCCTGTCTCAGAGAATACTGGCAGTGTTGTTTAATTTGGATGAGAAAGGACTTCTAGACTGCCCCTGTGGTCCTTTACTAAAATTTTGAAAGCTATTTCTTCTAAAGTGCTCTGAAGCCCTGGTTCTTGACACTCAAGTTAAACATGATGGAATTAATTTTGTAGATGGCCTCATCATAAAAAGCAAGATAACATCAGCTCTATGAAGAGTATTCCAGTTAGTACGTTAACTTTAATTATATAGAAAAAAGATCTGTTTAACCCTGATAAGTTAGCACTTGTCATTGCTTTAGATTTTCTTGGATGTTCTCCAGAGCAGGTAGGTTAGCTAATTTTACCATGTGAATAGAGAAGAGAATATCATTAATACCCTTCCCCCAAACAAAACTATTTAACACTACTTGGAAGGGAAAATTATAGGCTGCAAACAAATGATACTTTTCACACCTAGACTTTACATGGGTCTTATGCAGAATGGAAACCGCTTTCTCTTGTATTCCCATAGCAACAAGGAAACAGTAACACAGATGTAAAGTGATATATCAGTGCCATTCCTGCTCTCTTTTCCTGTGGTTAGGCTTTCTCTTCCCCTCTGCTGCCGCCGAGTATCTGTCTTCCCTCTCGTTCGAAGGCTCTCTAGCTCAGAGCTACTGCGGGACACTCGCATCCTTGTGAGCCTCTGGTTTCTGACGCTGCCTCACCACGACGTGGTGCCTGCAGCCTCGCTAACACAGCGAGACGTTTCTGGACCGGGAAGGAGCTCAGCGGGTGCAGCGGGCAGGTAGCTGCAGGTTGGGGGCCGGAGCCTTCCTCTGCCACCTCCGGCACGGGGCTCCTTGCCTGGCAGCGGTGGCACTGAGCTTCGTGGTTCTCCCGGAGACTGAGAGGAGCGGAAGATGGGAGAAGTTTACTCCCAAATGGTGCTTAAAATTGGCTCGCAACTTGAAGCTTGTTACGTTCGTTCAAGAAATGAATGAACGCCTGGTATCTCCTGGAGGCCTCCTTAGCTTTGTAACAGAGATCCATTGCCAGAGCAGGTGCTGCTAGCACGCATCTTTTTGTTTTCTTGTTTGTGTTTGCGGTTAATTCATGTTTGATGCTATTTCAGTCTATGTTCTTGGCAGTAGGAGTTATTTTCATACGAAAGACACTTCGGAGGTATTGATATTTACAGTATTTATAGAAAGGTGCTAACTGAAACTGGAAATTTCACTTCTGAAATTCCAGTATCTATAAGTTTATTTTCCTTTCAGTGTAGATCACAAAGGCATTATTGAAAATTCTAGTGTGAGATACAGATACTTTATCATGGAATTACTGGCACCAGGAAAGTCGGAATGTTTTTTTTCAATTCCTGTTACATTGTGAGTTATGCTTGTATACAAAATGAAATGTTTTGGCCACATGGTAAACTGAAAGTGGAGTATTCTTGACATCACCAAAATTAGAGTCCAGGAATTTCTCTTACAAAAGGTTAAGAAAAGGGTTTCATTTAGTCAGATCAGAACATTAATTAAAAAAAAAAAAAAAAGCCATTGGAACCTGTGTATGCATAACCTGCCTGGTTTTTTAGTCTGCCTGAACTCTTGACAATGATATCACGTACTCCTAGTTCCAGAGATGGACAATAGGTTGTGTCAATTTTGCAACCTTCTGATAGCATTGAACGTATCCTTGATCTTATATGATGAAAGAGACTGAACTGTAGACCTGATTTATCTTTGCTGTACCTTTTTTCATATTGTCTTCTTTATTTTCATGTCGTCTCCGCCTTTGCTTTTGCTCCTCTCATCCAAGTAGTCCCAACATCTTCAATCTCTACTGATAAGGCAGAATCTGTGTAACTTTAATCATTTTTATTGCCCATCTTTGAATCTTTTATAATTCTGCTACATCTCTTTGGAAGTGGTGTGACCCGAATTGAATAGGACACCTCATCCTATTGTGTGCTCTCCTCCCCTTTGAAGTACATTTTGAACTTAATGTTTCTTCTTTCTTTAGTTGCAAGAAAAGGATTCAGCTGGGCAGAGACAGTATCTGTTTTGAATGGGCAGATTTATTTTTCCTTGCAAAGACTTTGGGCATGTCACTTGCAATCAAGTGGAAGGCAGTGCCAGTAGCATGCAAGTATTGTACCAAATGTGGAAGTACAAGCTCCTTTTGAATAATGTATTATTTATTATGCATTAAGCTATTAATAGAGTGAGGAGACTAAGGTTGTCTAAGACAAAAGTCTGGAATTTGGTTGGAAGGGAAAATGCTGTTGTTAACTGAAACTTTTTTTAATGTGTTTTCTTTGACCCACATTTTTGAGGATTCTGTGATTCATTTGAGATAGATTTCAGTTATTTTGGGGTGTGGGAAAGGGCTGTTTGTAATTTCTCTTACATTTCATGTTTCTCTTCAGAACCTCAACATCTTTACAGGCCACAGCAACTGCATATAAGAAAAGAGGTGACAAAAATACTATTCTAGCTTCTTAATTCACAAAGGAATGAGTCAGAGTCCGAATTCTCTTATTACCTGTGAATTTTGTGTTTGGAACTAGCCACAATTGGCCACTGACATGGTTAAACCTTCTGGCTTTTCCTATTTCTGAAACAAGAACCTCCCGTTCAGTCGAAAAATCGTGTCCGCCTTGGCGTGGGCTGTGCCCCCGTGGGTGAGCCATTATACGAATGTGGACTGTTCGGATGTAGCTCCTAGACGTGGGTCCTCTGAGCCGCAGAACAGACCTTGTAGAGCTGGGCAGTCAGTGCCCTGAAGGATCTGGCTTGCCAAATGTACCTGATGTCGCCATGTTTCTAGTTGCTCGTGCTTCATGTTGAAGCATGTTCTGTAGAGGTCCTCAGCTGAGCTTTATGAATGCTAGTTGGCCATACTGTTTGTGGAGGTTTATCGTATCATTGAAGTTAACAGATACGAGTGAAGAAGTGTTCAGAAAGAACTAAAAAGGCTGAGGTAAGGTCTTACGATGCCCAGCACCAATGAGTTTGCCAGGCTGGGAAAACCCCTTGTTTAACAGGGAGGCTTTGTGGGAATGAGACCGAGTCAGAGGATGAGGATCCAGCCAAAGTTATGGGGCAGATCTCTGAGGAGTATCTTAAAACTCAGTGCTTACCCTGTGATTTATTTAGTCAAGTTTGACAATGCTACAAAGCTGCTTTAATTCTCCTGTGTCAGGAAAGTGAGAAGGACAAATGATACAGTACTGAAAATACCAATCCTCCCCATCCCATCCATTTTATTCTAGTACACTTGTTTTTAAATGAGAAAAAGATGAAGAAGTTATTTATTTATTTTTCATGAGGAGTCTTTAAGTGTAAAGAATTCATCATGTATCTTTTGGCTTGCTTGTTTTTTAAATTCCCAGTGGCTGGATCCAGCAGCATGGCTGATGAAGTCGGTGCATAGTGTCTAACAGCAACATCGGAAATGTTAACGGAGGAACTAGTCTGCACCATTGACTAACCTAATTCTGGGAGCTTTAACTGGTCTGAAAGGACAGGGATGGATCTATGAAAACAGTCTTGACACCTGGCCATTTCTTTTTGATGCTAATGGGGTTAACATTCTCCCCTGCCATCATGAATTAGAAACTTTCGTCAGTTGGCTTTTAGCCCACAGGGCTATTAAATGGAATCATCAAATGTAAATGAAGCCCTGGTAAGATCTCTACATTTTTTTTTCTTGGTAAAATAATGGCACAAATGTATAAATGAAAATGTAAATGGCTGCAAGGTAGCAAACCTGAGAACAGGAAATAGCACAAGTGATAACAGTAGTGGATAGCAGCGGATAAAACAGCAGATTTTCTGCTTTCTCTAATGGTATTGATCATGTAAGAAACTAAACATCCCTATAATGCTTGAATATTTAGGTATCCTAACTCCAGCTATATAGAGTTATTACTATATTATAGAGTTATCTGCTGCAGGAGCCTCCCCAGGAAGTCTGTGGCAGACAAGAAGACAGAATGGAAGTAAAGGAAATACAAAAACTGTAGAAACCCAAGCTGTTCTGGCAATTTGTAGTTTCCAAGTGGGTTTCTCACAAGCTTTATCTGGTCTCTGTAATGGAAAGCAGTTGAAGGAATTTACACTGGGTTTGGGAATTGGACTTTGCAGCACTTGCAGTTTCTTCAGTGTAGTGGTTTCTGACTCACTTGGTTAAAACATTAACACGTGCATACGTGTGTGTGTATGCGCACGTAGGAGCTGATTGTAGAGCTCTACATTAATTGTAGAACTGTACAATGTTAAATGAAGGTCCGGAATTTGATGACAAAATCCTGGTTTGACGGGCTCAGGCTGGTACTCTGGTTATCTTCTAGTCCTGTCCTGTTTCATGGTTCTCACTTGGTATCTTGCATGCAATGGAAAAAACAAAAGAAAACAAGCAAAGTAAAATAAAAATACTAGCTTGTAGCTGACCAAGAAGATCAAATGTTCAAATCTGCTCTTGAGCATTGCTTTCCAGGTACCTCTTCCATTGGCTAAATAATTCAGTCTTTCTTGCACAGGAATTTGTTTTTTCTTGAGGGGTGTGTGTGTTTGTGAGAGACAGTTTATTAACATGTCATGTTGTAGAAACTAATCCTATTACCACCGTTCCCTGTAGAAAACAAGCTCTGGCATGTGGTGCTCACATCACTGCAGGGTTTCTTTCGGCACAAAGGCAGCTTCCATTTCTGGTGTCCTGTCGGTAATCTCTCTCCTGTACTTCTGCCTCCAGGGCACTTTTCAGCATTTTGAGCTTGATGTTACAATTTGGTAAATGCTAATTACCACAATAAAGGTTGCTCTTGTATTCTGATTAGGACTTTTTTTTTAATCCCTAACCAAAGTAAGATTACATATCATTGTCATAGTGGTTAAGCCTGGTGAACTTGACTGATTGTTTCAACGTGTCATTTCGTACTGTACAACATTTTAGTACGCTAAAGTTGATGTAGATGACTGTAGAAACATGATGAGTAGGGCTGTATGAATCTTTCATAATGAAGCATGAAATAGGATGGAATTCTCCTGGACCCCAGTCTTGCAGACACTGATTTAATGGTACTATATCCCCTAGTAAAAGAAAATTGAAGCCAGTAATAAGCACTGAGGCTGACTCAAAATTTGTTGTCAAAACTGTGGTTTTGTATTACAAAAAGGAAAAAAGAAAAAGCAAAGAGTTGCTAACTGTATATCTATATATTCAAAAAATAATCATTTTTCAAGAGAGGAACTTCCCTCTGTGTTTTGGCTTTTGATGTAAAGGACTCTTCTGTGCTTCACAGGAGTTATCATAGGAGGGGAAAAAACTGTTTGATAAGCACCAAAACAAATAGGTCATGCTGTCCTACCCTACTGATGGATCCAGAGAGAGGAAGATAGGGGCAGATACCATGTGCCTGAAGTGGTGGGGCTGAAGATGAGGTCGTATGTTTGTTGATCTTTGGAGTTGAAAGGGGATGCAGAGGAATTCAGAGGCTTTGGTAGGGCTCAGTAAGCTTCAGAGGATTAAGCAGAGAGAGCAGACAACTTTAGGTGTGATATGAGAAAGTCCTATAAAATAAGAGAGAGTGTAACGCTGGCGCTTGAGTTCTTCAGATCTGGGAGTAAGGAACTTCGCTATGGGCTGCATGACAACAGGGGTGATTTGGCTTGAAGAGGAGCTGTGGTTAATGGAGAATTTTGAAAAGTGTGGACTTCTCTGTACGCTGGAGTCTCACGTATGCTGCCAGTTATCAAGTTCAAGAAAGATGCCTCAAAACTAGGAAGGCAGAGAGGGATTACTTGGATAATCAGGGCAGAGGGAAGCCTTAGTATTGAGATCAGACAAAACAGTCTTGTTAGCAGCAAAACGAAGCCTGCAGGATTTGATTGCCATTGATAGTACTTAGGGGAATCAACATCTGGGAGTGAAAGAAATCCCTATTTGGGGAAGAAGAGCAGGGCTACCATGAGAATAACGGGCTTTAAATTGGTTATGCACAAACTAAAAGAAAAATTTGTAATTATGTAGGTGGGAGGTTCTGGAGGAGTTTTCCACCAGGAACAGGGAAAGTAAAAAGCAACTGGCTGTAAGGCTGAGTTTCGTAAGCTGATGGAAGAGCTGGGCCCGCGTGTTTGTGGGGAGCACTGGTAAGGTTCTGTCTTTAAGCAACATCTCTGCCTTTGTTTTTTTCCTCCCCAGACCAAAAATGCTGCCTCTGACAGATGACCGGAGAATTTTGGCTTCTCCATTTCTCTGTCTGGCACCTAAAACACCCTTTGTCTGTCTGCCTTTCCCCAGGTCTGCAAGGCTCTTGGGGTGGGCAAGGAGGCAGAGGCTGAAGTGGAGCAAAAAGCTGAATAGTGTAAAGGTTGGCAACCAAAAATGAATGTTATGTGAGCAAAAACAATTGCTGAAAATGCAACTGGAGTGTCCTTAATAATTTGAATTTTCTCGAAATTTGTATAGGTGGTTCAGAAATTTCACACATGAAAACGCGTGTTTCAGCTTAACTGTTTGGAAGTAATTCATGTGAAGTATATTCCTCTGAAATTCCTCATTTTTTATCAAATCAGCATTTTTTTAGTAGAAAGTCTGAATGTCAAGTGAGTCAGCTTCAGGACAGCGCGCCAAACTGTATTACAAAGTTAAAAAAGGGAAATAATAATTGCAGATGATCTGCTGTGTCTGTGGGTATTGTATGTGCTTACGCTTGCCAGAGTCATCATCCTGAATTAGGAAAACATGGAAATAATTGGGGAGGGCTAGAGAACCTTGACAGCTGAAGGTACCCGAGTTCCTGGCAGACCCGGAGCACCTCTTACACATCTTCTCCACCACAGACACGTGCGCCAGGGGCACTGCGGCTTGCACACAGCTCCTCATCCAGGGGCACTGCCTCATCCAGCCCCATCCCGCTGCCTCGCGGAGCGGCACCAACCTCGAGCGCGGGCCTCTCCACGTCCCCTCCCAGAGCTGGGGGGCAGCAGCGTGGAGGAGGACCGAGGCGTGTTCTCGTTTCACCTTTCTTTCCATGTCCTTCCTCTCCTGGCTGAAGGATGACCTCTGAAATATTTATACAACAGGTAAACAACTTTAAGGCAGGAAAACGTTCTATTTATTTTTTCCTGCTTGCATTTCCAGCTTTTTAATAAATAGCGCTTCTCTTGTCAGGGGTCTTATAAACATTCACAACGTGCTCAGTCTGTGTTAAAAATGACAAAAATCTTGTTATCCTGTTTTTGCTGACCTTCCTCCTAAAACCGATGTGACTGACGACATAATAGGTAATAGGGAGAGATGGTCTATTAATATTTAATAGGGATAGATAGGTTTATTACTGAAACATGCGAAATGCTCTCACAGCTGTCAGCTGTAATTACTGCCTCTGTCTGAAAGGTACGTACACATTTGTGTATTCATCGAGTTAAGTTAGAAAGTCAAGATGGTCAAAGTTAAGCACTTAAATAGCTTGTGTTTGTCAGAATTAACTATTATTGTAGGGCTTTAGAAACAGTGCATGCTTCAGCGCAAGGGAATTTAGGTTTTAGCCCTTATTCCTCCATCTTGTTTCATTGGATGGATGGATCTTCATCTAGCTTTACGAGTTGGTGATGATCCTGGAGATGCAACAAGTCCTGTAGGAAAACCAGCAGTGTTGTCTCCAGCTCAGCTGAGTATCGCGATAGCAAAGCCCACGGTCAGGAGAGCCCACGTTGGCCCTGGTCCTCACCTCCACGGGCTGGTCCAGCCAGGGCTCTCGTGCTTTTCATGCCTCCCAGCTTCGAATCCTGCTTGTGCCTGGTTTGTGGGTTCTGGACTTCGAACTCCAGCCGTGCCGTTGGTTTGGCACAATTTTGACGTAATGCCACTATCTTGCTCGGCAGGTTCTAAATGTTTGGATCCCCAAAGCAGCAGAGAGGAGCTTGTGAAATTTCTGAAACAGAAAAGGTGTAAAATAGATATTACTGCAGTTCACAACAAAAATAGATGTTTTTTTTAATGGCTGATAAAGTTGGTTTTATTTATTTTTATTTGATGTTGAAGTGACAGTTTTTATCAGCCTAGGGGTTCTGTTTGAGTATTTCCATTCCAAAAGGCAAATACTAAAAGCAAAGCTTCCTGAGCTTTCTGTCACTTCTGTTTTCTGTCAACATATACACAATCCAAAATTGTATCCTATTATTAAATAAGTGAGAACAGTGTGCTGGAAGCATGGTTATCCTCTCACTCAGATGACAGAGTTGTTATGAAAAAGTATGTATCTTCTCGTTACACTGTTGTTAGTTTGGTTTGTTTAGTGTTTTTTTTCTTTCCCCTTGAAATCCCACCTCAGCGTTACAGACTTAATTTATTTGCTCTTGCTCATATTATGCACTTCATAGAAATGTCTGGTAAGACTAGAGAAACAGCCTTTGCACTTTTTAAAGATCAACACAGCCTTAAAATAGGAATTGTATTTCAGGGGTAGATAAATCTCCGTATTTTTATCAGTGATCAAAGAGACTTCTCGAATCAAATTCAGAGCTGGTACTGACTTAGGTTTTCAGCGCCACCATCTCATGCTGTCCGCTGTTTGGCTGCTGCGTATGGTAGGCTGCTGAGGACTGTTGCTACTTTACTTTTCTTCTGTTTTCCGCTCAGAGAATGAGACAGGAAAGTTTTAATATACACAGATTTGGCACATTTGTTACAACCCTAGCCCATCCCTGAGATGGTGCGTAAGGCAAGCTGTGGCAAGCTGTGCTCAAGTCAGGACTGCAGCTGTTGAGATGCTCTCACTCAAGCAAGTGATTTTTTTGTTTTATTTTTTTAAAGATGGCCTTCAGAAGTGGGAATGACTTGGGCATCCGTTCTCTGGTTCCCACAGGTTGATAGTCCCCAAGTTTCACATTTAAATGGGTCCCAAAAGAAAGCTCGGTTAAGTTTTGCCCTTTTTAATTTCCCCAATCCCCCATCATAGCCCTAGCTGGCTGGAATGCAGCCCAGACTTGCTACAATGCTCATACACCTTAAGTTCTTCCTAGTTTTTAGGTTTTCTTAGGTTTTCTTGTTGTCTTTGCCCAGTGCTGGGATATGTTTTAGTACTGGGAAAAAACAGACCTGATGAATGCTATCTGCATAAAGGACTGGTCTGAAAGGACAGAAACGTTGGAGGTGGTCAGTTTGAGTCAGTCTTTGCTAATATTCTGTATATACAAATACAATATTTGTGTATGTTACCAGTGTCTCTGTAATTGCTGCCTGTGTGTATTAATGTAGCAATTATGCAATTATGACACTTGTGTGACTGTACTGTCTGCATGGTATATGGTAATGATATAATGATTATAAAATCATTACACAATATAAGTGTGCCTGTAAAATATAGCGCCTTTCCTGCGCTACTGATCCATAGCTGCTCTCTATAAGAGACTGGCTCTCCCTGGAAGGTTGGTAAAATTTGTTTATTTTTATCTGCTGTCCTTCGCTGTGAAAAATTTAACCAATTTCCACAATTCAAGCTTTAATGGTTTCCTCTAACTACTGGCCATCTGTTGTAGTGCGGAAACATTTCCTACAGGGATGCCTGCTTTAACAAATTTTTGCCTTTGCTGTCATATCAACTCAGCGCTTTCCTGTCATCTTTCTGTTGGGATAAACTGTTTCTGAATTGACAGCTGTCATATACATGCTTAGGTAGCAATTGGGAAGAGCCACTGACAGGCCAAAGCTAAATTCTTTCACTTCTTCATTGTATCTGAATAAGGTAGGAGCAGATAAAATGTTTTCTGCGGCATTTTACAATGAACCGTAGAATTTAATCTAACTTCTGTATATTACCAACATTTATATATATATAGTGAGATTCCTTACTGTCAGAAGTCAAAGAGAATCACACGGCACAATCCTACCAGACGTGGTCTTGCCTAATGTTGCAGATGTGAAGAGTTTAATTTATTTCGGTAGGACATCGCTACCTGGGGAAGGGACAGTGAGGGGGAGACAACAGAGGTCTAGGAAATAACGAGTGTGGAGAAGGTAAATAGTAATTGTTCGTCGTCTCATGTAGTGAAATATTGCAGGACATACAATGAAGGTATATGGTAAGTTAAAAATACAATCTACATGGAGATATTTCTCGTCCTGATGTTCTTTCCAAAGCTTTGGGATTCCTTTCCATGGGAGTGTGCTGAAAGTCTCCAGAAATTCAAAAAAGAGACTGGACAAATTCATGGAAGCAGAAATGCCTTAAGGGCTGTTACGTCTGAAGGCAACCCGTCGGACTTGGGAAGTCTCTAATGCACGAGCTGCTTGCATCTGGGGGGATGCTCTGCCAAAACTGCCTTGTGTGCCAGTGCCTTCCCAGCCTCTTTCCCATCCATCCGGTGCTGGCCGTGGTCGTGGGCAGGACGCCGGGCCCGTGGGCCCCGTGCTTTGGCGTGGGACAGTCGTTCTCACGTGTCCTGGCCTACGCTCCCCTGCGCGGTACCTGAACGTGCTGGATTTGTATTTACTGGCATTTGGAGGTCAGCCCTACCTTCCAGCATGAATATTTTTAAAAATAAAGATGATGGGAATTAGCACAGAACGGAAAACAGCTTTGTTATGTTGAAAAAACATCGAGATCTCCTAAGATAGTGTGCCATCTGAAACACAGCTTTTCCTCTGAAGCTGTTGACCTACTTTGTTAGCTATACAATTTCTTACGAATTTACTATATTATAACAGCTGTGTTCATGCTGTTCTAGTGTCAGCATTTCTATTATAAACCCTATTTTTTACACACATCCGTAATAACTCAATTATAAAACTTGGGTGAAACGTGGTTCTCCACTAGCATTTTATTCTCCAGAGTATATTTGACTGTCTGCAAAAACGCATCGCTGCAGAATGCCAAATGGGCCGTGTGGGGCCCGACGCGTCCCCTTTCCGCTTCTCAGAGCGTGGCCGGGCTCTGCTCGAGGGCGGCTGGCAAAGAGATGGGAGCCACCCGCGCGGCGTGACCTTCTGTCACGCGTTCACTTCGGTCGGGCAAAAGGTTCAGTGCCTCCCGGTGGATTATTAAGACTGCGGTGTTGCGTGGCTCTATCAAACTGGTTCTCAGTGAAAGGTCTCACTGGCGTCAGCAGGTCTGTTTGCGTGACTGTGAGCAAAGCCTTGGACTCTGTTTTGCCTTCAGTAAAATCACATATCCATAATTTTGCTTCTCCCTTTTCTTGTTGTTTTTTCCCCTCCCATGTAGGTATGTGTGCTAGTGATAGAAATAGGCTTAAATTAGGATTTGATTGAAATGCTAGATTTTGTTCAACATCTGGCTGAATGGAGCAGATCAACCTTGATGGCTTGTGATATGGTCACAGACAAGACAACTTTCTGCAGAATATTAGGAGGGTAAAGCTGGATTTTCTCTCTTTTGGATTATAAACCGATCAAAGTAGAAGTAGTATTTACTCACAGGTCAAATTCTGCATCTGTTCAAAACTGTGGCTAAACTTATTTCATCTGAGAAACCAGACAAAAGTTTTATGCTTGACTGAGCAGTTACATTGCTTCTGAATGGTAACAGCAAAGCTTTTCAGCTAAGGCTTTTTATCAGGGAAGAAGGCAAAGAGTTTTATCTGTCCTGTTCTTTCTCTGAGCGACAAGAAATGCTGTGATACCGGTGCTCTTTCAGTAATTGATAGCCCTTCTTGGGAATTTCTGGGGACTCTAACTAGGTAGGTTTGGATATGAAAATTACCAGCCTGTAAATGATAGCGTCCAACTGTGTTCTAGAGGACACAGAGGTTAATCCAAACTCTAAATATACCCGTTAGACTTTCTGTAAACACTTTGTGTTTCCCTGATCAAACATTGCAGCACAAAGGTAGCACTTTTAAGTCTCTCTGTCCATCCTCACCTCTGTTTAAATTCTAGTACCTTAATCTTGGCTTCTCTGTCCTGTTTTTTTCTTCATTCTGCTCCTGGCAGAGGTTTTGTGGCTCTCTTTCTCTCCCTGTTTCGGCTTTTCTGTACATCTCAGTTGCCAGCCAATTTGTTACTTCGGGCTGTGCTGCTTTTGTTAGTCAGGTTCAGCAGCGATGCCCGCATGGCTCAGAATGATAAGTTTATAGATATAAGGGTGTTCTCTAGAACCTCCAGTTCTGAAAACATGTAAATACCAGTGTCACTTTGACACACGTGTGCATTGCTTTATGGCATGGCATCCATGGGAAAGAAATCTTGAGTACTAAAGCGATAACAGGACTGGGACTAAACGGTAACATTTTCAAGGGACTCTACCTTCCATTTTCACAAGTGATCTATTTACTGAGGAGGCGATATTGAATTGATTTTTGTTGAGTCAACGACTCAGTGTCGAAATGCTTCTTAAAAGTGGCACTTGATTGCTCCGCGGAGCCCAGAATCTTATTTTCAGTGCGAGTAACTGCCCTGCCCAAAGTTTTGTTCTTGAGCTTTCAGCAATATTGATAAGCAGTTTCACAAGTTAATCGTAATGGTTTGGGGTTTTTTAAGCAGTTTCCCATCTTGTTCCAAAATTTGCTTTTTATGTGCATTTGAAAACATCTAGTATTTGATGATAGAGGAAACAATCATGTTTGCCTTCTCTTCTGTCCTGTGGTTTGAGTATGTCTCATGTCATTTGTTATCAATTTCCTTTCAAAACAATCTCATCTCCATCTTTCAAAGCTTCGTATGGCAGGATTTCACAACTTTTATTTCTTGTGCTGGCTGTCCTTTGACTGCTTTCTTTTTTACACAGTTCTTTTTTGAACAAACAGTAAGCACTGGCATTTTATTAAGAGCTAACAAAACTCTATTCACTGTTGGTAATATTCCTACCATTTCTTGGATGACACCACAATCTGTCTGGGAGCTGAATATTTCAATGAAGTCTATCTGTTCTTTGCAGAAGCTGATGCCAATATTTTTTTTTAACATTTGATAATCAACATGCATTTTTTGCACAGAAATGGACCCAGGCATGATTTTCGGTACCAGTCTCTGTCTGAATTCTTCTATGTTTGAGTCGTTTATTTTCATGCTGACTTGCAGTTAGATGTTCGCTCTATTTTTTCACTGGGTTATATAATACTTATCTAGGCAGCTGACACTGCAATCTGAGTTGCAGTGGTACTTAGTGAGGAGTGGAGAAATGATTGGAATGATATGTTTTAACATTTCAGAGTCACAGGATGTTCAGCTTATGCTTCATGACTGCTGAGTAACCTTATTGATAACAAGAACGACACTGAAATACTGACCCTCTTTTTTAATAATACAGCAAAATCAAGCTATTATGCGCTACTGCATTTACCAGTAGAGAATTGGAAAAATGATTTACTTGTAGGTCTAGTAAATAGGTGCTATTCATTATCCAGAGGGAAAATCAAATACCAAGAATTGAACCTCTTCCTTGAAAGTGAAGCTAATGGAGCATTATCAGCTTAATATGTTTCACTTTGATTTCACATTTTCAAAGAAGTTTGTTCACAGAGGACTTAATTTTATCTAAGCGGATGTACAATAGGTAATGAAAGACCAACATTCAATGAACACAATAGGTGGATTTGTTTTTCAATGTAAACAGGTATTTTGGCCACATACGCACTGCTGTGGAAGGGACAGAGGTAGCTAAGATGCTCACAATTTCGGAATTATTTTTGAATATTGCTGAACAATCTTATGAAAGTAATGAAGCCCAGTGTCTTGAAAAACTGTGTGTGTCAAATTAGAACCTATTTTTGTTGCCATGGCTGGAGTGTGTGTTAGTGCTGCCACAAGCAGTGGGCACTCTGCTCATCTTCTGAATCACAGATATTGTACGGAATTGAAATGTAACATTTGAGTAGTACTTAATCAGTAATAATCACAATCAAGATTGAATTTTAATGCAGCTTAGGATAATTAGTCATTTATCAAATGGATTTGTTCAGGGGGCATGTGAAATGCCTGATGGTGTAGAACTGTAATCTAAGTTTCATTCAAGAGCATTACCATTTATTTTAATGATTAGCTTTTGGCCTGTAGCTCATTTATAAATGAGTTTCGTGCAAGCCTGTGATTGGGCATATTTAGGTTGTGATGGGCTTGTGTTGTCAGTGGCCGATGTGTTATAGTCAGAGCTGGGACATGAGATAACCAGTGCTCAGAACTGGCAGCGTTCTGCAGAACTGCGCACGGGGGGTTTCACAGGAGTCACGTCCAGGTAATTTGCAGCGCTGGGGTGCAGAGAGGTGATGCAAGAAAGGCACAGGAGGCGCACTGAGCACTTTCTGAATTATCACTTGGCTCTAGTAGTTGCTACTAAAATGAGGTTTTACAAATAGGTTTTTGTGGGACAGATAAAGCTGTGAAAATAACTACCTGAACTCAAATGAGAGCCACTAAGGACATAGATGTGTACTGGGGAAGTGTTCAAAGGTATTTGAACAGAAGCCCAAAGGTCACCCATGCTACCTAGCAGTAAAAATACCATGAGTTAAAGGAAAAGGTTAGTGTGTCTGAACAAAGATATGCAAAAAGCAATCAAGGACAAAAAGATGCATATTTTTAAGGAATAAGCACTGAAATTATTACCAAGTGCAAGCACTAATGTAAGACAACTGTATGTAAGAAGGTGAACAGAAAGTGCTAGTGTGCTCCTGATAGGGAGTTTCCAATGCCCGCTGGGGAACGGGTCTGCTCGCTGGGTGAGATGTTATACTGCACTGCTTTCTGCGCTCTTTCCAACAGAAATTTATGCCATATTTCAAGAGAAAGTGAATGTCTTCTAACAGGCAAAAAGAGAAATGCCAGTTTCAGCATCTCAGAATTGCTGGTTATCTCCCTTCTGCTCAGCTGCAGCTGAATTTTACGGGGTTTTCTTCACTGGCTAGAAACGTAGCTGAAAACCTGAAGTCAACAGTCTGTGCAGGTGTGTACAATAGTCCCTCTGCAATCCTGTTGTGCTGGGGAGATGGGAGATGGGAGATGGTGCTGTGGAGGAACAGGGGCAGGATGCTTCCCCAGGGCCAACAAACCTCCTGCTATTCTCGAGTCAAATACTTCAAAACAGTGATTTGATAAGGCAGGTAGAAGGAATAGCAAGATCAAGGGAACATGGGAATCAAGGAGTGAAATTGCTAAGCTGGTTAGAAAAGACATTTTTCATGTCACGGAGAAAAAGGGTTTTGAGATTTTTCGCTTTAACCCTGAATAAGATGAAAAAGCAATACAAAGAACTTTATTTGCTAAATAGTTTTTTCTCTGTTGGAATATTTGATTTCAGTAAACTTCCACTGTGTTCTTCAGATTCTTATTTCTCTCATTTTCTTCAAAATATTTCATTTAGGAGTTTAGTGGAGTGAATAATGTCAACTTGAAAAGAAAAATGGAAGCCTACTGCGAGTTAAATGCAGAGAACTGGTGCTTTGTTTGCATTTTCCAGATATTTTCCATGTTTTTTCTAAACAAAAACGTGAAAGTGGGTGCAATGCTGCAAAAACTAAACATCGTGCATTTGTTTATCTGATGAAAAATATTACAGTGAAGCAATTTTTTTACCTGTTCTGAAAGAAGGACATGGTGACAGGCATGGGGACGGGTTGGAGCCTGCATATTTCTGAGGCATCTTTCAGAAATCGTTCCAAGGAAGGCTGGAGCCTTTCCTTGGGAACCAACTCTTCAGCTGTTCAGCTACAAAAAGCACTGTACTGTATGATTGTATGTTTACATTGTGCTTCAAAGGAGCATAGAAGAAAGAAATGGCTGAGAGGTTTTTTTTTGTTGTTGTTTTTTAATCATGCTCGGTGTAATTCAATTGTTCTTGTTCTGGCTTTAGAGCAACATAGGCCAAAGGTGGTGATGTGTGGGAAGGCAGGGGGATATTAACTCATCTCTCACTTAGAAGTGGAGATATTGAGTGCACAGATGTTTTTAAATCACATTGCAGCATGTTATCTAATTTTTATGGTTAGCCATTACTGTAACTACCTCAATGGAAAGGAAGGAGAAAATTGGTATGGCTTCTAAAATCAATGAGCCATTAAATAGGTGACAATAATCTTGATATAAACTTGGAATATTTAATTGGCATGCAAAATACCTGTAGGGAACATTACCATTTCAGGCTGTTCTCAAAATACCGAGTGTTTGTGCCATGCCCATGAAGTTCAAGGCAAGCCAGCTCTTGGATGGGGTTGCTGGAGCCCTTTTCCAGCAGTATTTCGTTTCTTCTCTCTTGCTTCTTGTGCACGTCTGTTTGCTTTCATGGTTTTCTGTCTTTAGTTCTGCGTGAACGGACAGGGCTGCGGAGGCAGCACTGAAGTTCTGCTTCAGAAATCGGGAAGGCGCAGTGCCTGCCACAAGCCAGAAAACACCAGCCCCTTCTCCCCAGCTTTCTGGAAGAGGTAGCGTTATGCATCACACCACTTATTTCTCTGGGATGGCTTGGAGGTTTTCAAGAAAGAGAGCTTTTGTGCTCTAGATATGGAAAAAGCTTGTTTTAAGGCCTTACTGCAGAAAGTATTGTTATCCTGCCTCTTGGGAGCTTCCCTTTGGACCACATCCTCAGTCCTTCCTAAAAGCTACTGCTTCTGACTTTGTGATTGCACGATGGCGTAAGCAGTAGGACTTAGTGCTGCAGTTATTCGCTGTGGTTGACCTGACCTCCAGGTCCTTCTTTCTGAGCTTGTGGAGTTCTGGTTTGGTGCATGTTGGCAAGCGTGGCTGAGGAACAGAGCCCAGATGCAAAGGGGTGAAGCTGGTGTCCCTTAGACTGGGGCAGGGCCACTGAGGGAAGACCTCAGAGTCTGAGGATGCCCACTGGGTTCATTGAGCTTCCCTGCTGGTACAGGGTTATTTGGTACCCTGCGTTTCTGAGTGTGACTTCTACTCTCCTTCTACATACCTTGGAGTACAGCATTTTCACTGCTTTCTTGGAGAGCTGTTTTTGTAGCTTGGCTGTGAGCAATAGCTTGGGTTTAGTTTTCTGCTTGGTTTGGTTTTCTTTTTCCCAGTCAATGTTCTTCTTTCGTTCCGGTTGCCACCCTTAGTAGTATCTTTGACTTTTTTGAGTCATTGTGTTCAGCCATGGGCTAGGAACCACCGAAAGGAGCCGCATCTCTTTCTCCTCCCATCTGGGAAGGGCGGTGGGAAGTCGGCAGTGATGCCAACAGAGCGCTCAGCATCCCTGGCGCCTGCCCCGGGCCGAGCGCCGGTCCCTGCCCGCGTGCAGCTGGAGCCGCTCCTCGGTCGCCCCGCTGCTGCCACCTCTCCTCTGGGCTGCAGGCCGCAGAGCTGCGGCTTCCTCCGTGCTGCCACGGCTCACAGCTTTGACCGGCCGTACGGGTGCAGCTCTCCTCTCGCTCTGCAGCTCCCGTACCCGGAGCCTAAGCTGAGGTCAGTTCTTAGCTCTTGAGCTGGGCTGAGCCTGCCTTGTGCGTTCATTTCCATGTTGTGCTTGATGTTCCAGGAAAAACATCCACTTAAAAATAAAAGGCAAGGTGTTGGGATGGCACATAGAGGCAGAGGAGTGTGGCACAGCTTGAGCAGGCTGAGCGGAGGGCGGCTGTAACACTGGGCTCGCTGTTGCCCGACAGCCTGGCCAAGCAGGATTTTGTGTTGTGGTCGAGAGCAAGTCCTGTATGAGGTTATTCTCTGTTCTTGTTCTTTTGCATTGTTACTCTTGTTCTACTCCATGTTTACAAGTTACTTTTATTTAAATAGTAATTGTGTTTTTCATGTTGTTCTTATTTGTAGTAATGTGTGTGTTTATTATGGTGCCAAATCTTACAGGACTGAGACGAGACAACCTAAACGTGATGTACAGCTGAAATCACATGCAACTGAGATGGATCCGTTCCCCTTAGAAAATAGGTACTTAAACGTTGCAGAAATGTTTACAATGAAGAGAGACAAAATTACTTTAAGGAAAAACTAAATTCCATAACTGAAACAGTGAATTTCATTTTCCTATGATGCTAAATTTTCAAAGCCTTTCCCACTTGCCCTGAAAGCATTTTCTCATGTGTTTGTTGTGCTCTGTTGTCGGAAATCTACCCTGGGAACATGCAGCACCCCTTTATTAAGTTGCCAAATGATTTTAGCAATCTTATTTTCCACATCTGGTTTTTAAACCTTTGAAAAGCAGCCAGGCCCGAGAAAAGAAGTAATGAATTGCAAATGCATGCGTGTCTGAAAGTTACCTCACATTTTCTAACCTAGAAATGCTTATCTGGCGCAGTGCAAACAATGACTCCGGTGAGTTATTCTGGCACCAGCCCGATGCTGGTGAATGCCTGCAGCCAGCTGTAGAGCATTGTGCCATGTTACCAGCACAGCGCAGGTAGGAAAACGCACTGCAGGCGGCATCCCTGGTTAAGTGCCAGGGTGCTGCAGTTGCCTTGCAGACTTGTTGATTTTAGAAGAAGCAAGTGAAAAAGATGTTATTCTATCCCTGGTCTTCTCAGGGAGCATTTTAACTGCTCTTTGTCCTGATGCTTGTTTTACAAATGTTAAACATTTAAAATAGAGTACCAGCTCAACAGCATTTTCCTGCGTGAGTCTTTGTCCAACAAACTCATTTTATTTCTGTGTCGTAAGAAGCTGGTGGCCCATCACCTTCTGTAACACAGCAGGAGAAGACATGTATGGCCAAAGCCCTCTCTGCCACACAGAGAAGCAAAGGAGCAAGGCGCAGGACCTGGAAAAGCCAAACTTCAGCTGAAGCAGCTACTGACCACCTCCTGCTGCTGCCCAGGGCCCTGTCCAGAGCTCAGACAGGCGCGAGCCTCCTTCCTCGCAGAGCTGAGTGTTTCGCCTTTTTGTATGTTGGGAGAAAGAAATTACTCCTCCGCTCACTGTGGCCTGTTGTGTGTTGTCATGCAAAGCTGTGCTGTGGCTGCGGATGACTCATTAAGCTGCAGCCTTAAGAACCAAAACTCTTAAGGTCTGAAAGAAGCTTCGACCTGTTCATTACTGTACAGAGGTTACTCGTACTGTACAATTAGTAGTAGCATGTACATTAGCAATTAAGAAGTCAGGGAAGTGTAGACATGAACAATAGACCATCTGTTTGACAGAGATAACTATTAAGATCAGTATGAATTTAGATGCTTCTTTACTACTTAAACCACCCTAAATGACTTCTTGTGGTAGAAATGAAAATTCTTTGGGAAACCCCCAGGGTGAACACTTGCAAAGTACTAAGCAAAAATTAAATATTGATTATTTTTAATGCAACAATTAAACTTAATCATACTGTAGGAAATACATAATGTTTCCCAGAAATAATTGAAATCCCCCTGCTGGTTTTTGTACAAGGTGATTTCATACGGAAATGAGTTGTAGTACAATAGAACCTACCACTAACTTATAATTTGTGAAATTCAAAAAGTGGTAGCATATCATTTAGATAATGAAACCTTTATACATGTCTAGATTTGTAAGTACCAACTTGAGTGAAGGAAATGCTATTTCAGTGCTATTATATTAAATTATAAACATTTGCTGGGGGGTTAGATGGCTGTATGTTTAATTTACAAGCTTTTCATTCCAAGCTTTTCATTTATTCTCAGCAATTTAGGAAACTGTGGTTTTAAAAACTACTGATGGCAGTGTTAAAATCAAGTGCATATTCACAAGGCTGACCAAAGCCTAAATGATCAAAGTAGTCAATAAATATGCATCATTTCCTAGACACTTAATAACTATTTTTCTGAACGTTTTAATTGCATGTTCCTCTTACGAACCACAGTCTCTCTCTCTCCCCCTCCTCCGCGTTTAAAATTGGGCCATTTTATGTAGGAGCTGCAGTCAAATGTCTCATCGCAAATGAGAAATGTAAGATTAGCTTCGAGTCTGCTTGCAATTTATTCAGATCTTAAGTGAACCTCTGAAAATAGCAGGTGGTGCTTTGCTTCAGTGGATCCCGAAGGAACGTTGTTGGGTGGGGAAGCGGGAGGATGGCGCAAGCGAAGGTCTCTGCATGTGCCGGTGGCGGTGCTGCTGGCAGGTGTGCCCGTCCAGGCCCCGACACAGGAAGCCGAACTCTTTGCTTTTACCATGCAGCTCATGGCCACCGAGGAGCCTTCTAAGGCCTTCCGGCCCTGCTGCCGCCATCTTCCCTCTCCCCGTCCTGTCACAGGGCCCGAGGCCTGGCTCCTGCGCTCCGTGCACGTGGAATTGCTGGGGCCGTGTGACACCGCCGTGATCAGTGGGTTTTAGCACAGTCGGTGGGCCCGGGGTAGCCTTACAGACAGCTTTTAAACGGGTTTTGTGCACCCTGAATGTGAGCAGTGCTGGTGTGTGTTCCACCAGGGTTTAGAGTTCAAGGTTATCCCCAAGTCAAGAAACTTGGAAGAATTACTGCAATAAATTTTCTTGCTGTTTTAGTACCAGAACTGAATGCCATGCCTATCCCTGCCTGTATTTTGGTGCTCTTTTGTTTGTTTGTTTTGCAAGGCCAGTAAGAACCTAGTTTACAGGTATCATAGTGCTGTGTAATCTGCTTGAGCAGGAAATGGATTAAAAAAAGAGTCAGGGTGTTGGATATCATACCTTTCCATAATCCCTTTGAATTACCAATTAGAGCACCATTATTTGTGTCATTACTGTTGTTATGCCGTCAACATTTTTTTTTTTAAATCATCCCTCCTTCTAAGGGGTTTTATAACAGCTAAAATCATTTCAAGACTTAGCACAAAAAAACCCACGACATTTAGTTTGAGGCCATTTATTTTTATTTTATTTGGGGGACCTTAAGGTGGTCAAAAGATTGAATCATTAAAGCAAGCAGAGTGCAGAGATATTTCAGGAAAGGATTTCCCATTCCTGTAATTTCATGCTTCCAAGGGAAGAGGAGTGATTTGCAGGGGTTTTACACTTGCCTTTTTATGCTCAAAGTTAATACATTGCACTATTATACTCAAAGTTAATACATTGCGCTATTCCGTAATGGGTCATCAGTGCTCAGTGCCTCACGCAAAGTAGAAATATTGGGAAACAAATGTGGAGAGACAAAGTCATTTGTCCAAAGATGTGCCATGAGTTTGAGAGAGCTCCAGGTGTACAACCCCGACCAGGAACCCACATCTTGTGTTTTAGCTGTCACAGCTGCGTAGCCTGGGCTGTGGGCCCTGGGTTTGGTCCGTTCCCTCTTCCTCCTCCACCACAGCTGCCCATGACCCAGTGCTTGAAGCCAAAATCTGGCTGCAGACGCTGCTGGGGCAGTAGGAGAGGCAGCTGGGGACGGATAGCTCCGGACTGGAAGAGAGCATGGAGATGCCTCACGGGCAGACCCAGCTCTGGCTCCTGCCCTCACGGCTGGTGGGGCTGCACCACCCTCCACTACGCAGAGGTGTTTGGGAAGACGTACCTTCCAGACTTCTCAATTTCTTATTTTTATTTCTTATTTTTATTTGGGAGGGCGAGGGGAGCTGAATTGGGGAATAAAATGGGCTCCCAGACAGACTCCTGCAGAGCACCGCCGAGTACATCCGGCCTGTCTGGGCAGGGCACCATGGATAACTGCTTTCAAAGAACGATGTTTCACTTGCTTTTGAACCAGCTCTATAGTTGGTCATAAAAAGATTTTGACCTTAATGTCAAAAATCCACCTACCAAGCTTCCAGCTTTCTCGGTGCAGCAGGCTGTAACAATGGAAGAGGAGGAACTTTAAAAAAGGTCTTCAAAGGTTTTTATGAAATACATTACGGTGGTTTGTTTGAAGCTGTTAGAACTGATCTTGTTAATAATACACCCTTTAAAAGCTCCTGAAATCCATTCATGTTTACAAGGTGAGACCTGGTGTTCGAAAGTCTTTTTTCATCTTCATTTTAGTTACTGCATTAATGGTGCTGGCTCCTGTGGGGAGATGGGCATTAGTGAGGTCAACAGCATGTCTTGAATGTGAACTGCCAGGATAATCACCTAGGCTCAAGCTCACCCTGACGCAGAGGGAGCGTCCAAAGCAGGTGCCGGCCATTTGTGCCTCTGTTGGGCTAATACAGTGCAAAGGGGGCCTCAAGCAGGCTGCAGAGGGGCCACTCGCTAGTTCAGAGCCAGGTGGGAGACCAATGCTTTTGGATCAACTGCAAGGTGGTATCGCGAAGAGGAATGATGAAGATCTTGGCAAATGGAAGGTCTTAGAGCCTCATCAGAGTTTTGGGGTGGGTTCACCGGGAAGGTAAAGGAGGAAATTTAAGTTCATTTACTAAAAAATATTATGGGGAAAAAAATATCTTTTCCTACATAAACTTGTAAGTTATGATATTAATTGAAAAATGCTCGTTCACCTTACTGATACAGATAGGCCAGTGTGAAGTGGGTTCCCTAAACTGTATGAAAATACTTAAAGTAAAATGCGTACTAGTTTTAGAATTCATTACAATTTTCATACAAGATTTAAAAAAAACACACCTATAATCTTAGACTTTTGGCTTCAGCTGTTTGACAGACTCAGTTGAGCACATTTTTAAGCAGGTATTTTGCATGTTTGCCTTGCTGTAATCATTTGCAAATGAATAGCTGGGTTCTGTTTTGTGGTATCAGTGACTCATGAAATTTGCAGTACCCTTAGACAGCACAGACAGCTTGTGAAAATGTAGGGTGTGGAACCCATCTTGCGAGAGGAAAGCTAATTAGGTTTAATTAAAGTTAGGCACAAATCATGGAGTTCAGGTCACAATCTAACAACCTCCCCAGGGCTTATGGGGCTTTTTCATTAAAATCAAGTCTCAGTAAGGCAAAACTGATTCTGCCAAGAAATCTGGTAGTTTTATCTACAGTTCCTCAAGCAAAATTCTCATTAGCTTCACAGTCGTGAGCATGCAGTCTGTAGTTCATACGCTAAAAAGCTGTAAATATTATTTGCTTTAAAATATTGTCCTAGATCTAGTAACTTTGACACTAGGAATAGCTGACTTGAGAAAGGGGACTGAGAACAAGTATTTGTCATTCCTCATGGTACAAGAACTAAAAGGCACCTGATGAGGAATGAGACAAAAGACTTAAAGTAAATAAACCCAGTATATTTTAGACAAGGCATGAAATTACATTATGCAACTCATTGCCACCGTATGGTATGAAGGCCAAATGTTAAAATTCATTGGATAAATAAATGGAGGATGAGTCTGTCAAAATTTGTTAAATGTGGTAGTCTGAATTCAGCTGCCATTGCAGGGCGTGCCAGGCTACTTATTTCTGAAATTGAGAAGCATCAATCTGTCCTGTAGCTAAAACCTCTCTTTTTCAGGAGTCCACGTGCTCCTGGTGCCTTCAGAGGGGGGATCCGGAGCCCGTGGAGCTCCGGGTCGGCAGCACAGTCCCCCTGCGGGGTGGCTGAGCACTGCAGAGCTGCCTTCACAAGTACCTGTGCGAAGTCTCGCTAGGTCAGGTTATCACGTGCCTTCATCATCCGTGTCTGTACAAATCTGAGCACCCAGCATGTGGGGAATGCTGGTGGTTCTTATTAATGTTCCTTTGCTCATAAAAAAAAAGCAGTGTATGTGTGTGCAAGGAAAAGTTACAACTTTATTTTGTCACTGTCCAATTTTTATGTGTTTTGCTTGATATGTACAAAAGCCGAGTTAGCCTTGGTAGGCCATGGGCAGTAGCAGAGCAGGTCAGAAGTTTTCAGTGGAATTTATTTTCTGGACTTAAGATTATTTGTATAAGAACAATATTCAGAGAGCTTCCAGCTCCTTCTTCGTCATGTCTCTCCCCCGAGCTGGTGGTGAGCAGCCGGCCGGGCACCGCCAGGGCTTTGCTGGCTGGGAGCGTGCCTCCTCGCTTCGGGCCGCGACTGGGAGGGAAAGTTTCATTTTGCATTGACGCTGTGAAGTGATATGCTCAGCTTCAGCTGAGACGGTAGGCATTTTTTAATTTCTACATGGCTTTACTAATGTTTTCCGTAGGTTTTCACTTAGGGAGAACGTTGACGTTCTGGGAAAAAGGATCTTTGGCCAGTGTGTCACTTAAAATGTGTATTCTGGAGTAATTAGTTCATATAGGTGTAGGAACTTACCTCTCTGTTCAAACACAAATGATATGATCATTTATTGGTGAAGAATAATTTGACAAGCTGTCGCAAGGATTTCAGCTTTTTTAGTTGTCTTCTATTTCAGTTGCTTCTGTCAAGAGGATTTTTTTTTCTTAACATGAGAAAAATTCAGTTCAATGGGACAGATTTCCTTCCAGAAGATAATTTTGAATATTTAGTTAGATGTAGTGGTTTTCCTCCAGCTGTCACTGCTTTCTTGTTCCCACACTCTTGAGAGAAGATTTTAAAAATAATTAAGCGTGAGTGTGCCTGTATCAGCCTTTCCTAGCCAAGAGCTTTGGTTTGCTTAAATTTGGCAGCTCCTCGTGTTCCTACCGCAAACTGTGCTACCTCGTGTGCCTCGCGGGTCACAGCCTGAACTACTGCTCCCAGTCCCTGCCCTCGGAGCACGTCCTGGGGAGGCAGAGGGGAGGACCCGTAATTAGACACAGGCCGTGGAGAAGTCTTCAGTGGGACGTGTTGTCGGATGAGCAGTGCAAACTATCTCCTCGGCTGCAGTGGAGATAGAGGGATAAATCCTGACCTGGTGCACAACAGCAAGACCAGAGTGAAGTCACCCATGGCCCTGATGAAGGTAATGGGTTTAGGCACGTGGGGAATCTGCTCCCTGGGGTAGTGACCAGCTCCTGAGGTGTGGTATCTCGTATCAGAAATGCCTCTGCTGGAGGTTTGCATGGGCATGGAGCTGCAGGGCAGCAGGAAAGAAAATCTGCAGTGGAGCCTGAGGCTTCGTACTGAGTCAGGAAAACAGAAACCAAAGGGCAAGCACTATAAAAATTTCAGTAAGTGTTATTGATTGAAAAGAAGTATTTCTTTTAAATTCGCAGGAACCATTTTATCCGCACCTTTTCTCCTCTGCTGTGGCACGTCACTGCCGTTCCCCAGCGCTCGCTCCAAGGCCGGGGGCACCCCGAGGAGGGCGAGGACGGGGTCACCCCTGCTGCTGTCCCCATCTGCCTGCAGTCCCTGGCCGAGAGGCGGTCGGTGCCCGCACAGGGCACGCTGCAAGCTGGCAGCACAAGGATGGCTGCGGTGCGTGCGGGTTTTGTACCAAAAAAGAGCGGTTTTTCCCTGCTTCAGCTCTGTAAAAGAATTTTCCTCCTGGTGCTTTTGGCCCTGCTCTAGCTTGGTGGCTGAGAGGCGATGGCACAAGGCACGGAGCGCTTTGGGAATCGGGCAGTTGTGGGCGATCAGCCTTTTGGAAGGTCTGCTGCTTGGCAGGGTGCCGGTAGAGCCCATGTAGCCCCACTACATAATATCAATTTTTAATGGTGATAACTTTGCTAAATTCAGCCCTTGATAAATCTTCGAGTTGGGTTTTCAAAGTTTAAAATCAAATATAACCCAATTACTTTAGTATTGGATTAAACTGAACTGCCACTTTGGTAAAGAGCTTAAATAAATCAGTATTAATATATTTTTCTACAGTAAATAAAGTTATGTCTGTATGGTTCAAATATCAATAGTCACACGGAGCTCTTGGAAATGAAGCACTGCCAATCTGCACGGAGAATGTGTTAACTTAAGGAAATAAATATTTTATGGTTCTTCCTTAAAAGCTGAGATGATGATTTTAGTGGTGATGATAGAAAACACTATTTTTAGAATGGTGAAACAAATATTTTTAAATGCACATGTTACAGAAAGGTTTATGTTAACTCTATGGCCCCTGCTGTAAACACTCGAGGACTGACAGGCTTCGGAAGGAGGCGCTGAATGGATTTCGTGGAGGCTCCTCTGGTTGCGAGGTCGCACTGCAGGAGACCTCTCCAGTCCATCTGCCAGAGCAGAAGCCCCCTAACCCCGGCGAGGACCTGCTCGCTGGCTGGGGCAGCTCTGAAATGCATCTTTGTGAGGCAGGGCTGAGCACCAGCACCGGACCGCAGCTCAGCACGCTCCTTCACGTAGCGATAGCTTCAAGGAGTGAGATTGGGGGGCCCCGCAGCCCTCTTTGGAGTGCTTGAAACCGACTTTGCCGGGAGCCGTTTCCAGTCGGAGGGCCCAAAGCCGGTGCAAAGCAGTTTGACTTTTGCTGCCTGTAGACTGTAGAAGGCTACAACCAGCTGAACTCTGCGCGAGGGCTTCCGAGCTGCCAGTAATTCACACTGCGGCTTTCTCCCAGCTTGTTTCAACAAGTCTTTCCAAAGACATGATCTTCTTGTCAAACAAATTACAGGCCTCCGAGAAAGGGTGTGAAAGGCCAATCTGCCCGTTCTTTTGGATGATTTCATGTTTCCAGGCTCATAAGATTTTGGAAATTAGATCCTTAATTCCAGATCTTGGTTCTTCAGTCTCGGTGAGCCTCCGGGGCTGGGCTTTGCATCTGTCTGGCTCGGAGCCCTTATATTTCTTGTCACGGCACGTGCGTGTGTTTCCCAGGAGGTTTATTCTGTGCTTTTCCAAGCACTGACTTCCTATCATCCAGAAATTCTGGGTGTGCGCTGCTTGTGTGGGGCTGCAAAAATCTGTTCAGATTTCAGCCTATGCCTGTTCTGAGCTACTTGAGCTGGTGCAATCTGTACCCAGCACACTGGGGTGCTCTGCCCTCTCGTAATTGTGTCTGAGGTTTCCCACTGCGGGGGGGGAGCGCAGCCATCTTCTGGAGCTGGCCTGGCTTCTCTGCAGATGCCCGTTGAATTGCCATCTTCATGCCACGATGCCACCAGGAAAGTCTTTGAAAAGAGACCAAATGTTTGAGCATCTCAAAAGAGATGTCCGATGAGCCTGCTAGTTAGAGTTGGCAAATAAACATGACAATTAAGTGGAACTGCGCAAATCCAAAAAATGGATCTTTCCCTCATTACCTCTTTCCAGAGGGTGAAAAAAGCATTTCTGAGAGTGGGAGTTCGAGTGACTAATGTGTTGTTACATTCAGTTAAATCAACTCAAGAGTGAAAACTTCTTGTTCCTTTTCAGAACATTCAATATTTTATCATTAATTTACAGTGAAAGAACATGCCCAGACAGTCTCAGCTTTTTTCTTATGTAGGCTTTTATGCTTAATGCCTGTTTTTAAGGCATTTTTCCCTACTGGTTTACACTCTCTCCTTTACTTCCTTCGGCTGTCATGGGTAGCCGTGCTGGATGGCTTTTCTTACCTGGCCTCCTTTGCCATGGGCAAGCAACCATACAGACGAGAGTTTTTTTCTCTAAAACCTACTTTCTGCTGCTATTCACTTTGCAGGGTGAAAACAGAAGACCCAGAAGACTAGAGAGCATGGGACTGCTAGTTCCCAGCCATGTCATTGAAAGGGTCTCCAGAGGAAGTATATATCCATATCTATGGAGAGGCAGAACCGCATGGACAGTGTGTTTGGCTAATTACTGCAAATAGTAATAAATAAATAAATAGTCCTGACCATACTGTCTGCGGTGAATGGTCTGGTAAGCAAGAGGAGAGATCTTTCTCTGCTGTCAGGCAGAGTATTATGTATTTTCTAGGTAAATGCAAGTAGATGGGTAAGATTTTGTTCCCTGGAGAGAGATGCAAATGTGACTGTGATTTGCAGCTCTCAAATATGGCAGAAATTAGCAGTATCTTTTTAAGAAGGGCTAGTCAGTTATATGTCTTCTCCATAGCACGGAGAACATGCATCAGCTGCAGCAGCTGAACTTGAGGCTTTGCATCTGACTTCGATGTCGCGTGCACAGATATGAGTTCTTTGTGCTTCTAAATTCTCTTGTGGGCTAAAGCAGATCAACGCAGGATTTGAGCCAAACCTTGTTGCAGTCGATGTAAGTTTTCTCCAGCTGATTTTTAAATAACGATTCTGTTCATGCAGCAAGGGTCTTATTAAGAAAAAAATCAAATAGTGCTTTATAATCTGCAGAAGTGGAGGGTTCTGTCACTTTAGTAGCATTAGTCCCATTGCTTATTAGGATTTGCTGTCTTCCCAGGCTGAGAACAAGGTATGAGAATAACTAGTACTAGGTGCTTTTTTTGTTTTCTGTTTTCTTTGCTATGGCATAAAACAAAACAGAATAGGAAGGATATTGCTATTATGATGATCCTTTTTATCTACATAAGATGTTAATGCTAGAAATATGAGATGTTGCTTTGTTGTGCTTATGATTCTGGTGTGCCGCGTGTTGCCAGGATTAACAATGCTATATCAGTATCTTCACAAGTGATCCCGCTCTGAGGAAACCATGTTGAAATATAGAAGTCTTGCTTTAATGTATTCACTGAATTAAATGTAATGTGACATCTTTGCCAATGTGATGTCCTGCGTGAAGGATTCTTTGCTGTGCTTAATTTGCAAAGTTCAAATTAAAAGTTCTTTCAAATATATTCTTTAGATTAATGGAGGAGTATGTTTTAGATCACAGGCTATGTGAAATGACTTAGAGATGAAAAAAGTGCTAGTGTTTTGCTTTTTCTCAAAATGGACCAAAAGTTAATGGGGAGTAGCAATCAGCTGCAATATTCTGCAGGGATCTGTTCTTGTCATGCTACCCTTCAGTTTTTCAGTGAAAGTAAAATAAGAAAATCTTCTGATTAAGTTTGTAAAAGGATTACAGTTCATCACAGAGTAAATAGTGATTGATGCAAGGTCAGGCAACATTGTAAACTGGATTCATTTATTTTAAACCAGTCTTGAGATCAGGTTCCTGATCTCTAGGAATCATCTAGGAATAAGAGTGCAGCTTGCGCTTGACTGGATGGAGACCTGCGTCTGGAGAGCAGCAGCTCTGGAAAGGTTGTAGAGCTTGCATCAAAGGACCCATTAAACATGGTCCCAAGATGGAATGCTGTGGTTAAGAGGAACAGTATGAATATGTAAGCATTCAAATACCATGTGGGAAGAGGTGGCCTGTTCGCTGTATGCAGTACTGGCAATTACTGCAATACATCCCATCCTGGTGGTTGAAAAGTACTGGGAAGAATTATGAAAATAATTTCACGTGAATAAAGCTGTCATAGAGTTATTAAGAATCTCGATGTATTTATCCGGCACAAGAGAGAAAATAAAAACAACAACAACAACTAGAGGTGTCTTGATGAAGCTATGTTTTCATTTATTTGGGGAGATGATATCTGAGTATTTGAAAATTACTACCAGACCTGAATCTGGTCCTTGAAAAGTCTGCTAAAACACACTTATCTGTGCTCTTTTGCCACATCAACATTTTCCCCCCATCACATAAGAGTCGTATTGAATTAGTGTTAGTTGTCACCAGTAGGGTATGAAAGGCTGATCATATTAGAGACTGTCGCACCGTATTACTCAAAATTAATACTGAAAGAATACGATAAAACGTGTATCAGTGTTTCAAATGCTGTATCTTATTAGCACAGGGAGCTTTCGCCTGCCAAAGCCAGTGTTTTCTCCCTCAGTACGGCTTGTTGATGTGAGACGAAATGCTGCGCTGCATGTACACAGGACGCTGGTGCTCCGCGGAAAGGGCTCCAGTGCCACCAGGCTTCGGAGCCCGGTCAGGTTTTGCACCGTTCGCCTTAAATTTATAAAGGTGTGAAGTAGGGATGTAGTTATCGTCTAGGGCTCCTGACACGTCAGTTTGCAGCCCGACTTGTTAACGGAGGGCAGCGTCCAGTTTTTTCACAGTGCGCAGAGGGTCAGCAGTGTCACACGGGGGCTGTGCCGGGGCGGGGGGTCCAGCTGGCAGCGAGGAAATGCTTCGTCCGTCCCGGGGTAACACAAGCCGGAGCTGAGCTGTCCTCTGAAAACTGCTCGCGGTCGCAGAGCAGATGTGGCCTTTGAGCCGCTGGTGAGACCGACGGGCCCGTGGAAGGGAAAGCCCAGCCTGGGCTCCCGGCCCCCTGCATGGGGCTTGTGCCGGCAAGGCAGCGTGCCTGTGCGTCCCGGGCACGGAAATGTCCTGCCTCGTTGGTGGAAATTAATTAGTGCTTTTATTTCTAGAAACTTGAATTAGATTTTGTGGTAATGAGATGGTATTGTGCTGTATTAGCTGCACAGGAAAATGTTCTGTCCTGTACCTGATGCACAGTTACTGTTTTAAAGCTATCGGTGTTAATGCAGTGACCTGAGATTTTGTTCATTGTTAGCTCAGAAGCTCTTTTCTCTGAGATGCTTCGCATTAATGAAACACATTTCAAAGCTGGACAAAAAGCTAAGAAGAAAAGTTTGAAATTAATTGGTTAAAAAAAAAAAAGGCTGTTAAAGCCAAAGGCAGAAAGATTTCTAGGCAAAAATTGGTTTCAGGTGAAATGGAAGAGAATTGCAAGCTGCTTCACCTGCCCGCTTGGGAGCTGCCATGACCGTCCCCGCGCGGCTCTGCACGAGCTGAGCCCCGGCCGGGCCCTGCCTCTGGCGCTCCAGGATGGCTGGTCCCAGGGGCTTTTCCTTTCGTTTAGATTCTCCCTGGAGGAAACGGCGATTTGGCAAAATGGTGATATCTTTTGGAATGCCACTGTGATGAAAACTGCCCCCCGGCTCTCGCATCAGCAGTGCCAGGTTGCAGAAAGGGAGAACGTGGAAAGGAACAGAGGAATGAGGCTCCCGCTAACCCGCGGGTGTGCGGTGCTGCGGTTACGGGATGCACTTTCCGTAAGCGTGGAAGAGGAAAGAGACCTGAAAAAATGCTGTTTCCAGGAGCTTTCTAAATAGTTCTTGGTGCAGGTCTCAGAGTAGTTCGTTGGAGGTCAGGCTGCATTTCAGAGACCTGGATCGCTTTCTGGCCTGCGATGCCCTGCTGCGTTTGTACGTCTCTCACTTGACCTGGTCTCCAGCGCTGCACAGAGAATTGGCTGCGTGCCTCACGTCGGCTGCTGGGAGCGGGCTCCGGACTGCGCGAGAAAGGAGTCGGAAGCAAAAAGAGGCAACGGTAAGGGGAGAACGGCTGAGGTTAAGAAAGGATAATTCCTGCAGACATCATCAGAGATCTGTTGCCTGCTTCTTGCCTTTCACAAGTCAAAATCAAACAGCGAAGGGAGTTGGATTTCATTGCCCTATTTCCAATTAGAGGGGATGATACTGGAGGAGTCTGATTATACTTCAGCAACAACACCCAATTAAGATGAATAAAGGTATTTCACACCTAATTTAGCGTTTTTGTGGCTGGGCCCCTGCAGGCTCTTGAATATGCTTGGATTGCGATTTGTATTGAATGTCTGATAAAGTTCACTACTTGTAACACTTTGGTCACTGATAAAATAAGTGCCGAGGTTAATTCAATGTATTGATTTATCAGCCTCCTGTGGAAGCATCAACCTGCTGGGTTTGCGGCTTCCTCTGCCTACACCATTACGGACTGAGGCCAGATCCTGGGTGTGTGCAGCCCTTCCTGCGTAAGATGCCCTGAAGCCGGTATATGGTTTAAAAGAATGATATCTGCCATATGCATGCATTGCTGGATCCCTGCAAATGTAAAGTGACAGGAGGATTGTCGGCCGATCTGAGATCGTGTAACTGCTGAGGCTTGTGCGTGGGTTATCGCAGAGACTGGGTTAGCGTGTAATGCCTGATGCATCTGTGAAAAGCACACTGAAACAGATTCCCATTAGCTCTCTAACACACGTTGTTTCGTGTTTAGCATGTGCGTGTCTGTACAGAGGACCAGAAAAGAGAATAAAACGCAGGAGCTAATCTTCACCAATTGCAGCACACGTAAGCAGATTATGAAAAAAAAAAAAAGTTAATTTTTTTGCTATTAAAGCCCACTTTAGGGAGAGGAAGCCCTTAATACTCTGGTTAAAGACTCTAGTCACACCAGATTAGCGTTGTACGTTCATAATAAAAATAGCTGGGTCTGATTAGTGTCAGTTAAAGTTTTCTGAATGAGATATAGAACTCTCTGAATTAAACTGCTTAAATAGCAGCTAAGGATTCCTAGGGAATAATTTGTATTAAAAAGTTAAGACCTTCACTACTTTTCTAAAGGAAAATCTATCGACACTGTAGGAATTACGTACCATTCATGTAACAGTATGAAAAGAAAGGAACTTCACAGGCTATAAAGTGTAATAAAGGAAAATCTAAAATTGATTTTCATTTAAGTAGATTACTTATGTTTTCCTCTAGAACAGGAAAAGCACACTCTAGTCTTCATCACGTTTCAGAGGTAGAGCTGCTGGTTTGATCCAGATATCCACGACAGAATGCAACAAGCTGCTCCCTCCGTCTGCGTGCGTCCCTGAAAGCTGCATCAGAGGGCACGGGGTCCAAAGTAACGTGAAAGCAAAAGGAGACGGCACTCCTTACTTATTCCCATCCTAATGGCTGACATGTAGGTTAATCGGGGTAATTAATTCTTCTGTTCTAGAGGGCCCGTTTGTGAGAGGGGCTGGGGGTGCTGTGCATTTCGCAGGCTCTGAGCAGGTAAAGCGTTCAGCCGCCCGAGGATCTCAGCGGGAGCTCAGCGCGCTGCAAGCTCACCAGGCGTCTGCGTCCTCCCATCGGAGGGGCTCTGGGCGAGGGTCGGGGCACGGGTGGCTTCTCAGAGGGCTGAGCGGCTTGGGCCCAGGGCACGGCTGGATTTTCCTCTTGTTGGAGGCTCGTGCTGAGGGCTTTGGGACTGAAAAACTTGTGCTCTCCACCAGTGCTTCATGTGAGACATCCTCCCTTTGGGGTGGGCTCAACTTGGTTACCTGCCCCACCGCTGTGCAAAAAGCCTCACAAACTCATATATTTCCCATTTGTTTTGTCTGATCGTGATCGTTTTTAGCCTGCTTTCTTAAGGAGATAAGGATAACATCATCACCTTGTGTGTGTATGTGCACGTTGCTCCGTCTTCCCCCATTCCAAACAACTTTCGAATCTATTGCCTCAGTGTGGCAAGGGAGAAGAGGTGTCAAAGATAATTACAGTTTTATGAAAATGAGCACCAGGTACAGGTATGTGTGGCTGGTATGGAGGAGGCTGAAGGATAAGCTTGTTTATTGGACTTTGGGGAATGCTGAGGAGACAGAGGTTATGGATGCATCAGCCCCATGGAAAGGTTTGATTCAGTCTTGCTCCTCTGGAACACAGGGAGTCCAAACACAAGAAATAAATCCAGAAGCAGGCAGAATTTGTTAGATGTGCTGGTCCCAGAACAATTTGTTTCTTTGACTAATATGTTTTTTTTTTTTCCTGACAAAAGGAGCCTATTTTTTTAATTGTGCTCATTACAAATGTTGTTGCATCAGTGTCAAAGATAGAGCTGTAAATGATTGTCAGTGCACTCAGTACCGCGGTGCATATTCTCTAAGCCTTCAGTAGTCGTGTTGCCCCAACAAGCCGGTCTGTTTAACTGAGCAATTCAGAGATGAGACACCCTTCCTATAGCAGGCAGCTCTGTAATGTCAGGCACAGGAAGGTTGTCAAGGTAACTTGTGAAGCAAGGTGTTGCAAAAATGGCTTGAAGAATTTGCATAGGTCTGAAATCGATTCATTTGTAAATTGTTCCCTTTCACATATATCTTTTTTTTGGTGCCTTAAAGGCCTGTTACATGTTTGTAAATTGGCCGTTCTCCACTGGCACTGGCTCTGCCTGTCCCTAAGGGAATCCCAAGTGTTTGGAGCGAGGTAGGGCATGGGGTGCTGGCAGCTTTGGTGGGGTGGTTGCAGATGGGGGCTAAGCCTGATTTTATCTTGTTCGTTTTGTTGAATTGTGTCCACATCCAGCAAGCAGTTCCATGCTCAGCGTTATGCAGCTTCCTAAGTGCTTTTGCTGGCTCAGTCACGTTTGTTTTAGACCACAGAATTAGGCCGTTTCGTATGCTAGCCCCTTTCTGAGGTTGTTTGCGCTTCCTCTTTGGCAGGGCTTTCACGGGCAGCAACACCTTCAGAGGCTGCTTTTATTATTGTAACGGCAACGATTGCACAGGCTCTGTAAAGAGCTGGAAATGAGACCTTAGCTACGTCCCTGTGCACAAGCCAACAAGATGCTGTCCACAAGAACTTTCCTTGATCGCTGCGACGCATCTGCTATACGCGCATCTGAAGTACGGGCAGTTTCTCTGTGATACGCACTGGAAACCTGTTTACTACCCGGTCAAATCACAACAGAGGCGACTAAAACCTTTGCAGTTAGGATGTTTCCCTAGTACCCAGAGCATGCCAAAGAAAATCAACAACTTAAATGGCATGTGTTCATGCTATTTTAGAGATAAGATGTCAACAGTTTTCATTTGGCTGTTCTAGGGGCATGAGACTGTTGACTATTTTCCTAGGACAAAAAAAAAAGCCTTCTACAGTTTCCTCCTACTGGGAAAACATTCAGGCACCTGGTTCTGTCAGGATACTACAACTAAAAATGCTATTTTTGCCTTTGTAAATGCATCAGAGTCTCGGTTCAGAAAAGCTGTTAAACACGTGCTTAGACCCCTCTGTATTTATAGGGACAGATTCTTACCTGCTCAGCTGCCGACTAGGTGCGCAGCAGGGAGAGCTCAGCTAACCAGTTTCTCCAGGGCTGGGAGTGCAAGTTTGCCAGTGTGGTGGAAGGTTTACTGGCTGAGTGGAACAATTTGCTGCTAGAGCCCTGTCAGCTGGCTTGGCTGGATGGACTTTTTCCTGGAAACAGCCGTCTTGCATTGAGTCATCCCAGGCAAGTCACCCAAGGGAAGCATCACCTTCTGGAGTGTCCATGGTGGGGGAAGACAGAAAGCCAAACCATGCCCTACCATAAACCTCCCTATTTTGATGGTTGGACTTGATGATCTTAATGATCTTTTCCAGCCTAAAAGATTCCATGATTCTGTGATTCCATGTTCCAGAGATGATGACAACTGAACCTCCCGATATTATGAATTCCCCATTCAAGAATAGCTGTGTTTATTTGATATGAAAGAGCTAATTGTACAAGTCATTACCTCCAGCCTGACATGCCTCTGCTGTTTATTCTGTGGCAGTAATTAATTCTATAATTAGAAAATGTCCTCTTCGGTAACTTCTCTGGGAATTCAGCCTATTATCCCGCGCAGGAAGCCTTCAAGAAGCTGCGGTGACTTAGGGGTGACCTTGGGAATTTGGCTGCTTTTATCGGCAAGAACTGGTTTGCTTCACTGGGAGACCATTACTGAAAAATGTAGCCTTTGTGAGCTGGTCTAGAGATGAGTCTCGTGATGCTGAGATCAGCGTCGTGCATGGATGGATCTGCCCTGGCCCTGCTCCTCTAAAGAGGTGCAGACCTGACCTGCCCGTGCATTTGCGTCTGCTTTTGGTCTGCCAGCATCTGCCATTCTGTGAGAAGTTTGTATGAAACGAGTGTACTTCATAAGGTATCAGAGTGAGCACAAGAAATCAATAAGCAATCTATGTGATAATTAATTAGCATGCCAGGAGAAATTACTCTTTCTTCCCCTCCTGATTTGGGTCACTGTCACATCTGATTTGGGCAGTTGTCAGTTTTTCAATTATAGTTTGGTCTTTGTTCTTGTTTTATATCTGTATATACATATAGATATATGTGTGTATGTATTTGTTATTATTATTTATGTCCAGAATGATGGACTGGCAGATAGAAAATCACACTGTGCAAACCTGCTTGTCCCAGGAAGGTGACAATATTGAGCTCAGCACCCAGCAGAACCTGTTGACGAAGAGGTGTGCTGCGTGCTGCTCTGGCGCAGAGGAAGGGTTATCGCTTGTGAACGTGACACCACGCAAGAGGTCGATCAAGCTCTGCAGCCATGGTGTCCTTTTGCTCGTTGCCATTTTCCTCTCTGTGTTCAGAAGCTAATTGCGTACTGCAGCCCTTGAGAAGGCTGCTGCGGTGCTGTGGATGTGAAGAGCGATGCCGTGGGCTGTGACAGGCGGCGGTTCCCCGCTTGCCTGCCCTCATGCTCGGCAGCAGGCTGCTTCCCTTTTCATGGAGGGGCAGAAGCTCTCAGCCCTCTTCCCACCAGCGCTGCCCCGTGCACAAATACACGTGTAATTTGGCCCGGTTTCATCTCGACCCACCAGTTACTCCTCAGGGTCACCTCCTGGCTTTGCACTCCCTTCTCAGGGAGAAGGGCTGGTATCGTGAGCTTCCCAGAGGCTCCTCTGAAGGCAGAGCGACTGCTGGCATATTATCAAGCTTCTGGCATAAATTCCTACCCTTGCTATCCTGTTTTCTTTCCCTAGTTGCACAAAAGACTAATTATACGTGCTAGACTAATGAACTCATTTTGTAAATACACCAGGTAGTGAGATAGATGCCTGCTTAACTTTCTCAATGAGCTTCAAGAGCCCGGATTTCCCTTCTTTCCAACAAATTGGCTTCCATCAACAGAAATAAGTTTCTCAGAGCATCTCTGCCAGGGCTTTAATGATAACAAATAACTGTACTTTTTACTTGATAATAGGCAAGAAAAAGCACTCCACATCTAACACGTTGAGCATTTAGTAAGGATCTGAAGTGAACCAGTGATGATCACCTGGAGCTTTGTGAATTAGAATGTGGGAGTTAGCAAGTTTTTATTTATTTTGATGGTAGGGTAACAAACAAAGCAGTGTTGTTATAGTGTCCTGAAGACTTCATAGAAAATTAAGTGACTCAGGAGCATTCATAAAAAAATTACTTTATTTATGAAAGGCAGTTTTGTTTTTCTCCATCCTAACTCCTAAATTTTCAAGGACTTTTCAGTTGGCTTTCTCTTAAAACTGACTTTCTTCTTTTTATTTTCTTGAAACCTTGGAGAATATGGAATTTATTTAATATTTGTTTCACTATTAATGTATTTTCCAATGCAGTTTTCAGGGCACCAGGAGTTCATCTTTATTAATTGATTAAGGTCAAATGTTGAGAGACATTTGGATGCCTGAAATTTATGCCAAGGATGGTCACCAGTGAGATATATTTACTTGAAAACCGTTTTGGTCTGAAATAGTTTGCTTGAACTATGAGAAGTTCATGATATATATATATACATATATTTATATATATATAAAATATATAGTCAATGTAGAGGAACTTCAAGCATTTTTATGAAAACATAACCCTAATAAGCAGTTGATGTTGTTATTACCCCTACTTTATCCGTAGGAGTTAATGCAATTGCCATCCTTGTGGTATTTTAACCACCTATGCTTTAGCTGGACCAAATGTGGTTTACAAGGTATGACTAGCATGTGTGAGGAAGGGAGATCTGATTTTTTCCTTATGATTTATGACATCAAAAAGATAACATATGTTAAATATTCTGAAATAATTCTAAACACGCTCAGTGCTTTCTGACCATGTTAAAATAGTTGTGTAGCATCAAGGTTAAAACCTGTGTTTTTCCTTTAGATTGGCCCAAGCGCAGCTTTCAGAAGAAGCCCAGCGGAGGTCCTCCTCTGCTAGAGGACTGCATTTGATGTCCAATCAGAATATAAATCAGCTATAAATATGTTCGGGGAGGAAAAGACTCCAGCCCATTTGTTATCTCTTTCAGAATCACAGTGTGATTACAAGGAAGTTGAAGTTTGGCCCTGAGCGCATTGTGGAGGCAGTGGCTTCTTACTCAACGTCTGTCTGTTATGTCTGTCACATTTTCAGGAACAGAAAGCAGAGAGTCACTGCTGCCTACTCAAACCAAGCTAAACTGCTGCTCCATTTGTAAGGAGTCATTTGCTTTTAATTAGCAGAACCTTTTGGATGAGTGTATTAATACAGTTGAATGTTTCCTCTGGTTAAGTGGAGTCAGATTTTCTGTTTCCTGTGTGGAACTTTTTTTTCTTCAAATGCAGGAGTACAGGGTTTATTTATAAAGCAGCTTTTGCCACAAGTTTCTTAACCAACTCCAGCTAGATAGGCTTAGGTTTTTAAGCAAATTGTATTTGGCAGAGGTTGGCTGGAAGGCATCAGCTCAAATGGTGCAACTTTTATTTGAGAATGAAGTCAGGGAAGTTCTCAGTATCTCAAGATTAAGAAACAGGAGGTGAAAGAACCTAATAACAATAAAATGCAAAATTGTGGTATACGATACTAGTGTGTGCTGGCTTAAGTGATTGAAAAGAAACTCAGAAAACCTTGTAGTTTTTCCAAGCAGTGATGGACTAATTATCCTTTACTTGTCAATAATTTGGGATGAATGAAGGGGTCTGAACAGATGCTGAAAATTAGAAATCATCCAGAATGATGGAGGTGTACATCAGTATTGAGCCTCCCTGCTCTGAGCTCTGATTGCTGTGGAGAAAAATTATTTTACCTCCAGGCACTGTCCCAACACAGTAGTAAAAGTAATGGGTGCTGGGTAGCTCCTTAACTTGAGAACATCTCCAGTGTGGGAATTATTCATTTTATATCATGGTAGTCACTTGTGAGAATGATCCTGGAGTGCTTTGAACTCAACAGTTCAAGCCTAGGAGTTCTTGGATTGAAATGAAGGTGCCCTGAGGTGGGCTCTGACTGCAGCCCTGAGGGTCCCCCAGAATGGTCCTCTTCCACCTTGGCTTTCCACCCCTTCCAGACACAAGTCCCTGCCTAAGATTTTGCTCCTAACTCTTTGTGTCCTACCCTTTACTCATCACATCACCCCGGTATCAGCTCACTCTGCCAAAGTGAAGTCCTGGCTTTGTTTTTGGTGGGGGTTTCTGAAACTTAAGCAAAACTGTATTTACAAAAAAAATCCTGAATAGTGCTTTGATGGTGCCAAAGGAAAACATGCTGGAAAACAAACTCCGCTCCTGGAGAGCGGAGTTCTGTGCTAGACTGGTAGCAGATGGGTAAGATCTGGGAGGTGTAGACCATCCTTCATCCTCACCAGGCAAAACTCTGGGTGAACTTATGCCATGCACCTAAAAACTGCACTTGTTTTAGAAAGGTTGGGTAAGTTTTTCAAGAAGCAGCATTAGATCTTTTGGAAAATGAAGAAAAAATCTTTTGGAAAGCAGCATTGATTAGTCTGCCCCTCCTATTCTAAAGAAAACAGGAAGAGAGAATGCTTGATTTCTGCAGAACAGTGTTCTTGTTGATGCTGTACATTTTTGAGACTTTGTTGACTTCTGTGCGTATAATCATATACTACCTCCAAATAAATTCTGTATCAGTATTTTGTTGTTAGATTTGCCTTTTCTGTGATAGGAAGGTCCTGTGTCCTAAGTGGGAACAGAAAAAAAAAAAGAAAAAAGAAGAACTTTGAGTGCTTGATCAGGAAAGCTGGAAATTCTCTAATCTCAGATCTTCAGTTAAGTGAAGAGAGTGGGAGAGTTTGTGAACTGTGATTCAGCCTTCCTCAAGTGCCCCAAAAGCTCCAGAATAATCTGACCACCTGCATCTCTGGACCAGTCTAAGATGCAAAATTTCAACCCTCGGTTCATGAGTAACAGGGAGAAGGGCTGATTTGTGGGATGATTTAGGATGGACAGAAACCAGATGACTAGTAATTATAATCAGGTTAGGTGTTGTTATCGTTTATCTTAGGTTATAATGGGTTAAAATTTACAGACTATAATTTGTATAATGTAAAAATGGGGAAAATCAAGTTTATCCAAAAGATTCTTGTAATGCCAACATTTGTGGCATTTTTCTCCTAATAAACTTGAACAGCTGTGAAGGTTTCTGCTAATATTGAACTAACCTCAATAATGTGCTTGTCTGCTGTATAAAATATGCAGAGAGCTGAGAGCGAGAGTGTGGGCTGGCAGCTCCAAAGCTGGGAAAGGTCTCGTCTTGGTGGCAGCAGCAAAGTCCCATTGGCTTCCATGGGAGTGGAGTGGAAGAGTCGAGTAGAGAGAAAAAGATTTGATGATTGATATTTAAATGAGTTATCTGGATACTTGTCTGTTCCACTAGAAGGCTTTTACTATGATCTTTTTTCTAAAGAGCACCTGAGAGGTTTATTTACTGCTTGTTCAATGGATGGTGAACGAGGGGAACTGGTGGTGCTTCTATGTTTGCATGCACATTTCTTCATCAGGGCAAGTCACGCAGGGTGAGGACCTGAGGTTTAACTTTGGGACTGTTGCATCAGCTAGAGGTAGTTCTGTTGTACAGCTTAGATTCTTCCTGTTCCCAGGGGATCCAGAAATGAATTTTTATCCTAACAACTCTTCAAAAAGAATCTGCATTTTTTTCTGAGAAAGTTAGTCTAGAAAGGTTTTCATCTCTGCAAAACTTGAGAGGGTTATTTTATTTATTCATCCTGCTTCACTGCTCACTGCTTTTTCCCAGATGCATAGATTAGTCGGTAGTCTCCAAGAATATCATGTCATGTTTGAAGAGGAGGAGATAGTTTTAGAAAACCATTTCTGAATTCCCCGGGAGCGTGTGGCTCAGTTGCTGCTTCTGATGCTGCCTTTGTAGAGTTGTAATGCCTGTGAGCCAGAGAAGTTTATGATAAGAAGTAAGTGTTTGATACCCAGTAATTCTATATGTGAACTTCTCTTTGTGCATGGTAATGTTACAGTTACAGAATATTTTTGCATTTTTTTCCTGGGAATTTTGTGATCCACGGAGTCCGGAGCAGGTTAAATTAGTCTGCGGACAGTTTAACTGCAGGATTTTCTGCCTGCAGGAAAGTCATTAATTGTGATTAAGGTTATCTCCTGTTACAAATGCTGGAGATGACCAAAGTTTCTTTTCTATTTCCCATCCCAACCTAGAAAAGACTCTTTCAAGATAAGGCTCTTGACTACACATTTTTTCTCATTAAAAATACACCTTTGGGTTTTGTGTGCGGTTTTCTAAGTTGAGGATATTACATTGGGAATGTTACCTGTTACTCTTCTGTAATATGTTAATTAAATCTCCCTTGCTGCTTTATTTTTTTGTTTATTTAATGTATTTACTTTTTAAATAGGCATTGAAAATGTTACATTTATAGACTTAATACAGCAACATTCCTCTCTTTTGCATGGTCTTTACCCATGAAGTATCTGAGTTGCATGGGCAACATCTTTGTTCTTGCATCTGTAAAGCAGACCCTTGGCGTCGCAGGTGGCTTTTGCCTGGCCACCTCTGTCACTGCTGCCCAGGTCACCCTTGGGAGGGGACCCTGCACCAGAGCACGAACATAGTGGCCTGGTTTGGAGAGCTGGCCCTGGTTCTTGCGTAAATATTTCTATTGAGAGAGAGGGGTCATTGTTGTCTTCCATGCCAAGAACAGAATTCTTCTAGGACAATTTAATTTAGGGCATATGTAAGGAGGTAGCGGGACCCAGGTCCTGCCTGTAGTACCGGGGCAGATAACCTCATCTTTTATATCCCATACAGCCTGTAGCCCTTGTTGTGAAGGATGTAGCACAAGCTAAATTCTGTATTTTGAAGTGTCAAGCTCTGAATTATCTAAAATGTCATTTAAAAACTAGGTGGGCATTTCTTTTCTCTGTATTTTTTTTTTATTTGACAAGTTGAAACATTCCAATTTTGCCTTGAAAGTTCATCGTAGTGAAAATTCTGGTTGGCTTCTAATCATAACAGCTAGATGTTAGGTAGAAGCAATATAAACATTTTTTCTTGCTTAAGTAGTGCTAAATAATTTTTATTTTAGGTTATCTAAAAGTCTGTTATGTGTTCCCTGGATGAAGGAGGAATTATTTATCTGGGGGAGAGGCACCTGCAGGAAAAGCTGCCTTTCACCTATGCTTTTGTGTCATGACTGTAAAAGACTCTCAGAGGAGACCTCTTTCAAATTTTCATTTGCCTCTGGGGAGTAATGGTGTGTGGGATAACTTCTTGAAGGTGTGTTCATAACTTGCAGTGCTTGCAGCCAGCTGAAAGTTTACTGCTGTCGTGTTTCATTAAAGTGTGCCTGACATTCGTCCTTCAGATATGCATGTCACTGTGTGAAGCCATTTTGATAGAAACAGGCTGATTTAAAGCTATTCCAAGACAAATGAGAATGCTTCTCAGGGATTGAGTAAACTTCTCAATTTTATGTATGAAAGTTGATAACCCTTATGTGAACATCGTATTTTTTTGTCAACAAGCATTACATAGTAGTTTCATAATATTAAATACTAAATGTTAAAAGTATAGCTAAAATATGTGTGTAGTAAGGATGCTGAAACGTATGATCTTGTGAGCACTGAGTACTGCATTCTGCGTAAAGCACTGTATTTTGTAGGCTGAGAATTCCTAATGGAATTTGGTTGCCTAAATCTTTTTAAAAATCCAGGAATAAATATCTCAATTTCTTCATTTTTTTTTTTTTCCCCTGTAACCCTTGACAGCATTAATCTAAGTGAAGTAAATCTTAGTAGAAACCTAAAAATGAATCAGTTACAATGCTGATTAGTATCTTCAAAAGTTTGGGCACTTTTGGATTTGAGTTTCAGTATTGGGTCACAGGTGGCTGAAGTTGCAGAGAATCTGTTGCTGTCATGAAATTTTGGGGTTGCGATGATAGGACCAGCTTGTGGTTGCGTTGAATCCCAAGGCTGCTTCTGCTGGAGCCCAGAAGAGACGAGCTCCTTATCACATCCCCCCTCTAACAAAAACATTAGTCTCAAAAGTAAAATTCCAGGCTGTGACAGGGTGGAATTTGGAGTTTGTATTGTCTGTGATAGCCACAAGCAGCTGTTGGCTTTGGCCATAGTGCCTTCCAAGGCAGAATTGCAGCTTGCTTTGTGCTGGATAGTAACTCCAGCATTATGCATGGATAATTGGGTAAAATGTAGAGGAAACAGATGAAGTCGACCTCTGCTT
>VXAA01005381.1:666341-692994 GCA_013399115.1 Anseranas semipalmata | reverse complement strand
GGAGAGGAGAGGAGAGGGAAGAATAAAGATGATTTAGAGCAGGCACAGAGCAGTAGCAGGGGGAACCAACTGGAAGTGTTTCATTAGTTTAAAAAAAAACCACCAATAACAGTAAAATGCTGTTGTAGATGGAACAGCGTGGAAGAGCACAAAGAGGTAACCTGGCATTTCTTGTGCAGCCATGTGAAGGCTCTGCAGCGTATTTTGCTACTTTAAGACTGTATGGGGCAGGTTTCATGCTCGCCTTTTTAAAAGAAATTCCTTATTGTTTCATTTCCCTCCCCCTCAACTGTGATTAAAATAAAACGCATTGCCCAACTCTGGACAAAGAAAAAAACAGTTTTCCAATTTAGCATATAGTTACAGAAAAAGACTATTTGATTTCCTGTAGTATCCCCTGTTGTTTGCATGTATTTCTGCTCTACATTACTTTTCAAGCCTCCAATTTCTATCACATACCTTCTTTTCCAGCACTTCTCAGACAGCATTTCATTGGAACTGCAAACATTGGGCTGTTACCCTTCTGGGAAGGTGCCTGTTTAAATAAAGAATAGAAAAATGCTATCACCGAGCTCCTACAACTTCATGCCAACATTCAGCACAGCCTAATGTGACCAAAACCAAAAATAGGCCTCGCTTTCTGGCTGGTCAAACAAAAAGAATACCAAATGCTTTCTTGATTCTTTCCCTGGCTGTTATTTAAGACTGGAATTTTCATTCACACGCTAGACTAGAGAATTTGCTTTTTAACAGATTTAACAGGAAGCCAGTTGGGAGGGTCAGAGATGTAACTAATGTGCTCATGCATAGTTGAGTAGGACTTTAGAACCTATTTATGTATAATTGCATGAATGAATATGAGCATGTTTTCCCTGGCTTGCTCTTACTGCCTCCTTAAGCATATTGCCACAAATAACCAGACCAGCCTGGTCTAGCCCCCTTTCTGCTACACCCGTGACAGCAGCGCTCCTGGTGAAGCGTCCAGCACCGACTCATTTGCCACGAAGCCAAACCTCAGGGCTGGAGCCAGCTTCGGGCACTCCCACCCCATCGCACGTCTCACGCTGCGTAGCGTCACGCACACAGAGTTTGTCTGGGCACTGAGAGCAGCTGCTGCTTGAGGAGAAAGCAAAAAGTCACTTGGCTTCCCTGTAGGAATAACTCCTCTAAAATTGTGGGGAGAGATTAATACAGAATTTCTTGCTAGAACCAGCAAAATAAATTATGCTAAACTATACGTGTTTTGCATTTTGTATTGTAGGGATTAACGTTTTCCTGACATCTACACTTTCTAGTACACGGCACACAATTGCATTCCATTGCAGTTGAAAGCAGCAGTTGTTTCAGCAATAAAATCATAGTATCTTTTTTTTTTTTTCCCTGAAATTGAGGAAAAAAAAAATAAATGGCATGGGAATATAAATAAAAATAAATAGCTTCAGGAGTGTGCACTCCATCAGTGTGATTCTGAAATAATATGCATACCCTGCTGTCTGTCACTCATGCCTGTGACACTTAAAATATACCAGAATAGCTCCATTCGCATGTGTTATCTGTGATGTCTGTTTGCACTCTGAATTTAGTAAGCAAGCATTAAGCCTTCATGTTTTTGTATTTAGCTACCTATTTTTAATGGGACTGCACACCTAGAACTTAATGAAAAGATCTGAATCTAATGTTAATGCCATTTAAAAATATGCATTGCATCTTTTAAGTTGACATTTCAATTACAAATAAATAAGATCCAGTTATACAGTGATACTATGGCAAGATTGCATTTTTACCAGTCAAGTTTCATTCTTATTCCAAGTGACAGATTTCACTAAGATAGACAGAGCCATGAAGAACAGTCCTCCAGCCATTCAAACCAGGATAATTCAGGGCGCACTTAATCATTTCCCCAAATTCAGACACATTGGGACACCCCATTTTGTGATAAACACATTGTTATTTTCCTGTGAATAGTCTATTAAAGCTAATAATTTCATAATAAAATGTAATCCACATCCAATTTTAACTGGCAAACAATGCTGTATACAGTATAAAAGGTTATTACACACGTCTACATATGTGCACCTGCTGTTTAAAGCACCTTTGCTAACACGGTTGCAGCAGCTTTGCGTTATGACAGCAAGCCCAGTATTCGGCCCTGGGTGGAAGACCAGGCATGGTCTCTGGCCCCTCACACCACCCAGTGCCCCAGCGCGGGCACATCGCAGTGACTGCAACGTGTGTACTGGGAAGCCCCATCTGCAAGGCAATCCCAGCATCCTGGCCTGGCTCAACTTGTGTAACAAGGGATTTAACAGGAAAAAAAAAGAAAAATCTGGTCATATTTTCTTCTAAGCTCTGTTTAGTTAACTAGGGCTCCTTTGGGGCTGCTATAGTAATTCATATCCAAGGTCTTGCTAACGTGACTGCACAAGACAAAAGTACTTACGACAGGGAGGCAGGATTGGCCTGCTCTCACCAAATCCGGTCTTTTCTTTAAACCTATTCATGTCTCCAGCACCAAGTTCTACAATTTACATGTAAACCCACTATGTGAAAAATACTTTGATGCAAGCCTGCAACCCAGTAATATACTAATTTGCCCCTCACTACTTACTTGCATTACAAAAATAGTTCCTGATTAGCCTTCCCCAGGCTATTTTATAGCAGCCAACTGTAGGTGCTCAAGGTGGACAGTCCCATTCTGCTCACTCTCACCACAAATAAACAGAGGCCATTTCTTACTTGTGATCATCGCTGTTACCCTCCTCTGGACCTCAGCACGTGCATGACAAGTTCACTCTGCTCACAGTTTGCTTTCGTATGTGGCAAAAGGGTCTACCCTGCTAGATTGACCCATTCATTCCTCAGTTCATACCAGTATCCTGCTCTCAGGGTAAATGCCACCGACTAACACTTCAGAAGAAAGAAGAAAAAAAAAAAAAAAAAGAAATTGGGATTGCTCAGAGGTTTCTTCCAGTGGAATGTTTTGCTGTCAGACAAATTTTTAAAGACACAGGAATTTCCTGTGGAGCAGAATTTGTGGTTCCTGAGGAGCGCTACCAACCATGTTCTGACTGACTGCCTTTGCATCCAGCTCCCAAAATCCTTTATACAGAGAGGTTTTCCTGAGCTTTCCTTAGAAAAAGGATCTTTTCCACCAGAATTTTTTATTTTGTCACGTAACAGACTGTTCCTCAACTTTTACATTTGCTGTCAACAGCACAAGTCCTGCAAGTCCTGTCATTAGCTTTTTGTCACCTAATCAATAGCTTCTCAAGACCCATGCTCTTATTTTGAGACTTCAAGAATACTCCACATATAGGGAACAAAAACAAAATGGGTGGGGTATTTTTTTGTATAGTTCAGAATTTATTTTTCGTGGGGGACTTCTTTTTTTTTAGCTTCCTGGGATAGACTAACAGAGGGATTGAGACACCTCACTTTTGCTTTTAATAACCAAATAAAAATAAAGCAGATCACCAAAAAACGTTGCTGGCAGCCACAGAGAGGACAGGACTCTGAAGTCTCTAGTGCAAATGTTCCCTAGCTGCCAAAAGCTTGCATGGTTCAAGGCTCACTCTCGGCACTACCAAATGACCAGGGACTGTCTCCTCCTAAGTCACCTGCCAATTCATGACAGGGCAAAAACTGAAAGAAATCCCTTAGCTCTGCATCTTGCTCTAGAAACCTCAAAAAGAAAGGCTATTTACCCCTGAGATCTGCTGTCTGTACATGTTGACATCGAATTTACTGTGCAAACACTGAAAGCCAGAGAACTTCCACCTCAGTGGTACTCACAGAAGCACACGTACCTTGCCCCCTCCTGCTCTGTTCTTGCAGAGGGCAGCCCAACTGTCATAACAAGTTGCAGTGTCATAACAAGCTCAACTCAATTATCCTGCTTCTACAGGAAGACTGCTCAATCCCTCGTATCTTCTCATCACAGGCCCGGTCATGGAAGTGGACTTTCTGAAGACTTCTCTTCTGTTAACATAAATGGAAAGAACATCTGCAACACCCAGTAGTGCACATAATACTGTTAACAAAGTAAAAGCCGAAAGCTTATACCATCCCAAGGAAGCATTCAATGTGAAGTCTGATGGTAGCCTTGTTTCCCCTTTCCTCCAAGGCGATAAATAGGATGGCCAACAAAGCAAGCTACTTTCAAGCAAAGATCCCTTCCTGTCCGCTCAAAGGTCTTTGAAAGCTCTCCCAGGAAGGTGTGAAAACACAGAGAAACTTCCCACCCGTGGGCACAGGCCAGAGACAGCTGCTAAGTGCTCTGAACCTGCAGGGAAGAAAGTCTCACCCTTTTCCACTCCAGTAGGCAGCCTGGGACACCAGGCAGAGACAGCCCAAGAGGGGACAGCAGCCTGTCTGCACACCAGACAGGAAACCCCATCCATTTGCCCATACTGATGTATCTCATGGTGCGGTTCTTGTTAATAAGCACAGTTTCTCCTACTAATGGACAATCAAGCGTGTGTGAGACCCCGTGCAGGCTTCAGGTCACTAAATGGAGGAGATGAGGCTTAGACCTGAAACCAACCCTTTCTCACCTGCAAGCTCAACATGGCTGTGCCCTGACCAACCCTGCAGGTTCCTTTGGACACGAGAGGTGTCAGAAAAGAGATTAATGCTCGCCTAACTAGGAAATGGCGAATGCATCCATCATGGATCACAGGCTGACTCTGAAGCAAAAGGACTGGCTTTTCTTAATTTGTAAGGCACGGAAGCCAACCTCCAGGTACTTCCAGTCCAAAGCACAGTTCTTTTTCTCCTTTTAAAATCCAACAGTATGGCATAATCCCAACCTATATCCTAGAAAGGTGAAGCACAGACAGCCACACCAGCTGCTCAGGGCACCTGCTTCCAGTGATCTTCCTTGCACAAATAATGCCAGAAGATGAACATCTTATGTAAGCACTTACTTACCCATCCTCATCTCTGATAGCACATCTTATTTTGTCTGAGCTACCACTGTATTATATGCCCTCCACTAAACTGGATTTATTTTAGGCAAAATATGAAATAATGCAAACATCATATCAAATACTGTAGTGCAGTAACTTTTTTTTAACACTTTAACAGCAGCGTTTTCTTCCTTTTTTTTTTTTTTTGTAGGATGAAACTGCAGGCAACCCATGTCAGCAGCCAAATTAAAACAAACAAGTCTTTCTGAGCAAAAGGTGCTCTTTCTAGAGACTCAGCCTCACTCATTAACTCCAGATTCTTCAGCTTTTGGGAGATGCAAGGTGACAGGTTTTAGAGGAAGCCTTATTTTTACTTATATACATCTGTAAATAAAGACTTCATACTCTAACACAAGCGACTCTTTTGCATGATAGAAGTTCTGTCTTTTGAAGAGAAACAATCAAGATTTTCAGCAAGGGACTAGTGTGGATTCTTTTCTTTCCTAACTCCAACTCAAAAATGCATTTTCCCTTATCACACCTAGCACTGGAGAAGAGGGCTGCATCTGTCAGGTGCCTCTTACTGCCAGAACTGCAACCTGCCTTCTCCAGCTAGAGAGAGGTCTGTCAGCCAGAAGACAGTGATGCAAAGATACCATCAGGAAAGAAATGAAGGAGAGGAGTTTTGCAAAAGTGCGATTTTGCTCTTAGTGATTAAAAGTAACATGAATTCCACAGTGGCTCAAAGCAGCTTTGCATCTAAGGGCAGAAGTAAAGAGAAGGGGAACAATACATGGTTCACTGCCAAAAGATTGCAGAAATACGCCTTCATGAGAATCATAAAATATGAGCACACAGAAAACTGGAGGGATGAATAGTTTTAGCAAGGCCACGCCAGGTAAACAGAAGATCTCAAGAAGGAAAAAAAAGTAAAAAAAGAAAAAAAAAAGAAAAAAAAAGAGGGGGATCCAAATGAATTTGAATCTATCAGGTCTAATGAACCAAGGTTCCCTGACTAATAGCAATGACTTGAACTACTTAACCACAAACAGGCCTGTTGATAAAGTTATGCCCTTAAAGTTATTTACACAACAGCTGGGAGTCTGGATCTTGCCTGCCCTGCATCTCCTCTCCTCCAGCTGCAAAACCTTTTATATCCTCCGTAGTTCTTCCCCATCACAGTGAAAAAGCCCTGGTGAAAAACAAGACAGAAACGTAGAACCCAGAAGAAAATGAGACGCAAGGCAATCAATTTAGGGCCCTGCTCACCGTTTTCTTCAGCACACTTCCCGGGTTCTGAGCAGCCCAGTGTGCAATTGTTCCCAATGAGGGAACACCGAGTGGCTTGACGTGTCGGGGGGGACAGGGAGAAGACGGTAACGAGTGGTTGTTCCTTTTACCTTGGCTGTAAATCTGAGTATGACACACAGCGCACTGCATCAATTCCAAACAAGTGCAGGCAGATATACAGCATGCTGCTTGCCCTGACCAAGCCACAGAGCAGCAGATTAAAAATAAGACTGTCTAGCAAGAGGTAAAAATACTCAAATCTGTTGCAAGTGCAAGTCCAGATTTAAGGAGGTCTGAATTCTCCTAATTCTGGAAAAACACCACTACTAGCTTGACAGAGTAAGCCTGCCCACAGATCCCAAACAGCCTGATAGCAGATGCAGATTACAGCTGTTTACGTAAGCATTTTTAAGGAGCAGTGTGGTGGAAGAAGGCTATTCACCAGAATTAAAAAGTATTTTTCAAATCAGCTCAAACTGAACCTTCGATATGCATAACGCAGTACTGGTATCTTGGTGGATTTTAGGGGGAAGAGAAAGAAATTCTGAGAAAGTACAATTTCCCCCATCTGAACTATCCAGGAACATAAACCTTACAGGAGGCAATGTAGTCACCGATGCCACGACTGCTTTTCTGTAATTCCAGCAGATCCGTTCATGGATTACAAAATCTATGGGCTGTTTCATTGCATGTTCAGTGTTAAAATACTATATGTTATGACAGGCTTGTAGGAGGAAAGTTGAGGATTGACAGCAACTCCCCTAGTTCTCGGAAAGGATTCATACCAAGAGGAACCACTAAGCCATCGGATACCAGAAAACACAAACCACGCAGACCTTGGAACCTCCCTTTCTGCCACAGGGACTTGAGCTTGGCACTGCCCAAACTGCGAGATCAGGAGCGTGAACCGCGAGACTCACTAACGAGACCATTTGTCTCTTTTTGCAGGATGTTTTTTCTCAGGTCTCTCTGGAGTTCCCTGGTAGGGAAGGCAGATGTACTCAGCGCTGAAATTATGTAGCCATCAGCATTCACCATGAATCATTTGGCATCAATCACAACAGATTTTTTTTTTTCTCGAGCTAAAAGTACACTGTTTTTCCTATGTGGGACTGTTTGACTATGTCTGGCTGACTCGATCATCATGAGGAATAAAAGCAGGATGGCTGATCAAGTACCAAAATATCACTCAAAAACACTAGCATTTACGGTTCAATCTATGATGTTTAATTTAACCAACTTCAGTTGTGAAAACTCAATTGTGCTTTCAAAAAAAAAAAAAACCTCAAAAATTCTGAATCCACTTATAGAGATGAAAAAAATTAAAAACATATAAACAATTCAATACAAGCAACAAACTAGATAGAGGCAGGGAACATCTAGATTGTTTTTTCAAAGCAGTAACTATTATGACTGTTACCTCTGAGAATTAAACAGAGCAGGCTCTCCACTGTTTTGACCTCCAGTAAGTCATGTTCACAAGTCAGTGACCGTAAGAGCCAAGCTGGCATTCCCAGTGCCCACAACAATAGATCCAATTACTTCAACCAACAAGCATTAAAAAGTAAATCCAGCACATAAAGCTCCTATTGCTTTGTTAATTCAAATACATGTATCTGCAGATACAAAGATGAAAAACAGCACCCTTGCCACTTCTCTGTTATACATCCTCTGGTTTCTTAACTTTCCTTACATATTTTGTTTTCCTAATCATCTATCTTTGCAGGGTTTTTTTTTGTTTGCTTGTTTCCTCTCCTGGTGTTTTCCTGTTCAGAAACACTTTACCCTAACTCAAACCAAAACAGGGCTGAATAAATTGATTTGATAACTATTTGTGTTGTGAATGTCGTTCTTCCCACCATCATTCACTGGAATTTTTCAGACTTGGCTAGCATAAAATACCTCTTTTTTTTTTTTTTTGGTCAATTACAGATGCATAGATTTAGGTGCTCAGTAAAAAAAAAAAAAAGAACAAAAAGAACTCAAGCTTCATATTTATTACTCAGTGACTCTTTTGAATTTGCTAAGTAAGCTGGCAGTTCAAATAATTCATTTAGAGGAAAAACAAGAAACAGAAACCTTTAGTAAGTAGACTGCTGAAGCCAATAAGTTAAAGTGCTGACTACCATTTCTAACTCTAGGATTTACAGGATTTTATAAAAGTAAAAACAAAACAAAAAAACACCTCTCCCTCTCCCCCCTCAAACAAAACAAAACAAAACAAAACAAAACAAAGATCAAGCAACATCTACCAGGCACCACAGCCCTAGGTACGCTTGAAGAATTGAGTCTGGCTGCGACCAAATCTCAGTGAAAACCCCTTCAGAAGTACTCACATGCCTCTCCCCTGTCCCGCCGTGCGGTGATGGGCTTTGCCTTTGTTCCTGGAAGCCCTGAAGACCACCAAACCTGGTGCCTCTGTGGACTCCCACGCTTGCACCTCAGCTGCTACGCTGCCCAAGTATGCCAGTGCTGGCTTGCTGTCACACAACACAGGGAAAATGTTGCCACCAAAGCCCTCTATTACCGGTCTGGCAGAAGGCAGAAGGTAATATACAGCCTTCTCCAAAGGCCCAGTTTTTTTTCCAGGCTGACAGAACTCTGCTTGACAGCTTCAAAGTGGCTGTCAAACTTCAAAGTGCCATGACAAGCATGTATGTACGGAGCTAGAGGAGCTGAACTGACCTGAAGGGGAGTCCAATATGTGGTCTGACATGTTACTGGGAGGCTATTTAATGCCTACTTTGTGAACGTGTCTGTTTCCTTTAAATAAAGTTGTTTTAGAAGAGCCTACCGAGAGTAGACAACACTAACTGTGGAAGCGATATGGCCTGAGAAAAATGCAGTGTTGCCATTTTTGCAGGGTTGCTAATTATGGATTATTAAGGACATTATACAGTGACCTATTAATACAGCTAGAGCCCTTTGTTACCCTATTATCAATAACAAATGGGAACTTTCAGTACTATTTTGGGAAATGACCTTTCTACACAGCATTGTAGTGCAGCAAGAGCCAGGAACCTCCCAAGCTGTAATTCCAGCTCCACCATTGACTTGCTGGGTGGTGAGGGAAAGCCGGTTTAACCTCTCAGTGGCTATTTCTCTTTCTGTAAAGTTGCAGTGACACTCGCCTACTCAAAGCACAGTGGAGTGCTTTCCTGAGTTCAAATATTTGAACAGAGCTTTGTGGAAGCTAAATGCTAGATCTGTGTGGCACATTGCTGCAGCTGCTTAAGGATTTTAACATGGCAGAAATTCAGCTGCAGCTGGAAGAACACACTGAGCACGGCTACAGGATTCCCTTTTCACAGGTGAGAATTTACATCCACTACTTTTAGGCTGCAAGTCCCCACCTAGTAGCATTTAACTTGTCAGTGATTTCAGCTACAGAATTTCTCAACACACAAGAAAAAAAGACTCAGTACTTGTTCCCAGCTACACGCCAGCAGAATTTGGGGTAATGTTAATGACTCGCGTAACAGTAAAAGATACACCTAAAATAACAGCATGCAGAGACCATAGGATAAAAGTTACTGGGATGAGCAGAACACACAGTGGATAGTCAGTTTATGCAGTCTGGTACATTTCAAAGGTCAAAAAAAAAATAGTTGGGTTATAGGAAGTTACAGAGACTAAAAAAATAGAGCGGAGATTGTAACAACACCAGCTCTTTCTCTCTCACTCTCTCTAAATAAATAGAAGGCATGACTAAATGAAGTCATGCTGGAAAAATGAATTATTTAATTTGCTTTGGCGGGATACTCCCAGGCTTAATCCCCTCAAATTGTGGTAAAAGGTGGGAAGCAATCTGATCCATTCCTAAATTACAGGAACGTGCATAAACACAATAAAACTAGAGGAAGGCTGTACTCCCAACTTAGAAAAATGCACTCACTTAGCTCTTTTCCAAGGTGCAGGGACCAAGTTATTTTCAACTTCTGACTTCTCCCCTGCCTCACTACAAAAGAAAAGGCTAGATACCGATAGAGTTGAGAGAATTGTCTAATTTGAGAGTTGTCTGATAAATTCCTTTCATAAATTCACCAACAGCTTCCAAATAAAACCAACTTCATGGCTCGAGATCCATCCCACTGAAGGAAAGTCCATTTCAATGTCTTTGTAATTAAGAGCACAACTCATATCCCCAGATCTGCATCCCTGATCCAACAGTTCCTTAGAAATAAAGTGAGTTCCACAGCGTGGAAGATTTAACCTGAAAGCCACAGTACCACACCCGTATTCACGCGTGGAAGTTCCCAGAGCGAATACTGTTCTTCCATCACAATGATCCTCAAATGCCCTCAAAAAATCTTTAGCTTTTATTCAAAAGCACTTTATTTTACAGACAGACAGCAATATATTTGACACACTCTTAAGCATGACAGGGTTCAAGTTTTATAAGAATTAAATTATAGCAGTTACTGAAATCTATGTTTGAATTTAAAATTTAATATGCCTCTACTGACAGATTGCATTTACTGATTTTAATTAACGGTGCTGACAGATAGCCTATCCGTGTTCGCAGGCTTGAGCGAAAGCAAAATTTTTAGATCTGTGCTATGGATCTATAGAAAACAAAGGCCAGGATTATATATTATCTAGCCAGTCAGCGGGCATAACACTTTGGAGAGCAAGAGGAGTGTTTCCTCTTCTGGGCAGAAAGCTCTGACTTGTGTGGAACACCCTGACATGATCACCCCGGCCCGGATGGTCACTTCTGCTTCCACAACTTGGTCGTGCAACATTTTGGAATTAATTTTCTTTTAGCTGAAAACTTCATGAAAAGAAAAAACGTTTAAATTTCCTCGCTAGTCCAAGATCAGTGGGTCAAGAAATCAGGCAGCTGCTCGGGAAGCCTTTTACCAAGTTATTGCAGCATTTCATCAGCTGGGGCAAACGCATCCCGAAGGTGGTTGGGCCCTGTGGAGGAGCTGCAGCTCGGCCGCAGCCCAGAGCCGGGCAGGGCTGAGCGCTGCTGCACAGCACCACCTAGGGGCTCGCCGTGAATACTGCAGCTGGTCCCAGCGAGCCTTCAGGTTCCCCGTCACACTGCGCGCCCTTTAGCTCGCTCCCTAAGGAGGTTTCCCAAGCAATTTTGTTTTCTCTGTAAATCACTGTCACTGATTCATCAAGAAGAATCTAGAAGATGAAGCTACTGAGAAGTTGGCTGAGGAATAAGCTTCAAAATACAAAGATTTACGTCATTTCTAGCAATTTCTTTATCTCTGCTGCAATTTCTTGGTATGCAAACAAGATGGTTTACTACAAAAACTCCATATCTATAAAACTAAAAGCCAAGAATAGCTTTATTCTATCCAGCTTGTGCAATACTTAAATCTGCATTTCACCTTTTCAGTGCAATATTATTTTTCTTTGTAAGTTATACAAGACTCGTTTGTAAAAATCTTTTCTTTTTGGTGATTTTCTGATGAAACCTACATGAGGAAACACCACACTAACTTGAGGATCCACTTAGTCCAGTCTTAATCTCAAGCAGCAGCCAACAAAGAAAAAATTAGGAAACCAAAACCATTCAAACTGTCCCACAGAAATGTCCTTGCACTTTAGATGCTTACTAAGGGATACATGTTCAAAATGTTAGATGAGAGAGATACAGATTAGATTCATTTACAGGATCTGTGCATGTCTCCAGGGCAATGTTTTCTAAGATGAAAGAGTTGGCAGTGGACCAAACAAGATTATTTTAATTATTCCAGTTCCCCTCTGAAATTTCCTGTCTCATTGCACATGGAATTTACTACCTCAGAAGTGGAAAACTGACTCACCAATGGGACAAAACTCGGGCAGCCTGTATTCTAGGACCCCCTATTCAATCACACTTAGGCACATGCTCAAATGCTATCCCTTCCTGATGTCAGGATGTAGAAAAACGGTACCATTTCCAATATGAGCAAATGCACAGCCAGGAATTGTGTGCACTGGAAATGGGTGTGGGGAGCAGTGGCTGAAGCTAAACTGAAAGCCACGTGCATCCTGCAAGAGATGAAACTGAGCCTTCCCTCTCCACAATGTTGCAGTTCAGAAGAACTGATTAATCTTGGTACAGAAATAAAACATGCAGTGGCTTTTGGTTGTGCTAGTGCTGTGCAGTGGGCATGGTCAGCCCGGTTGCTGCAGATGTGGAAATGACAGCAATAAGAAGTCTCACAGTAAAGACTTTTATTTTGCTTATAAGAAAATGACACATTCAAATGGATAGCTAAAAGGAAAGGTGAAGTATAATATTTTAATGATCTAAAGTTTGAAACATTAATTTTCAAATCTACTTAGATTCTACTCCCAGCGCACACAGAAAGAACCAGCCAGGTATTCTGCATCGCAACACTTACAAACAACAAAAATGATTTTGCTTTTACTGAAACTGTTTTTAAAAGCTTATTGATTTTAACCCAAGTTCACTCCTTCTCCTGTAAATCAGAAATTGAAAATGTGATTTCAGCTACTTGTTTTGAATCCTGCAGATATGAGAAATACTAGCAGCTGTTGTTCACTAAACAGACAAATCGCATTCACAGATAAAAAAAAAAGTCAAACAATTTGCTCTTTTCAACAAGCAAGGACATGGAAAGTCATTTCTCATAGTCTCAGGTAGCAGTCAGGATTTCCAGGTAGATCACTCTTTGTTAAGGTTTGTGCAATTTGAAAAAAAAAAAAAAAAAAAAAAGACTTTTATAATAGAAGTATTTGCAATGTAATTCATATTCCAGTTTGCTGTTTATTTCGCTTCTTTGGCCTCTGCCAGATGCCATACACCTGCCACGCTTTTGACATGACACACAGGACAAGCCAGTTTGTTGTGTGGCTGCCTTTTCTGGAATGAGCATCTGATCTCAATTGTGCAATTAGAACAATATTAGTTCTCTTCATTAATTTTATGAGACTGGGATAGCTGAACAGGAAGGTTTCTCTTTGAACTGCAGAACAGAAGGGACTCCAGAGCATAATGGGCTTGTGACACACCTGCTGAACTTTTGATATGCTGGCCCATTCTGCTTAACTGACACTGTTACCTGCTACCAATGAATCCTGGAGTGTGGGCAGAGGGCAGAAATCGGGAGTGGAGGGGAGGGAGAGGACAGCTGAAAACCGACAGCCTGAGCAGGCATTATTTTCCACTTAATGTCTACAAGCTTGCAGATATCTCTGGATCATAATATTTAGGCAGAAAAAGCATACAAATACTTAGCTGTGTCTTACTTAGATCTAGAATTAAGACAAGCATCTGGGTTACAGGGAAACAGCTCCTAGTCTAAGCTTCTGACATCATAAGGCACATTAATTGTTGCAGTTTGTGATGTCACCAAAAATCCCTTGTCCAGTTAGACTAACAATTTATGTTTTAGAAGTAAGGTGAACCATTCAACTTGGTCCTTGCTCTTAACCCACAGGCCCTGCCAGACTTGAGGGAAAAAAAGTGAGTCGTCTTGACTCAGTGCAGATCCCTAATCATTTTCAAACACACACAATATCCCTTCTAGTTCAGTTTGTGAAATGCCTCCTAAGAGATGTAGAACAGAAAAATCTTAGCACCCTAATTTCCCTTTCCTCTATGGAATATTTTGCCTACTCCAAAATACTGGGAAAGCTTCTCTAAATAAGAATAAACTTCACTGTGATGGGTGAAGTCTGTTTCTCCTGCCAAGAGAGGAGCGTCTGACATCACAGCCTGGGGACCAGCTCAGCTCCTTTTCCCCATAAGTGGCGGAATACATCTTAGCACAGTTGACTCATCTCTAAACTTCCCATCCTCCCCACCTTCCCAGGATGGTGCCTGCTTTCTTCAAAGGCTTGATGAGAGAGAGAGAGAGAGAGAGAGAGAGAGAGAGAGAGAGAAGACGACTAAAGGGCAAAGGTAATGAAGGGGTCAAGAAGAGATGGTTTGCCACAAATGCAGACACTGAACAACGGTTTTGCATGACTTCAGAAATCCTTGTCTTCTGCTGGTGAGCTCTGTCCAAGCCAAGGTTCACCAAGGTTACAGGAAAAGAAAAGGTTGCACTTCTGTTGATCGATGCTGCTAAGCAACAAGTCATAAAAACTAACATTACTCTTGTCTTCCACCGGTTGCAATTAGAAAACTACAAACAGGATCCTTGTGCCATAGATTCAGGACTGAGAGAAACTTTTAGCAGTGTGACTCTGTAATGCTACGAGCCACTCAATCAGTGAGATAATCTTCTCATTATATCTACATTACATATCCTCAGCCATCGCAGTCAGCCACAGTGCAGGTCAGCTCAGTACTCAGAATCTTTAGGTTTAGGTTTCTTTCAATATAAGAAGCAAAACAAAAATAATGTTATTCATAAAGCTAACCAGGGATTATCTGAATAAAAGGTAGTAATTAAAATAATTTAAATAATTAAAACTATTTTTTTACACTACTCTACCAGTGAAAGAGATCTAAACATAAAAGAAAACGAAGACTCCGAAAGTCACTAACATACGGCATGTAAGTCACTTTGCCATAATATTTTAAGGAGAAATAGAGGAAATTCATCACGAAGGGAGATCGCAAAAAAAGAGGCACATTCTGAGAAGTAAAGCTTTTGCTTTTTGTTACAAGTGAACAATCACGTACTCAAACTACACAGACTTCTGAATACATTCACTTTCCCCCCTTAGGGCATGATTACAAACAAAATCACCTAATTCCAAAGTACAACTGTCTATATTAGGGTAGTCCCCCTCAACAAACAAATCCAAACAACAGAAAAGGAAATTGAATTTATCTTTTCTGTAAACCTCACACAGCTAACACTGTGTATTTTATCAGTTTGTGAGGACTGCCAGTGAAATGCATGAAATAATTCTTACGCTTTCATGAGAGAAAGAAAGTAGACATCCTTCTTGCTGCTCCATAATGCATCTTCTCTGTAGACTACCATGAATGTCAGCTCCTCTTTTCCTTGTTTGTTCATCAGCTGAATGATACACCTTGGTATGGCAGCAGGGAACAGAATATGCCTATCATACTTCCATTTTAAAAATGAACTGTAAATGCTTATGAATTTTTTCTTTTGAGAAAAAAAATCTCAATCCACACATTTTGTTAATGTTCTAATATGGCAGTGGTGGGGGAGCAAGAAAAAGTAAAGAGGAAATAAGTATGTTTACACCGGAACAGCACAAGTTAGTAAGTGAGTCTTGCCAAGTTACTTTAAGAAAGAAAACTTTAGGAAGGAAGCATAACCTGCATAAGGTTAACTGAAAAGAAAATAGTTCATACGTATTCTTTAGCTTTGCTCAACCCCTCCCCCCAAAAAATCTCAAAACCCACAGGAAGACATCTAACACACTGCCAATTCATAAACCAGCAACGTACATGAGGAGAACAAAAAGACTGAACAAGCATATGTAACAGGAAACAATGAATTTACAAAAAGTGAAGGCAGATTAGCTATCAAGGAAAGGTTTTCTACTACTTAAAGCAGGACATTACCACAGAATAGTAGTCAGGAAGGGGTCACTATGTCCTGTCACTGAAGACAGAAAGATTAGATATGAAAGGAATAAGTCACACTGAGAGCATGAACTTGCTAAGAGCGTTTTTTCAACCTTAAGTAACGTGGCCGTAAATATACATGGGGCTCAGAGTAAAGACTGCTGAACTGTAACCCTTATACTCTACTGACCTGTTTCAGAGTCCTGGGTAAATCGCTTGATCTCACCACACTTGTTTTTCCAGCTGTGAAACAGCAGCAACATCTATTATACAGGGACCTGGGGAAAAGTTTCACACTTACATACAACTGCAAGACTTCACAGGACACAAGAGTTTGTGCATCTGGAAAGTTTGTTCCTCACCTCCCATATCAATTTGTCTAACAGTTCACCATATCTCTACCTACAAACAACCTTGCTATTATTTTCTCATAGTTATTTTCTTATACTGCTCTGCAGTAGCTGTGGTTTTAAATGTTAACGTGAAAGTAACTTAACTCTAGAGAATATGTCAACATCCTACTCAACAGATTTGTTTACTATGTTTTTTTCAGAAGCCTGTTTACTTGAATGACAATGTTTTAGTGCATTTTACCCCATCTAATCCCACAGAGTTAGAAGTGATGAGCTGCAAATGCCACTTCCCATCTTGGGAAATACTGAATTGTTTACTAAATTCTAGCCTACCAGCTCAAGCTATGCAGTCTTTCTGAAGACAATGCACTTCCCCATTTGGTTTATGTCAATGAGGACATAAACAAAACTGCACAACTAATTGAACAGTTGGCTTCAAAACATTTCGTGGCAATATTTTACCAGCTAGAAAACAAACAAGTTGATTCTTACACGTGAGGCTCAGCTCATGGTTCACGCAGTACAGCTTTTCAGTTTGGTAGGGGAATCACTGAAAAACAAAGCAGGGACCCTTATCTATCACGCCATTTCTGGAGACCCTTTTCAGTATAAGGCATTTCTCTGTCTACCGAAGCATGAAGCACAAATGAACACATAAAGAAGGCAAATCTAATTTTCATTCAACGTTCTCCTTTAAGAGGAAAATGCAGCTGAATGAAAAGTAGAACTTGCTTAAACTACTTACTATCTTCTCCTAAGAGTTCATTAGAAAATTAACTATACTTCAAAAGTAGCGACAAAATGAAAAAAAAAAAAAAAAAGATGACCCATGGCTTGAGTAGATAAACAGATCTGGGTCCAGAACAAATCTCGAAGAAGTGGTAAAAGGCATTCTGCTAGAGCAGCCTTTATTTAAACAAAGCCACAGGTTCTATTTTACTTGCCTGATGGCTGCCATATAGCAGACAAGGAAAACAGCAGTCCCTGACAACAGAAAAGGTAATGGCAAACGTGAAGGCTCAATCTAGCAGATAAGCGCAAATCAGTTCACCTTAAAAACTGTCACCTGAAATGAATGGACTATCAAAAAGTTGAGAACTTACCAGTTAAAATGCTGCTGCTCTCATGAATTTGTTTTCCATTCATCTCTCTTTTCCACTACTAGGGACCATCAAAATACAGTTAATTTTTAAAGCTGAGAGGATGAAAGAAATCGCTTTTGGTTTGGGATACTTTTTGTCATATTCAATAGAGACCTAAACTGTTTTTATATAGAAAAGCAACATTTTTTCACAACACAGCAAGGTAATAATCAGGTCCCTTTGCTTCCAGCACCCCCCAAACACTCCTTCAGGTACTTTTACATAACTGATTGCAGCAATCCTAAATTACTCATTTGGGATGCAAAGTTTAAGAAATAGGAATAAGTGGGGTTAGAGCACTGAAGTCCTGACAATCTTAGGTGGTGGAAACCACTAAGACCAGCTACACTGGTGCCAAATTTCTTAAAAAAGAAACGTCTCAGTTCCATGTCCTGCAAAACAACACAATGCGCTTTGTTAGTATTGCACTGCAAATATACAAGGGGATCCTTGCTATAAATTACAAACTATTTTTACTTTACATTGCAGTTTGCTTTTTACTTCCTGGTCATGCTTTGTATTCTCAGAGTAAAAATATATGGACAATAAAACAGAAACCATCAGACAACGGGAAAAATAACTGAAATGCTAGCACTGAGGATGGAGGCCTTTCCTGTATTGTTTAATTTATGCCACTTTGACAAACAAAAACAAAAAAATCCTCAGCATTTTCAACACTCATTCATCTTTTCTAATAGTTGCTAAATTATACCTATGCGGGAATGAAAATTCTGAAGCACAGAGGTCCACCAAGAAAAACTAAACTTAGCTGGGAATACAAGATAACAATTGGTACTGCGGGAAGAGAAAAAAATGCCTCCAGAAAAAAAATGAAGGCAAAAAGAAAGAGGATCAAAGTACACTGATCCATTGCTACCCTGGAATTGTCTGGAAAAGTCAGACTCAGGTTGCCAGAACTCAAATGCTGTGTGAAACACATACTACTTAGGAATTCAAGTAGGTAAAACTGAGCTTAAATAAAAAATGAAAGACACCATCCCATTTAGTACGCGTACAGAAAATCAAGACTATAAAAATCATCACTTCCAATGCTTACTTTTTAAGTTAATTCATGTAAGCAACAATAGACTCATAAAATCTCCTGCTATTTTACTGCTTTTCTGTCAAGTCTCCAGAAATCAGCATTTTTCCATTTTACTCTTCATATTTAGTAGGTACCAAATGAACCCTGCTTTCTAGTTCATGGATTAGGAAAATGCCACCTCCAGATGTGTTCTCAAGAGAAAAAAAAAGGACTTTTGGTCCTAAGTAGCCATGTCTTCTACAAGAGAAGGAAAAACCCACTGGGCATTTTGTTTGAACCTGAAAAACTTACTTTAATCAAATCAGAACCTCAAACCACTATGACTAATTAAATTTTGCTTTTGTATTAAAATGTCTATTTAGAATCTGGGATGGTTAAAATTCCCTTCTCCTAGTATATAGTAAATAACTGTAACTTCCAACCAGTTATCAAACAACACTATTCTCTATTTATACGCACACAATTTATTTAGAACTAAGACTGTGGTCAGGTTCTACCAGGGAGGTCCAACGTTCTTGCAGTCACTCAAGGTGAGGAAGGAAAAGACAATCCACACCAGCAACAGCCGATACCATATCAGAATGGAAAGCTCCGGTACCAACCAGCTCTGAGATGGTTCCATAATGAAACTCTGTAACACCAAACTTTTCTCCCACACCCTCTCAAAACCAGCCACATTTTGACACAGGCACACGTTTTTGACCAACAAATGCATGACATGTATAGATGGGTGAATCAGAAATGTGCTTTTGTGCAAATATCATCTGTAACAGTCTCTGAGTGTGTGTTTGCTTCTGTCGTGATCTTTGCATATACAGGGTCCTACAGTTTTTTTTGCCCAAATATTTTTTCCCCAGTATTTTTTTGCAGAGTACTGGATATGCATTACATTAATGTCTGTTGTAGCAAAACATCTGAATCCACGCATGGAAAAACTGTATTTAATGTTTATGTTTACATGAAGCATGTAGCAAGAACACAGTAGACTATAATGTCTAGAGACCGTCTTTGAATGCTTTCAGCAGCAGGTCAGCTGCCAGCCCAGGAGACAAGACACCACTAAGAACTTTTTCTTCTAGAAGTGGAATCTTATCCTTGACTGCCAAGTGACTCTGGAAATGTTCCAACATATTTTCTTGGATGAGATTCCACATCCACACTTTCTGCTGTTTCCGTCGTTTGGCAATCAGCTCACCACTCGTGAGCACGAGGTCACGAAATTCTGTCATTTTATCCCACATATCTGAGATACCTTCTCCAGTTTTGGCAGAGATACGCATTACCTGTTGGATTCAGAAGAATTTTTAAAGCCAAGTAATTCCTGGGCTTAAGGGTTCAATTACTGCATCAGGTAGACTGCATGAAAATTAGGAAACGTGGAAGCCAAGCTTGCTTCAATACACTCACCCAATGCTGCCCAAAGCAGTTTTGTGCCACTCACCCTTTTTTTCCAAAAAGAATAAAAATAATAATAATAATAAAAAAAAAAACTCAAAATTGGGATTCTACCCAACTATAAGCAGACCCTGAGATCCACGGTATTTGGGATAAACAGGGGTTGTCCAACTGCTTGTGCAACTAGTGAGAATCATTTTAAATGAGTCCTTTAGCAGTGTTGCTATTTTACTTAAATGTAGACTTAATTATGTATTCTGGTAGACACACTCTGATAGCTACCCTTTTGCACTTACAATATTCCAGAAAGGAGGTATTGAAACTTCTTTTTGGCAAAATGAATTCCTAGTCTGGAAAGCATATGCAAAGTATTTCAGGCATCCAACATGACCTTTTAAATGGAACTTTCTTAAAAAAAAAAAAAAAAAACTCTCATTTTCTCCCCAGTCTAATGCATAAAGTCCTTACACGTCAATATTTTCTTTCTTCCAGTAGTCAGACAATGCCACCACTGAAACGGAAACAGATTTCTGATAACCTGTTTAACTCACTGATCTCAAACAGGTGTTTTGGGTCACATTTGTCAGGATGAACAAATAGGTATCCAGATGTATCAGTTGCCATGAAATAGTGTTGAACTAAACACACAGACTGCTGAAAAGCAAAGAAACATGTACCACCTACAGGAATGTTAAAACAATACACTCCAGCAACAAGAGGAATCAACAGTCAAAAAATAGTGTTTTGGTGGAGATGTATCTGTTTACATCTGTAGCAATTTACAGTGTTAAAAATCGTATCTGAAACTACAGAGATTTCAGTATTAGAAACTCTTCTGCACTAACTCTCCATTGAATTTCACATTACAATGACTAGGACTTCTTATTAGATCTAGAAACAAACCTGACAAAATCATGGCTACACATCAGGCAGCCCAGCTGATTTAAACTTAATTCAATGGGTCGGTTTTAAGCAGTATAGAGCAAACCTCCTTTATATACATGTATATAAACAGAGAGAGAGTATGTGCGCATGCACTTATATTAGTACTGAATCTTTTCCTTAATGGTTTACCTTTACCTTTTAATATATAGAATAATGCATCAATACTAAAGGCCCTCAGGATGAGAATCCCGATCATCTAGACATTGTATATACCAGTAGATGAGGGCTTGCCCATAAGAACTTTTATTACACAAGTAATTAAAAAAAAAAAAAAGCAAAGAATTAAAGGAAACACATGAACAAGTGAGAGAACAAAGGTAATCACAGGTTTGAGAGTTATAAAAGGGGAGAAATAGCTCGTGGGACATTTTAAGATATGCATAATTTACAGAAAGCACAACACGTTAGTATCATTACTCTTGTTAGAAATAGGTCTGCTAGTGCTGAGATTGTAGCTCAGGACGGAAATCAAGGGGGGCAGGACTGTGGCTATGCACACTGTTTCATGTTGCACACCTTGAGGTCAGAAGTAAAAGAGAAACAGCAGCGATCAAGTCTCTAGCATGGTGTAAAAAAAAAAAAGCAACTAAAATTTTTATAAAAGAGCTGAAGGAGTCTGATACAGCTAGATGAGACAATAACAGTCCCAAATCATTCGTCACTTGTTCTGGGAAAACAACAAAACAAACAAACAAACAAAAACAACAACAAAAATACCACAGTGAAGTACACACACCTTTGGTCTCCAAACCTTTGAACGCTTGCGAAGCAGCTTCATAGCACTAACATATTCAGCTTGTATTCTCCGTGCAGGCACAATTAAATCACCATCAGCTTTATTTATAGCAACTAGATCTGCCATCTCAATTATACCCCGTTTGATACCCTGAACAGAACACGGAGAGAAATCATGAATACCCAGAATAACTGACATGCTGATTTAGTCACAGAAAGCAGGTCAGGAAAGCTTTGTTAGTTTCTGGTGGCTCCTGCTGGTGGGTGGACGGGTGTGCTAGTCCTGCCACAGTGGTACCAATGGCCTCCGTCATCACCATTTATTACTCTACTTTGACACTTGGCCGCTAAATATAAATATCAGAGTTTACATGAGAACCTATTTTATGCACAGAAACTTAAGTTTAACTGAAACATGACCAAGTTTGCAAAACTAATTATATCGATCTGTTTTTCTCTAATACATGATTTAGTGGGAGTGGTTTTGTGTAACTAGTAAACAGGTCATAATAAGTCAGAGAGTATCAAAATCTTACATCCTAGTACTTCCAAAATCTGGAAAAAGATCAGATCCCACCTCTGGGAGAAATTGGTAAGACACTGAAAAGACTCCAATAGCAGCAGTGTAATTTACAAAATGCTACTGATACGGACTTCCTGCACAGACAGATACTACATCTTGGGTTTAAATTTCTCTTTCTTCTCCTAGGTAGTACTTACAAAGAGAAACTGAACAATACCTGTAATTCATCTCCACCCGCAGGTGGCAGCAGTAATATAAACATATCAACCATATCAGCCACAGCAAATTCTGACTGTCCCACACCTGAAAAATTAAATCCAGAGTTCACCATATATGGCAATCTTTCACAGTCACATTAATGACAGCACTAATAACAGATCACAGTATTGCACCACCTTTCTGATAGGAACTAAATCCACTAATCATAGAATGGTTTGGGTTGGAAGGGACATTAAAGATCATGTAGCTCCAACCCCCCTGCCATGGGCAGGGACACCTCCCTCTAGACCAGGTTGCCCAAAGCCTCATCCAGCCTGGCCTTGAACACTTTCAGGGATGGGGCATCCACAGCTTCTCTGGGCAACCTGCTCCAGTGCCTCACCACCAACACACAAAGACAACAGGGAACATACCATTCCAGTATTTTTACAAAATATAAAGGCCTAGAAAATTGACAGAATGGGCATGCGTTTTCACCCAGTGACCATGTACAAAAGCATGAGCAAAATCCACCACGAAAGAAGACAAGCATGTAGTTTGCAACACACCTGACTTAGATATCACAGCAGGATAACTGAAAGAAAACCCTAAGCACATACCTACTGTTTCCACAAGAACAACATCATAGCCTCCTCCTTCACACAGCAGAATGGCTTCATTCGTGGTCCTTGTTACACCTCCTAATGTCCCTCTGGTTGGAGATGGTCTGATGTATGCATTCATGTCTCTTGACAACTCAGTCATCCGTGTTTTATCACCCAATAGAGAACCTTAAACATTTACTATTAAATTATTTCAAATGTGCAAAACAGCCAGACTTTCCTTCCCTGTTCCCACCCCCACCAAAATGAGTGAGAAAAGGGTAGCTCTCTCGGAGGAAAGAAGTCAAATAAGAATATTCCAATAATAGTTGTTCAAGACTTTGCTCAGGACTAGGAAGTTACTGTCTGGCTCTTATGTTTTTCAGAAGCTGGAAAGGCCTGACAAGCAGACCTTACTCCTACTAAATATGAAGAATTTGTTCTAGGTCAGAATAGGTTCTGCAATTCCTGATCAGCTCTTTTTCAAAAGGTATTAATTTATCTTTGTTGTTTCTTTCCAAAGAGACAAATTTCTACCTTATGATTCCAGTATTTTTTGTTGGTGTTTTTTTTTTGTTTAAGAAAACTTAAGACTCATTCCTGCTTTCCTACTATTCATACAAACTTTAAATCAAATTCAGTGAGATCTACTTATATAAAGCACATTCCAAAAGACAAGAGATGCTCAATTCATATAACTGGTACAGTCTTGGCACCACATTTTGCTATTCTACTCATGTGTCTTGAATGTATACATACTAGAATATACTCTTCCTTAGCTCTAAGTCACTGCAGTGCTGAAATTTGTTTTTTAAAATAGTTACATTGCAGCATCTTCTATAATGGCGTAGATACGGGAAAAGGGAATGATGTTCCCTGACGGCTGCCCATTAGAACCTTCATTTTGATCCTTTTCTATTATTTAAGTCAGAGATATCATTGATCAAGCCTGGTCAGCCTAGAATTTCCCTAAAAGTTTGAGAGTAGCACATTACAGCCACACAACTTTGAAGAATCTCAAATTTAAAAAAAATCAGCAGGCCATGCTACAAGTCAGAAAAATGGTCAAGGATACTGCAACAGGGGACCATAACACTGATATCGTCAACAGAAATCTAGAAATTCTTATTGAGAATTAATGAATATTCTATAATCCAACCTGACACATACATTTGGATTGCAGCATCCTCTAAATAGTTCTAAATCAGCATTTGCTTCTTGCTCAGTGTTCAGCACTATCACTTTTGAAATTTAAGTAGAAATGAATGCTCTTCTACTCCTTAATTCACATGGCAATAAGTTAATAAAATTAGAGAGAAAACAGTGGCTATCTAAAGTTTCAGATGAAAAAAATGTAAAGCAGCATTCAAACATTGGAAAAGAGTAAACCTGACAAAATTATGGCACTGATACATAATTCTCAATTTCATAACACACGGGGAAAAAAAGAAAAAAAAAGACACAATATTAGTTTTTTAATGACCCTTTAATGACTTTTATAGACCCCCAAATTTTCTTCCATTTGCCCCAAAGAGATACTTTTAAGATTTGACAAGGTATTAGAAACCTGATGAAACATTAAGTCCTACTTACCACCACTTGTACTAGAAGAAGGGTCTACAGCCAGCACAGACACTTTGTGTCCTCTTTCCGTAAGCATTTTCCCAAAGCATTCTATGAAAGTTGATTTCCCAGCACCAGGAGGACCGGACAACCCTAAATAATCACGTTAGGAAAATAGGAAGAAAAAATATCTTGTTAAATAAATAATACATCACATGAACACTGCCAACTTTTAAGTTGATAATTCGTGTTTTATTACGAGATTACAACAAAGGCAAATGAAAGGATGTGCCACAACTGACATACCCAACTGAGCAATTGTAATTGACTTGAAACACAACACCTTGGTTCACCCAAGACAGCAGCGCTCACTTCGCCACCCCTCATCCTACCCATACCATTTGGTTTATCCAGCCTTATTTCCTCCCCTCCAAAGAAATTCATCTATACTAGCTTATATTACAAAACTTTAAAAATGCGATATCCTAAAACTGTATTTTTTGGATTTACTATTACAGAAGAGATACTCTAGGAGCGAAAGCCCTTACCTTGAAGGGCTGGTATTTCAAAAATTGGTCAATTTGCTTGCATTTCAAAGCATGTAAACTAAGACTAGCTTGAAAACCTGCACTAAATATTTCTCATTCCCATGCCCAAGTTCTCATTCTTACTGCCTTTGTGCACACGAGAGATGGCATCTAGGCATGACAGAGTTTACTACTCCAGCTCTTGGCAAGGGAAAAATATTTTACAGTTTGCAAGAGAACCAGGTTCATCTCTCCTCAGATGAAAAGTAGGCTGCTTGAAAGTAATGCCATAAAACAGGAAGGTACATATTCTTCCTTTTGTGGATTAGTGAAAGGATTCAGGACGTACTCAAGAAAACACTTACTTCAGGAAAAGAACAGGTCTGCTTAACTACATCCTTCCCTAAGCGTAGAGGATACATGTATCAATCTGCTAACTACCTAACATTTCAGCTCATTATAGATATTAAAAACAAACAAACAAAAAAACAACCACTGTCCCCCAACCACTCAAGAAGCACCAGTTATTTCTAGAGTTTTTTCAAGAACATTTTCCAGCCCAAGCCATAACTCCTCCAGGCAACAGAAGTGAGATATCTAGGTTAGTTACAAATCACAAGAAACCAACGATGCAAGACTATTGACTGCAATGTTTAAAGAATAATAGTGATACTGAAAGGCAAATACTGTAATTCTGTCAAAGCAACTACCGGACAGACATAAAAGGACTAACCCACTCTAAAGGCAAGTGGCTTTCCTTGATTTAACTTTTCTTGTTCCCTGTGGTAGGATAATACCTTCTGAAGGAGCACCTGGGCTACTTTCTTTTTCCTAGTCTGAGTTGATTCTACAAGCGTAATGGCTTCAGCTAAGCAGGCTCTGTGGCCCTGGATGAGGCCATTGTAAAGTCTGTCTACAAGTCCTTTTTCTCTGTCGGAAAGTCCCTCTGCCTGCTGGTCAGGGGTGGCTTGATGACACATCTCTCTCTTCAAACCCTTTGGTGAACATATCCATTTTGTATGATACAGGTGCACTGGCACAAGAGACTCAATGCACGGGAAATGTGATCTGGAAGCGAAGTGAAAGTTCTTGAAATAAGTTCTTCTAAAGAAATAATGATGAGGGAATCTCAGCAGTACAGATGGGATCGTCATCTTGTTTGGAATTAAAAGTCCCAGAGGTATCAGTTCACTTCTGTTTGCAGAAACCCTACAGAGAGAGAAAAACATTTTTATTTCCTTCGAAGTACTCAAAGTGCTTGCCAGGACTCAAATGAAACATGTACACAGGCACTCATTAGCTGTTCTTTTATCCAAACCTACCATTTTAAATGCAAAAGGTGGTTCTCTCTTCCCATTGAAAAAAAGAACAAAAAGACATTATGGAATCTCCAACAGCATAGCATCACTTTATTATCACACATAATAAATGAAGATATTACTTTTGTAAGTAAGCAGACAAATAAAAAGCACTTTGAAATACGAGAGCCTCCAACAGCACACACACTACCCCAAAAATCTGGGAAGAAACAAAAGCCAGCCCTCAGGCATAGTGAATTCAGCGTATATTCTACTTTCACGGGTGCAGGGCTTTAAAAACTGCTCTGCAGGACGAGCTTTTTGCACCGTTTTCCCAGACAAAAAGCGGTCACGACGCAAGGACGCTTAGAAGCCAGCTGCGGGCGCTGACACCTCCCGGAGGCCAAACGCAAAGCATCCTTCGCACCGGCAACCCCCGGCTCGCCCTCCGGGCCTGCCCCGACCAACCTGGGCCCCAGCCAAAGCCCCGCAAGTCGCACTCATCCCGTCAGCAGCGGCCCTCCCGGGGCCCGGCAGGCGGCTTCTTCACGCCAGCGGCAGCCACCGCTGCTTGCGGCAGCCTCTCGGCGGCACTCGCCCTGGCTGCTGCCGCCGCGCGCTGCCGGCGAGACGCAGCTCCCTCCCTCCCGCCCGTCCCGTCCCG
>VXAA01005381.1:646331-666318 GCA_013399115.1 Anseranas semipalmata | reverse complement strand
GGGGGCACCTACCGGTCGCTACCCCACCCCGGGGAAGTGACGCCCTCAGGCTGAGCCGGAACGCGCGGGGCAGGGCCCGCCCTGGCAGCCGGGCCGCCGCCGCCCGGCCAGGGACCTGCGCTGAGGCAGCGCCGCGCATGCGCCCCCTCACACCCCCCGCTCTGTTGCGGCCGCTGCGCGGGGCGTCGTGAGGGAGAAGCGGAGGGCTGGGAGACGTTAACGGAACGCGCTGTGGGGACAGCGAAAACGTGCGGTGGCGACCCCACGGCTTCACGTCCCCACGTCGGAGGGGGGTCCTGGTCCCTCCGTACGCACACAAGCGCCCATGCTGACATAGCAACAGTTCCTCTGCCCTGTCTGTGTGAGGAAGGATGCTGCAAAACCTCATTTAACTCCTGGTCTGAAATGTTTAAAAGGTCAAGTTCGAATTTGCGCATGACCATTAGTCGTCCCTGATTTTATTTCAAATACAAACAAGGGCAAAGGAATGACCCACACCTGTTTATTAAATCATACTTTTTAGTTTTCATTTCACTGAGCTAAACAACCACGACTTTTCTTTTTTTTCTTTTTTAATTTGTCTAGTCATCTTACCAGCCTGTTTCTGCGTCTGTTCACGTTAAAACAGATGCATTTATTTTTAATAAACAGAAATGCACACCATCTGCTGCTACCTGAGCTGTTGTTGGTGCTTTATAATGATACTGATGTAGCTTTAAAAAGAATACTGGAGTTGCTCACAGACCTATGCGAGTGGCAGTGCAACTGATGGACTGTATGAAATAGCACACAGTTTGTTCTTAACTGCCGAATGCACAATTTAACATCACTCCTGTTATTACAGTCCATATGACAATCATGCACAAAGACCTGAACAACCCACACTCTCCCTGTCAGAGCTGACAAAACGTGCAGTTTTGTGTCCCCATCAGCATGTGATGAAGCCACAGCAGAAAGAGACAAAAATTGCCATTTCAAAATAGCCTTGTATAGTCTCTCTCTTTGGCCAGGTTTTTATTCATCAGAGTTATGAATCACTATCATTTCTTCCTTAAACAAGCTTTCTAAGGCTGTTTCAAGTGCTGCACTTAAACCTAGATAGCAAATCTCCACTATTAGTAATAGCAACAACAAAGCCATTCTGCCCTGGTTTCATCACAGATAGTTGATCCTGCATTTCATTCCACTTTGTGTGCTTTCATTTTGAATACTTTTGTAGTTGACCTTGTTGCGAGGACTAGATGAATGGGGATGCAAAACTGCATGTTTGTCAGCTCTGAAGAGGAGAGTGGATTGTTCAGTTCTTGGTGCATGATCATCTGTGGAACAGAATAGTAGGAACTATATTCAATCGTTCAGTCTGCAGTTAAGAAAAAAGTGTGCTATTTTATACGGCTCATCAGCTGCATTGCCAATCTGATATGACCATGAAGAAGCCTGTATGCATTTTACAGTAATTCTCCTACAAGAACCATGTCAAGCCACTTGCACACTCATGAGGCTCAACTAGGAAATCCTAGTTGTTCAAGTCACCTCTTTTTCCTCCCCATCCCCTCAACTCCAATCTTAAACAAGTAAGTTTCTTTTCTCCAAAGATGATAATCCCCAAATGTCAGACTTGACAGAAAGATTTCCCTGTATATACACATGTACTTTCAGTATACTGGAACAGAGATCATGCACGTCTCCTACAACCATGCACTTTTCTTGCATCTCTCATTTTATATTACTCTGACCTCATCTAAAATAGGCAAAGTACTTCCTTAGAAGCTGGACTATATCTCGAGTCTCCTTGATCTACATTCTGTCCTACTATAGTGTTATCACGTTTCCCTTATGGTCACTTACATTAAGAGACCAAACATGCATCTTTTTGGTCTTTATTACACCCAACCCAATGAATTTTGGTTAGTCTCACTGGTTTTGTGCTTTCTGACCTCCAGCATAAGGAGTTCTCCTGGCTCATGTGTTCCTTAACCTGGTTATTAATTCACATAACATCCTAGCTGAAGTATTCAGGAAGGTCCTTCAGTAGCTTTCAAAAATCACTTCAGCCTCATGCTTGCTTCCCTCAAATTTTTCCATTTGTTTGTTTTTATTTCAAAATATGTCATCTTACTATTCTGTTCCCCCTGCTTCTTTTCCCCAGAGATGTTAGAAGAATAAAAATGTGTATCCCATAGTTACCATCACAGTCTGCAAACCTGTCCAAAATTTAAGGCAACTGATCTGGTCTTATACTCCTTGCTGTAAATCAACCCCAGATGTTTAAGAAAACTGTACTGCCGGTTACTCATGAAATGGCAGTCTTCCTTCTGAGCCAAGTGTTACAAAGTATTGTACCATGGAACAGGGGTGTGTGGGTATGCACAAATCTTTGTGCAAATCTTTTGAACAAAACGTTCAACTGAATCCCAATCATTACAAAATAATAGAAAAATAGATTTCTGTAACTTCTCAACAACACAAACCGTATTACCATTAGCATTTTTGTCATCTGTTCGTCCTTCCTTTCTCTGGCAGCACCCCGATTTCCACTGCTCTGCTCATCTCCTCCTTAAGAAGTCCCGAAGCAATCTTTGTGCATGTTACTATTATAACTACAATATTTAATATATTCATGGACACAGCTATAAGCAACGTGCTGCAAAGGCAAGTACAAAAGTAAAATTCTCTATGATCTAAATGAAAAATGTTAAAAGAAAATTAAAACAGGACAAATAATTGATGAAATTAAATGAACAGCATCAGCTTGAAACTCATTGGCTTTCTACTGAACTTATAAAGATGTACTTCTGCTATATCTAGGAACTACCTGTGTTGGTCCCCCCCACTCTGTGTTAAAAGGTCTGGCATGGCTATACTCACTACTGGTTATGGTTACAGAATTATGAAATGCACGTCACTTACAAGAAGAAATGTTGATTTCTTAGAGATAAGGTTTTATTTCATCATTTCATTCTCCCCCTGCAAGGATGGGAGGGGTATTTAAGGCTCTGCTGTGCTGCCAAATCACTTTTTCCACTATGCCTTATTGCTAAATGAACTTCTCATTCAGGAATACAAATGCAGTGGAAATTCCTGTGCTGACTACTCATATTGCACTTGCAGCGTAGCTCTGGGTCTTTTTTACTCTCTCTTGCTCGCTCACTCCAACATTTCTCCACTCTGCCTCTAATAGTTCACCCTCCTTACTTGCAAAGGCATGCTTTTGGCTAGTATGATTATAACCAGACTAGTGGTTTTATTGCTATTATAAGCAGTCCAAGAAAAATAAAATCATACTCCTTAAACTACGTTAAAAATTTTTGCTGACATAACATAGATCCAAACCCAGTAACCAAACTATCAGGCTCACCTCTGCGAACACTACATGCCTGTCTCCCAGCAACCAGCATCGCAGTGCTTGCCCTTTCGTGGCTGTGAGCCAGACGTGTTGCATCCCGGTGCACAGGAGAAATGAGGGGTTCTCCTCCATTGCAACCCGCTACTGCTGACCAGAGCAACAAACAAGTGCTAATTTGTGGTGTGGGTTATATCCTGCCTGCATGTCAGGTTTAGGCGAATTACAGAATAACTACAGTCCCTGCTACTGTACCAACTGAAACTAAATTGGTGACTGAATGAGCACTTGTCCTTTATTTCAGGACACCCCTCAATTCACTTAAGTTCTCAGACAAGCAAAGAAAGACTGAACCAATCTGAGTTTTGCAGAGCAACACTAAGCAAGGTACCTGCTGATTACAGCTGTATTTTCAGTGAAGACCAGTAGTCTTTAACAGTCTCAGAACTTTAAACAAAAAATTCCTTCTGTATCATTTTAAAGATAATTGGACACCTGAAAAAGAAAAAAAAAAAAAAAAGAGGAAGCATATTCACATTTGAAAGTTCACCTGTTTAAATGTATCATTAACTCAGGCCTCAGGATTTACATTCATGACTCAGGCAAGGAAACCAAGTAAAAGAAGCAAATGTCCCCAAAGGCTCATTAACAGCTATACAAGCAGGTGTTTGCTGTGTAGGGGCATTTAAAGGTTTTAGGACAGAGCAGTAAGTTGGCTCTCTGGGTAGGTCTGGAAACAAAAGCCTTACCCCAGCTTTCCTGGTTCAGCAACCTATAAATAGGGACGACTCCAACAGTTGAGCAGATTCACTGTACCCATGCTGGTGAGGAGCTGTAAGGTTGTCAGAGCTGTTAGAGCTGCCTGGTGAACTTGGGAAAAAGAAATTTGCTCTCTGAACTTTGGCTGAGACCTACAAGAGAGTATCTGAAGAAAGAGGAGGAAAAATTAATCTTAAACCACTATGGTTTCTATTTGTATAACATTTTTATAAGCAAGAGAGCTGAAGTTTCTTCACAGAACTTTATAGTAGTGACTTCAACATTTTCTTTTTGGTATGAACTGAGCAATGACTGCACATTAGTGAGAAATGACATCAACCACTACTGGAAAGTTTTCTACTGTTTATGCAGAAGTTTTTCAACAGTTCACGATGAACTGCCTGGTATAAAATGACACATAAAAGGGACAGATAAAAAAGTTTATCTTCTAAAAGCAATTATGTTTTCTGTGAACTTCTTAGAAAATAACTAGTATAATTTTTTTGTCTATATAATCCATATAGACTAATGGCTGTAAAAGCAAATTAAATAACATTCTCCAAGACTTATTTGGTGTTCAAGTTATAAGCCTGCAAGGGCATGTCACTTGCCAGTAAAATATTATTTTTTTCTTTAAATTAATAAGGTATTTAAAAAATCTGGCTTAAAGAGTATGTTTTTCTCCATAGCCACCAATGACTCATGACATCAAAATATTTCTCATGTAGTTAATTATTGCACAGCTGAAAAGGAAATCATTAATTGCCTCCTCCTGATTATTTTCAATACAGCAATGAAACCATAGCAAGCATATTAGTAAACATAAAAAGTATAATACAATCACTTGGCTTTGACAAAGTATCCTTATTCCCAGCTACTTTGTGCCTAAAGAAATGGCTGATTGGCTGCAGTTTCTAAATTCTTTCAGACTTGACAAAGATGGAAACAAAGGACTGACACTTTCAAGTGACTAAATACAATCTGCCTTCCTCCCCTGCCCCAATGTACAAAAAGTTTATTAGGTTGGTATGAAATTAGCATAACCTTATACAGCAAAAAGTAAAACCATGGTTCACAAAGTGAAGCATACATTAGGGCAAAGAATGAATGACAAATGCATAAGCCAGTTTACAACTTTATACAACAATGTTAAACTTTAACATTAAGAGTAAAGATGTAGTCTCATGCATTCAAATGTTTTTCCCTGCATCTCTAACAGCATCAGTGCTCACAGGTCTTTGTTTCAACATCCCTATGCTGAATGGTTCACAAGCAGGTGAAAAAGACAATTGGTGGAAGTGAGACAGTGGGTAGAAGTGACCATAGGAACATAACAATTGCAGCAAAACATATCAAGACACATTTCCAGTTCCAGGATGACACTTACAGCGAAGACGAAGAGGAAGACCAAGCCAAGATAAATCTGATAATTGGGATTCAAGACTGAGATAGAAAAAAACTAAATATTTCCAGTTCAGGCCAACCCCCCTGATACAAACAGGGAAGCCTGTTTCCTGCAGTCAGCGTAAGCATCTTAAACATGAAGCTATCATTTATCATGCAGGAATATGCATCTATGTGCATAGACGTTGTGCTTGCATGATTACTCTCCAACATGCCCACAAAAGTAAGACGGTCTTCTTACAATGCAAAGTTATTTAGTGATTTAAATGTCCCACTTTCTAGGCAGGTGTAGCAAGATGGGAGAGACAATGAAAAAGAGAAAAGATTCTACTAAAATTCAGTGTTACATGATCAAACCATCCAAAAGTGTTGCAATACAACATTCTAAGAGGCTAGCAAACAAACTTAGAAATGGCTTTTTTAAAAGCATGTTGGATCTTATCGTACATTGTTGCTTTATGCCACAAAATAAACACCTTTATGCCAGTACATCTGCATTTACAAAACTTATGCTAATGCTACAAAATGTTGTGCTCTAGAAATAAAATGAAAGAAAAATGTATAAAATAAGACAAAAAGGCAAGCAAAAAAAGGCAAACTCCAAAATAAAAGTTACAATTGTAACGGAAGCAGCCACATGGGGAAGATTAGCATACAGAATATGAAAAGCAGTAAAATATTTGTTTCTAGCACCAGCTAATAGAGGGACACTTTGAATTTTTCTGTCCAAAATTTGTTATTTTTATCTAGCTGCTTTCCAAATTAGGCCCACATTTAGAAAAGAACTGTATATTCCAATAGTAACCCTATCAATCCACCATTATATTATGGTTCCAATAAACAAAGATGTCCCACCAGCACATTTTTCCCCCTTTGGTTGCAGTTAAGTATTAATTTGTTCTCTGAAAACTAGTGCTTATATCTCTAGCATATAGAAGAAAAATGAAATAATTCATGTGAATCTCACCTTCAAGATCACTTACTTCTTTTGGCCAGGAGGGGAAGCTAGTGCTATGTATTTTTGTCACACAGCTTAGACATATTCTGAACACAAAGGAATTTATTATTACCTCATCATTACAATCATAAATCTATCCTGTTTGGCTACAGCAGAGTTCTAACAACCTGAGGAACTTAAACACATTCAACATTTATTCACAGTGCATTCAGTGGGATTCAGAATGTAAAATATGAAGTCACACCTCCGCCAGCACCAGTTCCACCTCAGTTTTATTTTGGAGGGTTACTCACATAAGACCAGTGGCAAGTGGCTGGGAGTCCTTCACAGTGAGTTTTGGACTTTCCAGCAGAATTTTGCTGTTGCCCTCTCTACAGTTGCTGCAGCAAGTTAGGGATCTCCCTACAACATACAGTGTATGTGGGGAATGTCATTTTATTTTCTACAAAAGACAAACAAAATACAAAGCATAATTTTAACCAGCAGTTCTGTTTCTGTGTTAAGAGACCTATTCAGAGTATCAGTGCAGGGAACAAACTGGAAACTTCATATAAAAAGTATGAAGAGTTGTCATAGCATAAATCATTACTGAAACACTGTTTTACTGTTGAAAATGAAACAGAAAACTGCAGCATTCACCTCAGATGACTTGTGGTCATCAGCACCCTTCATCATTTTGAGATCAGATTCAACTGCACTTATTTGATGTTTTGCAATTTTAGAAGCAAAGAAGGTACAGACTGAATGACTGAGGTTTTTCTTTCTGAACAAATACTCAATTTCAGCTTGTCAGCATTAAACACAAACGACTATTTTATTGATTAAAGCTAATCTATTGGCAATGTTAGATGGCCTTTCTCACAGTGCTGTGGAAAGAAACCAGTAGTCAGACATCAACAGCTGTACTGAGTTTTTTCCAAACTTTCTAGCTTTGCATCCATCTACTTGTCCCTAATTTGGCGTAGTCTCAGACTTTCTGCCCATTTTGGAAAGGCCAACAGCTCTACCAGCTTCCAGGAGTGCTCCAAACTCTCCACTCTCTGCCCAGCCAGAGGCAGGCTGCACTCGCATTCAAATCTTCAGTGGATGAAACATTCAAAGGTGAACACAGGAACACCCAAAGAAAAGGCTGTTTTACATATATACATACCATTCTTTGTCCTTGTTTGCTGCTTTTTTCCAGGAGAATATATTCCTAGTGTTATCTTCTTCTCATGTAACAAAACTGATACCAGAACACAGTAAACAGATGCTGAGTTCTTCAACTGGGACAACAGTTACCACTAGTTGAGTTCTGACAGAAGGCCTTACATGCCAATTAGATCTTAAAAATTTACCTAATCTGAGAAAATAAGAAAAAATTGATAGTGTTACATTAAAAGCATTCAAGGCCTCCTTCACAGAAGTGTCTCCTCCCCACCACCATTCCTCTCTGCTGACTGTGTACCTACTTGTTCTAAAAAAGACTGAAGGGGTGGGGACTCTGGATTAGAGCAGCAGGGTTACGTGGGGAATGAAAGGTAAAGGAAGAGATTTTGATTTTGTCTTTAAATAAGCTTCTCATATTTTATGCCAAATGATGGACTATAAAGATCTTTTTATTAAAGTGCAACAGCTTTAACAAAAAACGTGATAAAAAAAATCAGAGTTCAAATCAGAGCTCTCAGCTCTTTAGCCACATCTTCCAGAATGACATTTTACCTCTTCTGTGCAACTGTTCAACTGAAGGAAAAGTAAGCAGTCATTCAAAGCCTCACTTATTTTAGTTGGTGTTCTGGAAAATCAACATTTCGTGAGTTAAAGGTTCATGATCTGTCCATCTAATTGTGCAAAGCTTAAAAATTCTGATGTCATCTCCTTAGAGTGAACCCATTCTTAGAACTAAGATTATGACAAGATTAAAATTACATCAACAATCTGTTTTAATGACAGTGTTTGTGTCATTTCCAATTACAACAGTAAAATTTCTCCAAAGTCATTAGTGCCCTGCCATTATAGCTGTCACCACTTCTTCAGTCTTGCTGCTCTGAGAGCAAAGATTCTCTCTAGGTTCCTGCTTGGAATATCGATAAGCCTCAGGAAGAGCTCTTTTCCAGATGGTCTCCTATCAGGCATTCGTACTCAATGAAGGTTCCCAATAAAGGTTAAATGCTATTAGCAGAACACGGCTCTCCAGTGGAAAGTAAGGCTTGTCACTAGGATGAGCTGTGCAAATCACTACATCTGTTAACTGTAGCACAATTTCACTTTAACTCATAGGCAGATGGAACAAGGAGCAGAGGGGAAAAATACTCTTGCCTGTTTTATGTTAAATCAGTACATCTCAGTAGGCATGAAAATATGCTCAAGTGACTAAAGGACCACTTCCTCAACATCAGCATCTCTGACAGAACTCAGTTCTTAAACATTCAGACCAGGCCCTAAACACTCAGTCATAGCACAGAGCAGGAAAGCATCCAAGAAAGCATCAAGGACACCTGTGCTATTCCCAATAGGCATTTTTCTAACCTGTCATTGACAGTCTCCAGTGGCCAAGTCTCCAGAACCTATCCAGGTAACTCGCTACACTGTTCTACTATCTTTATTGTTTGGGATTGTACCGGCCCCTCATTAAACTCAGTTTTATTCTCTGCAATTTAAGTCTGCTATTTCTTGTCCTATGCCCCATAAAGTGGAGAAAAGTGTTGAACTCTTCCTCCTCAGAGTACCTTCCTGGGCATGTTTTGAGATGCTTAAAGCCCTCTTCCCCACCTTGTTGTCACCTTCGAAGAAATGCTCAGTGGGGATGTCAGCCTTTCTTTTCAGGTCACATTTGCTGTATTTCTCATCATTCACACCAGTTCCTCTGGACAATTTCAAATCACGTGTTCTGACACAATACCAAACTGGACACTGTATTAAAGGCAAACCAGCACCAACCCTTGGCAGAACAAAGGAGCGCCTTGGAGGCTGCATGACCCACTGTAACACCCATGTGTTCCCTCTTACCTCCAGGTTTCTTGCAAAAATGTGAGTACAAGCCAAATAGGTCAAATAAAACTATGAAGGATGCTCCTTCCTGTCTCATCCCTGTATTCATACAGTTTTTATTCTTGTTGCAGTATAGGCCATCACATTTGCCTGTATTAAATAGCAAGCTATTTTTTTCCCAGTTACAGAACTACCTGTCAGGGGCTTTGAGAGTCAATGTAAGTAGAAAGAAAGCTGTCCTTCACTCCTCTCTTTTCTGGTCTTTATTACTATTATAAATAAAATAAATAATAAAAATAATAAAAGAGTTTGTCTCCCTTCTCCCCATCTTATTTCTACTTACTTTTAACATCAGAAATTGTACATATTTTTTCCTAGAAATCCATGTGGTAGATGATGTCTTATCTTTACATCACAGAAAGTAGAGAAGCCTGCAAAAATTCACTAGTCAAAGCCCTTATTCTACAGGACAAAGACATTCCACTACACTACATAAAACTAACAGGGTAGACCACAAAGATACTTTTATGTTTAAACAGTTAAATCTGGTTTGGTTTTGTTACTGTAGTATTAAACGTCAAGCCAGGTGGTAAACAAAAGTTCCTTAACCATAAAATACAAAATCTCTATCTCTTCAGCTAAGAGGCAGAGACAGACCACTGACCAGAACCTTCAGAGATTTCCAACTAAACAAGAACAACCCTGATTTGATATTCTTCAGCAAGCAGAACTGTATCTACAACAATATATATAATAATCAAACCACCTTTATTTGTCACAGATCCATTCCTCTGACCTTTTCAGCTAATTTTATATCATATTTATTTACAGTTATATTTTAGAATAAAACTTTCCATAAATAATGTCAGTAATACAGTAAGCATAGTGAGCTCTGATAGGCAATTTCCTCATTGGATTCTCCCACCATGCACACAAATACTCCTGGATTACTTAATGATGACTACAGCCTCTCAGAAGCTCAGACAACAGGACAGCATGCATTTTAGTGAAGGTTATTTCTGAAAAGTTTATGTTTGGCTTTTCTGGATGAAGGCTACAAGTACAGACCTAATATTAGTTATCTAACCACATGCTTTTCATAATTCATGCATTCCGATCTGCAAAGACCAAGTTTTAAAGTCTGACCTGTAAAAGAAAATTGTTACTCTTTTTCTTCTTGATGAGCTATAAAAAAAGGTGACAGCACATGCATTTTCCATTGAAATAAAAGGACAAAAAATCTTTTGCCTCCCTCCTTCACTTTAATGCTTTTTTTTTTTTTTCCTCCAAAGAATGACCCTTAGATGCTGGTTGGATAAATATTTCAACACTTTCTTCAGAAAGAACAATAAATATTTACCAAAAAAACTTTTAAAACTTTTAAGAGTTTTAGCTTAAAAAGGTGTCAGAGAAACAGAGTCAAAAAAGAAAAGGCAAGAACAAAAAAAAGTTTCACCCAAAGGAACTATCCTTGCCAATTAGCTTAATTAATCTTTTCTGAAGACTAAATCTGGACATTCCTCACAATCAATTTCCAGGGTATACAAAATTTTATATTTCGGCCCAATTACGAGTGTAAGAACCCTGGAATTAGGCCAAAATTCCCCTTCCCTCCCCCCACCTCCCTATTGCTTATTCTCACAAGAGTATAAGCCTTTCGTCAAGATTCCCAGGAAAACAGGATTGAACCCTGCTATATTTCACTAAAGGTAAGTGCAAGATATAGGGTTTAAAAAAAAAAGTTATAAAGCAAAAGCTTTTGGCTAGGCACTCATCCTACTAAAAAGGCTTGGAAACGCTGTTGCAAAACGCAGTTCCAAGATGTATTAAGAGAAGTTCTACATGAAAGAAATGAAGTAATCATTTTACTTTATTCAACTCTCCAGTTGATAACTTTGAAAACTATATATGTATATATACACTATATATATATACACTATATATACACACTATATATACACACACACACACACTATATATGTAATATATATATATAAATAAAACTGTTGCTTTTCCAGTACCACATGCAATTTGTACTCTGCTTGTATTAACCAGCCCTTTTACTATACTGTCAGCAACTCCATAAGAACTCAAAGGCGGAAAGCTTTTGGAAGGAGGAAGCAGGCTACGAGGAACAAAACGCAGGACCTTCACAAGGCACATTCTGGTTCTGCATTTGAAAAACAAAAAGAGACACAATATAGTCCATAGATTATACAAACAAAAACAGAAATTGAGAGTGCCTAAATTTTTTATGATTAAAAAGGATATTGTCAGTCTGTTGTTACATTATATGGTATTCTTTCTGAGGATTTGAAGAAACGAAGCCAGCTTTTACCAACTTACTAGCCAGCACTTAAACACATTGTTTTCTATCTTTTTATGACAACTACATCTTTGTAATGATAATGTATCATCAAATACAGTTCAAGTATGCTACTTCTCTGTTTTTTTTTTTATTGTTTTTTTTTAAACTACTTATTGTCATAAGAAACTCAGGTGATCAAAGAAACCTCAACCTTGTTTGTAGTGCTATAGGTCCAGCCCAGTTCCTGTGTAAATACGAACTTTGACACATGCAGGCTTTCACCCACAATCACTGTACGTAGATATTTGTGCTTCAGATTGATTTTAGAAAGAGATTTAAACGTGTAAGGCAACATCTGGTATCTACGCATTTACCCAGCATGTGGAAGCCAGTTGCAACCATGTTTTCCAAACTTGCGTGGCAATGAAAGGTTGCCATATGGAGATGACTAACGGTGTTATTTAGATTAGGTTTGCAGCTACGCTCAGTCCCCTACGAGGGTCATTTCCTGTTTATGTGGCAGGCATGTCACATTTTTCAGGCACGCTACACACAGTTGTAGATACAATGCATTCTGACTGAGCTCCGTATACAAGGCCTGTGTGAGGGCACGGTGATTTCCCACGCCAAGGAAGCACAGTAGTGTTTTACAAAACACAAGGGGTGACCAGAGCATGGAGAAGAACAAAGGCAAGGCCACATACTCTGCATATGCTTTCATCCACCTTACTACTGAAAGAAAAACAGTGCCAGACAACTCTGAAACAGAGAGTAAACAACACATGATGAGACTACTCGTACTGTGATCAGACCATCCTTTCCCCCGCCCCAGTCCCACACGATGCTCACATACACGGCAGCCTCCTGTATGTTTAGCTGTGAATTCCCAGGTCTGATCAACACGTCTGGGATCGTTTCATGCAACTAGCCCTAATCCTAACAGCCCAGCCTGTAAAAAAAATTTACCAAGTTCAATGACCCCTCCCTTCCCACAGCATACAGACCTTTTTGGCTTCTGTTGATCACTTGCAATATAGATTAATCAGGGACTTGTACGGCGCTAACAGATCCCACGAAACAAAACACGTGGCCCCTCACTGGAAGTATGCTCTGCAGAATCAGGCTGCTCAAGCACGAGGCTCCTACCTCAAGTAATTGTTTACGATGCTGCATGTGCCCCATCAACGTCCAAGCGCTTTTCTAGGAAAAATTTTGAAGATGATCAATTTTTTTTAATATTTTGTTTATAAAAATGCAAATAGCTGCTTTCTATAAATGCAAACTCATCCTATTCAAACTAAACCCTACTTCTATTTATCTGTTCAAATTTGCTTCTGTGACTTGTGGAAGTCATGGGAACATTTACTGCAATGTCATGATTCCTAAAAATCTGAGAAGAATACAATGGATCAAGAAAACAGAATGGCCACAGTGCACAGAATGTATTCTGAACTAGCACCAAATCAACTGTTACAAGTATAGGTACAAAGAAACCCCATACACAAATTAAAACCTATCCCATGAAAGAGTTTTTATAAAGCTCCTCTCTTGGCACAACATAAAAATCCATCTCCTGGAAACATAATTCTTCAGAGCACACAGATCAAGGTAGCTTCTTTCCGTATGGCTTTAGAAAATGGCATGGACCAAATCCAACAGAGACAGGCATCGAGCTGTGTTTGAGAGGTTTGTTAGGTTTGTTTGTAGTAAAACCGTTGCCTGAGTCATGTTCAAAACGAAGCCATGCTTGGATCCGTTTTTTAAATAGTGCTGTTGCCAGCACTATGGCCTATGGTGATTTTGACTTGAGGAAACTGTTCCACAAGTTTGAAGAAATATCTGATGGGAAAGCAGCCATCTTTCAGTCTCCACATATGTATCTGAAAATGCTCAGGGTTACCAATCCCAAAAGTACCAACAGAAGGCAGAAGTGAAGGGCTCAGAAGCAAGACAGACTATGCTCTCCTGCCTAGAACCAAGTGCTCTGGGAAAATAGTCAGGCTGATTGCAGCACTGCACACATCCAGACTCCTTCTCCTCCTTGTACTAAGTTAGACTCAGTAAACTGAAGGAATAGAAAACCAAGAAGTTCAAGATCGTTATATAAAGGTAAGGGAAGTGGCATTTAGGAACATTGTTTTTCTTCATATGAAAGAATGCATCTGCACATTACAAGGATATTGGAGAAAGAAAGAAGCTGCAATATGAAAATTAGAATGTTCTTTACAAAGACCAGCTGCACTTTCCACCAAGTCTAAACAAGTGGCATGCCCACTTAAACCAAACTCTTTGAGCAAGGAAAGCCTGCTCGGCAAGTACAGAGTGCCCACTGTAATACAATTATAGCTCACTTTACATTTACTAGAGGTAAACAGAGGTTTAAGTGGCAGGTTTTTATCACTGCCACGGGAGATTGTAAGTCCTCTCTACAATCTGAAGCACATGAAGGTTCCCATTTCTCCTTCAAAATTTACCTAGCAGCTGCCTCCTCCAAGTTTTACAGATTTAAAATCTCAAATGAGCTGGAAGGATCGTGAAGAAAGGACACAGATTTTTGAACTCATACCTTCATGGTAGGATGAACAAGGGAATCGCAAACCAATTCTTAGGAGAAAATGAGGGATCTGCACTCACTAGAATAAAAATTCTTACATTCCTGAAAGATGACTGAATCTACTTCTAATCTTTTGGACTGTTTGTAAAGTTTGGTTTGTTTGATATTACTTTTGATGACTTTACCTACACATGACAAGTTAACATATGCTGAGGATCCACATGCCATTCTTAACTATTAAGTGTTTAATCAGACCCAATAAAAACTATACCCATCTTTTCCATTCACTGCAACAGAATTGCTCATCTTTGCACCCATGTCAAGCCCAGGTTATACCTGCATTATAATCTTACTGGAGTTACTCTTGTGTTTACAATGGATTTGTATGAACCAAGACGCTATCCCTCCATTGCAACTGCTTCTTGATCACCACTTCACCAGACTGAGCTGTTGCAGCTGAAGAGATCATCATCTCCTACAGCTGGGATGAATGAAATAGGAGCCACCTTGTCAGCTACCTCAGCTGAACAGGAGTGGGAAAGCAGAGCCCTCCACCTCAGCAGCTCACAGCGCATAAACATACGGGGACAAACCAGTGTTGGTCTGCAGCAGGACAGGGGCCTGTGGTGCCTCAGGAACAGGCACAGCACCTCACGAGGTCAGCAGCCCTTGGGAACAGGGGCCACTGCAGCCAGCCCGCACACATCAGCAGTCCACGCGAAGTAAAGCCACAGCCTCTTTTGTCCTGCAGAGGATTACCTGCTGAGGAGGGGTCACCACGGCTAGCAGAGAGCACAGCAGCTTCATTCTACAAATCACACAACGCGTTTATTCTGGAGCCCATCTGGAGAGAGAGATGGCAAGAACAAGTGCAGTGCCTCCTTGTGAAGCCGAATGCAACAGTCAGGGAACACAGACGCTAAGTACAAAGCCTGGCCAACAGTTTCAGTCAGATGCAAACCATGCGAGGTACTACCATAAAAAGGAGCAAAGTGGATCTTGTAACTGTAAAAGTCTTTAAAACAGTAATCCTAAGCAAAACTGACATCCAATAGCATTCACCTTGCTCCTCCAAAAAAACTATCATTTGAGACAGCAGTGGCTGAAATAGCCTGTGAAGCACGCATATCTTTATGGGTGGCTTCTAGTGCCTACAGCAATCCATAATTCTTTACCTGCCTTTGGCAAGCGTATGTTACAGGTATTTTGTCCGAGTTAAACAGAGCGTCCAGCAGATATAAGAAAAGAATCTGACAAAAAGCTATTTGCAAAGAGATAAGAAAAATAAGGAACATCATCAAAAATATAGGAGCTGGGGAGGTGGACTTAAAGAGTAAAGAAAGATCACTTACCCAATAAGGATAACATGACAAGGGAGTGACTCTTAGTTGAACTGTTTACGTCAAGGGCAGAATGGGACAAAGTAAAATAAGAGCCATTTTCATTTCTCTCCCTCACAGAATCATAAATGTATTTAAAGAAAATGAACTGTGAGATGATGCATGTAAAAAAATATATTGCTCTACCATGACTGGTGATGGTAGAGTTATGTTGTATATTTTAGGCACAAATCCAGAAAAAGGTAACTGCCAGTTCACAGTTACGAATCATGAATCTCAAGAGCAGAATAAGAGGCTACAGTGTACTGAACAGAACGAACCAGCAGCAATTAATACATGAGACCACCAAAACACAGCTAGCTTCCAAGATGTTGATCAAAGGCTTAAAGTGTGGCAAAGCAACAGAAAAATCGAAGAGAGAAGCACACCAAGAAAAGGCCACAGAAATTTCAGACATCTCTGCACTGATTTATTGTCTTAAAATGACAACAGTCACAGAGGAAGCTAGAAAAAACTGCAGTTGTGAAAACACATCTGCAGTAGCAAAAGAAGTAATTTAGTAAGGGAATGGTTTTATCAAACTAGATAGCAATGCCAGCTTAGTGAGCATTAAAAGATCAGGCCCATGATTCTCTGATACAGGATATGGTAAAATATGAATTATTGTTCTCTGGCACTTCCTAAAAACCACACAAGTAACCATGACTACCTCCGTTAACTTTCATCAGGTCTTTCAAAGGCTCACCAGAGGCCTTTATATGGTTAAAAAGTCATCCCCCACCTGGGAAGAGTTATTTTCTCTCTAGCATTGAAAAGCCAGAACATGTTCAAAACCAAGGCGAAAAGTCAAGAGGGTCCCTATTAGGAGAGGATGAGACAAATACTTCCATGAAGTAGTCTCTTCTGTGTTTAACTTGGTTGTTCAGGAGACTAGACCCAGGAAACTACGGGGGAAATAACACCAAATGGCCCATGGTGACTCACCTGGTTACAGAGCTGACAGCGTAGGCTCCCCCCGAGGTTCCAGCTCTCATCTTTTCTCTGCTTTGTGCGAGGTCAGCAAGAAACACTCTTTTCCTTCTGTCTTGTCCTATGCCTTTCCTGACTTTCTGACTCCAGCTATCCAGAACAGGGCAAATCAGTAGGAAAATTTCTCCAAGCCACTCCAAAAATCTTCACAAGAGCCTCAGGCTAGCAGTTACTTCTTCCAAGGTAACTTCTGGCCTACCTCCTATTTTTCAGCCATTAGTCTCACGTGCTACTCCAATCCACTCGGCTCGTCTAACAAAGTCCAGCTGGGATATTCTCTGCCATCACATGAAGGTATACTTTTTTCCTTACACCCAATGTCTCCTCACCACAAACAAAAAGCTGGGTAACAGATAAAGAGAATATTATGTACACTGCACTTCAACAGCATAGAAAAATTCAAAATAGAACTTAGAAAGACTGACACCCCACAAAGTTTCTGACACACTACAGAGTTAGTATTTGCTGATCTCAAACCCCATCTACAAAAAAGACAGAGGAATTATGGTACTATATTCAGAGAGAGGTTCTTGAAATATAAATCCATGTTTTCTGATTGCATCTAACTGTGAATCCCAGGGAGATTTTATAAACAGAAAAGACCTCAGGGATACCAAAAAAGCTTTGTTTAAAAAGTTTTTAGAAAATAATAATCTTCTAGCTTCTTCCTCTATCCCTAAGGCATCCTCAAACAATATAAGAGAATATACATGTTGCAAAAGCCCAAGTCTGTTAGTATCTCTTGAGGATGAGAAAGGTCAGACTACGTCATCTGAACTGGTTTTATTGGTCTGATTCTGCAGCTGGCTACCCAAAACATACAAGACACTAACATTCAAAAACATTTGCAACAAAACAGTCTTTACTTACTCCAAAGCTATTTCAAAGTTTACTAAAACTTTCACAGGATCATCCAAATATGGAAGGGCAGAAACACGCTTATTCCTTAACACCTGCATGATTAATGGTTAAGGCACTTAAAAAAAAAAAAAAAAAGAGTCACTACCCAACAGCTGCATTCCAACAAAAGGAAGGAACCTGGTTGGGAACAGCTGAAAGTTAATGTAGTAGGGGCTAAAGACAGAAAAACAGAGTGAGCAAACAGCAAACAATTTTTTTTTTTTTGGTCACCTTCAACTTTTACGTATTTTTAAGTCTTATATTTGTGCCATGACTACTACTAAAAAAAAAAAGTTAAGCTGAATTAAAAAAATAATTAATTTTGTTCTTAAAGCTTACAAATAATAAAAAAATACAAAAAACAGTCCCTAACCAAGTTCTCCTACATAGGGAACTTCAACATCATGGATTTTTTCCCCCCACTTAACAAGGGGAGAATGGTTAGTTTTAAAAATCTTTACTGGACCAAGCAATGGAATTAAGATTATTTTTTATTTTTTTGTAAAAGATGGGATTGACTCATTCTCCAAAAAGGGCTATCACTCATTACAGTGACACTCACATGCATACGTCTGGCTGAACACACATTCATCTCAGTTGCTCAGCTTTCCCTCATGCTCCTGTTAGCGATCCACGACCCACTGTGGCCAGGCCCAGGCGCTGGATTTCCAGTCAGCTCCCGATCTCTGAAGCTCCATCATCCAAACACTCGACACACACTCCACAGGTGTAAAGGGATTGTCCTTCCCTCACCTCTCCCAAAAACAAAGGCAGAGGTGTGGGAAAAGGAGCGGGAAGGCTTGCCACTATAGCAGGGAGCAGCGAGAGCCTTCATCCCCAGCAGGTCTCCAGCAAAACAGCTGGGAGGCAGCAATGCCCTCCACAACGTACACCAGCCTCAGGCAAACAGCCAAGAGACTGTGTAAAGGTTGATACACGACAGTGGTGTCCACATACTTTCCTCATGGAACACAGCCATTTCAAACAATTCTCTCCTGATGAAAAATACGGAGGTATTTCTTTTGATGGAGACCTCTAAACTTCACATGCAAGGAGATCAGACTCACTCGTCCACTTTACAACTACAGGTAAAGGCACAGGCAGATGAGACCAGATCTCTTGAGTTCCTATTTCTGATACGAAACGTTTCCTATATGAAATGTTTCTCACCAAGTTTCTCAGAACTCAGTAAGCATGTAACTGTGCTAACTCAGAAGTTACCTCCACACTGTGTACAGCCTGCTAGGTGTTTCAGTAAAAGGCAGAGAAAGTCTCTGCTCATTCAGATATTGTATGTTGAGAGCTCAAAGAAATTTTACAAAGTTGTTAGGATACTTGGGTGTTACTACATCCATTCTAATCTTGCCTCGTTAAGAAGTCTTTCTAGAGAGCTCATTTTATTACTGAAGTCAGTAAGTGAGATAATGTCAGTGTCTCTTCACTTCTAGTTGTTCCTCCTCCAAGACATATCTTAATCTGGTTTGTCAAAAGTCTGCTAAGAAGTGGACAAGACAAAGTTTTAATCAAATGTAAGCAGTAACAACAGGTTTTATTCAAAACTTCCAGTAAAGAGGACCCACTAAGGTTTGGAATAAAGGTACTTAAAGTACTACAGCTTATGTGAATACAAAAGATCAAAGAGAAGAAAATAAACCAAGCAGTAAGAAAAAAAATAAAAATTAAAAATATATATTTTTAAAAAGTTTGAAATAGACCCACACAGGGATTTTGAAGTCCTCCAAACAATTAACAATTACTATGTTTGGCAAAACAAGATTCTCTTACAAAATTAAAAGCCTACTTCTGTTACATACACTGTATAAAACTGCTCAATAAAGAGCACACTGTACAATTTTGTCTTGAAATACATAGAGCTGCAGCCTTCAAACTGCAGGACTTAATCATTTTATCCTCTTCACAGGTAAAAGAATTAACCAGCTGCACAATTGTTTTGGGGGAAAAGGAAGAGGCAAAAATACTCAGAATTAACAAGACGAAGCCACTATAAAAATGAAATGCACAGCAAAAACTCAGACCTCAGTTTAAACTAACAAGCTATGTTTACAATATATTCTATATTTCAGTTGTCATTTTCCCTTCCCACTCCCACCTCCCCCATTCGAATATTCCTAACTCCATTATGGTCTAAGTCTAATTAATTTCTAAACTTTCAAATACACCATACATACATTTAGCAAAAAACATACCTAACATTCTTACAGCAGTATGGTCAGGACACAATTTCCAAGATTATTACACAGTTATTGAGATTAAACCATATGACTTTTTTTGTCTTTTAAAGAGAACAGCAACTATCAGCTTAGACAAATGGTTTTAAAACGTACTGCAGAAAGCCTGCAAAAAGCAGACTTCCCCAGCATTGGCTCTTAGCCCCGGAGGACACACACACACAGACAAAAAA
>VXAA01005381.1:605205-646318 GCA_013399115.1 Anseranas semipalmata | reverse complement strand
AAAAAAAAAAAAAAAAAAAAAAAAAAAAAAAAACCAACAACAACAACAAAAAAACAGCAAGCAGTGGAGGTAAGGAAGAAACAGAATCTCAGAGTGCCAACTACAGGAAGATCCTTTGGGAACTCGGTCCAATAGACTGTGGTTTTGGCTCGGTTGTCCCCCTTATGCTAAGCCCTACAAATCAACTTTGCAATAGAATATTACAATGTAAACTAAAATTCTTGATACCAACAGTTTGTCAAAGTTTTTTTTTTTTTCTTTTCTTTTTTTTTCCTGAATCCAACAGTTGGTCACAGAAGTCAAGTATTTTCATGGCTCTTATTCAGCTGTTGCCAGTTCGGGGGGGGAAAAAAAAAAAAAAAAAAAGTGTGTGTCTGACTCATACGTCCTTCAAGTACATGCAAGGCTCAATTGTTTCCAAAATGCAGGAGCTTGGGACCTTTAAGACACTGAAGAAATAGGATTATGAGGAGAGCCCATCTGAGTAAGTACTTTATCCAGCCACTGAAGGGGACCATGAAGGTGTATCTCTATCCAGCATGGAGTGCTCGTTACATCTTGGCGATGATATTCAGCTCCCCAACCCTGGAAACAGAATCATAAGTGGGGAAAGAAAAAAAAAATCACCTTATTTTGTAATAACAGATATGTGTGAAACACACTTGAATTGTTTTCTTTCTTACTGAAATAATCTAGCTTTCAACAGTGATTATCAGCAGGGCAGCATTCAACTATTATCACATTTCAACAAACAAATCTGAAGTAAAAAAAAAAATTGGAGGAAGTGTCATTTTGAGATCTCTGGGAATGGAACTCTTTAGTTCTCAAAGACATAACTTCTGGCAATGTAAAATTTCCCCACACCTCACTGCCAGTTACGTGTTGTCCCATAAACCCTCTGAAAAGAGGAATAATCAAGTCTTCTGCACCAAAAATAGAGCAAAATTGGGAAAAATGCTGACAAACAGATCAATGAATTAAAAGATGAGGTCACAGACTGACATTATGAAATTGGGGGTGAGGCATCTGTCTGACAAGAACAAAAGCATGTTTCGCAGGATGGACAGGATAAACACAGCGATAAATCAGAAACATTCCTCTTAGAAGAAAGAAGGCATGATCACTCCCCAGCAGGCTATTTCCCAAGTTAAGACAAGTGCCGATAGGCTTCTTTCAGCTCATACCCAATTCGGTAACAGTTATTACGAAGGATATAAATAGACTTTTAAACAGCATTCAAAATCATTTTGTAAGAGAACCATTTTGGGGGGGAGGTCTGGAGACAACACAATGCTAGCTGCTCTGCATTAACCCCTAATGAAGGAATTACTCAACTCCCAACACTGGCGGCAGCAGCTCTAAACACCATCCAGTGCAACATCCAATACGCAGGAGGTCCCGTGCATCTGTTCAGACAGCACTGCCGTACAAGTCTAGAGGACGCAGAGCTATAAACAACCTACGCCATTTTAGGAGCCCCTGCCCTAGCACTTCTGAAAGGTTCTATCCTCCTGCGATCAAGTAGAGCACTTCAGCATATTAGCAGCTTCATTTATCTATTTTCAAATATGTGACCGGCCCTTTTATATCAATACATATGTTGATATTGATAGCCACATAACAAATCTTGACCTTACATGTCCCCTTAGAATAGAAAGGTATGTGTATTATTTGAGACAGTTACTGCGACTCCTGATCTGGGAGCTGCTGATCAAGACAGATTTAGAAGATTATGCTATCGGCACTCCCACAACCACTACAATGACTTACACAGCTGTCCCAGCTCACATCTCCAAAAATGCCAGCCAGGAACAGAAGCATGAGGTTCAGCTGGGCATCTCAGAGAACAGGAGTCGGCACAGACCATAGCAGTGACATTTAAAAGGGCAAAAGCTGATGCTACGTGATGAATTGGTGGCTTTTACATTTTTAGGCCAAGTAATTGACCACTCAACTCTTTTCAGAGCTTATTTGTATCATGCCATATCTCCCAAAATTAAAAAGACAAGCCCCATAATTCCAGAGTAATTATGCAAATAATTATATATATATACACACACACACACAATCTACACGCACATTAAATACAAGTATTCAATTGAATCATTAGATTTAAGAGAGGCAATTCAATGAAACTGGAGTAGTTAACAGGTATGATAGGAATTGCTTCAGAAAGCGACCAAGTCTGTGCATCAGCAGATGGATTTTTGTCCATAGGCAACTTTGTATCATTAAGATCTCTTACATTTCCAGAACATTATTCCATAAATATTTAAATTCAAAAGTTATTAACAGGTCGATGGAGGGAGGCAATCAACAATCACCACATTAAGAAAAAATCATTTATTTTGCTTACAAAATAACCTCAAGAAAGTTTTCACGTACCTTTACAAAACTCATACGGAGAGTGCACATCTTAGTAAGCTCATACACCGTCTCAAAGCCATGGTTCACTGATTGTGCCAAAAGCTGAGCAAACTCTTGATTATTGAAAATCTTCAAACTGCAGCCACTAGGTATTTTGCACACTGTGGTTGGATGGAAACCGTGATGGTAGTTGCAGTTCCGACTTTGCACAAAAATACTGCTGTCACTGAGGCATTCGGCATACACTTCTCCACCAACATAATAGAGATGAACACCTGGGAGGAGGAAGTTGACATTAGGAGGTCAGATGAATTCACACTGTGCATCTGTTTTTCATGGTATGTCACCATATGTTTCTGCTTAAAGAAGTGAACATTAACTGCATATCAGACAATACTCTTTCCATCTTAAAACTTTATTATGTTCCATCAGTAGGTGATTTGAAAGGAGGGTGTGTACGTATGTATGCATATGTAAAGAAAATCAGTAATTGCTGCATTTTAACATGCTGTATATCCAACAACAATAAACCAGAAAGTACTGCAGTAGTTTTGATTGGATGGCTTGGCCAGCTGAACTTTGTTCCCATTATATTTATGTAAAGCAATAACTGAGAATACAGGAGGGGAGAGCAGAACCCTACTGCATAATTTGCAGACACTAATACAGCCCCAAGCTGGATTCTCTGAAAAAGTCCTGAATGCTAGTTTTGCTAGCATGAGTTTTATTCAACTCACTTAAATGCTTTCATTCCAGAAAGCTGGAAAAAGAAAAAGGCCCTTGCATTCCCCAGATGTGTCTGTCAAATGAGGGCGCATATCAACTTCACAGTCCTTACCCCTTATATTTCCCACTCCCTCACCCACCACTGATGGCAGCAATGCCCAGAAGAATGACATATTGGGAACCTCTGTGGTGATGTGCTGTCAGGAGGACTCAATTCCAGAGGCTTTGAGAAACCAAGAAAATTTGCCTTTAGCGTCTAGAAATAGATTATTTGCCGCTCAAACCTTTCACCTCCTGCAATGTAACAAGTCAAAGAAGCAAACACACAGAATTTAAAAACTGAACTCCAGTCAGAAAGCCTTGACTGTGCTCTGTCACGTAAGATTTTGCTGCTGTGTGTGTACGTGTGTGGAAACACGTATAACACCATACGATCAGCAAAACAATTTATGGCTGCCTTCAAGTTTGGGATTTACTCCTTTTTCCTCGAAGACTAACAGTTCTACATCATCAATAATTGTATACATTTACTTATTCAACAGCTTCCTTGTCTTTTCTGCTCTACTTTGGCACATATACAGTTAAGTGCCTCAGCAGAAGTCTGCTCGCAGCTGGGTTACTTTTAAAGGGAAAATGAATGAGGTGTTAAATAAATATCCTCATACTTGGTAAGATGGATGGGGCGGAAAAGAAGGGAGAAGTGTTAGGACTTGAGTGGCGCAGCACAGGTGGGGTGTACTGCTGAGAGCTGCACAAGTCCTCCTGCAGAGAAAAGTTTTCCAGACTAAGGGCTAAAACTTGACGACCTAACAGTTCCCTTCAGTTTCAATTCTTTCCTCCTCTAAGGAGAGGGAAGATAGTTCATTAATTGGCGCTTATACCACATACCCACTGCTTGGGCATGCTCAACCCCCAACTGTCTCAGAAAAATTAGAGTTTACTAATAATGTAAGCTCCTAAAAAAACTGTCTGGCAGGAACACCCCATTGCAGGGGCAATGTCAGATTTGCATGTGATCTGCATTATAGGCAAGTTCTCAGAAAAGAGGACTGTATTAAGTCAGACACAAAACAGAAGCTTTTCTCTTTTGCAGGACACTGTCACAGCTGTAGAAGAGAAGAGAAACACAAAATTCCCACTGAAAGAATCACCAGCCGCTTTAAAAAGGCATTTGGAAGAACTGTTTTAGCAGGTTGTCCTTCTAAAACCATGTTAGGATAGCTAATTTATCTTGGAACTAAAGGTGGCTAAAAATTTTGTGCTGAGAACTATCATTTGGATTTCCATATGCACCAATAATCAAGATAAATCAAGACATTTCATTAAAAAACTGCCTTAAGCTCTTGCTCTAATTAAGATCATGATAGGCTTTGGGCAATAAAAAATTGATTAGGGATAAAAACTTCCTGCACTTACACAACAGGTAAGAACAATACTGTGCTTATAAGACCTGGCCAGAAAATTATGTATTTACCGATATTCTAACAAGCATTTATCCCACATACTGGGAAGAGAAGCCTGCTCTTGAAACAAGTGGCTCAGGCTGTTATGCCTAGGGGAAGCGTCCCCACCAAAGAAACCCCCAAAAAAGGATGCAAAGATCCAAAACTCACCTTTGCCAATGTGTCGCCTCGTATTCTCAATGGTGGAATTCCGGTTAACGTTGGAGAGCAGCCCCAGGCAAAACCTGTTTTTGTTGTTTGAAGGATCCGTGAAGCCATCCACCAGTACGCTGGTGGAAGAAGCATGGAATGCCTCCCCAACGCGATTATTCAGCTCGTAATAGACAATGGAGCACCAGTGCTTCGGCTCTTCGTAAGCAACTGCCTGAACATCTGTAAAGCAACCACACAAATGTTATGGTCTAGAGGCACTGGAATACAGGCCTGAGATTTAAAGATTCATAAACCTGCAGATTTTGGCTGAAGATCACTGAAAGATGAACTGGATAAGCAACTGCAGTTAAATAAAGGCTCTTCTGTCTTCAGTTATTTTTTAACTTTTCATTGCCACAGACACACAATAGAATAATTTCACCTCAACTTCACTTGCACAAGACTCACAAGTGGAAAAGGTTGACAGTAGATATCCACAGAAAAGTGCAGGAAGCTCCCAAGCACATACCAAGCAGTGCCTCAGTAACCCTGCTCCATTTTCTACAACACAGCATGGCACAGGCCTGGACAGCAGAGAAACGCTGCTGCAATTGTGCAGCTCAACTTTCTGCCCAATCTAGTAAATTAACTTCTACTTCAGTTTCATTTTGCTCTTTTTTATTTATTTTTACCAAATTAAAAGTAATCACCGCGCTTACTGCGAAGTTGTATAGCAACATGGAGAAACAGCATCAAGCAACTGCAGAAGAGACCATCGTAACTTTGGGTACCAAGAAGTACAGTGAGATAGCTTGAATACAGAGTCAACAGATCAATCTTTTTGCATTCAGTGCTTCACTAATCTTTCTTCAAAAGGTAGAAGAGGTTGACATCTGTCTGCAGAATATGCAGACTACTTGGGATCCGAGGCTGAACAAAGGGCATAACACACAGAATCCTAACAACTATGCTGGACTAAAGAGCAGATGAAATCAAAGCAGATATTATTTAATGGGAACCTTTTATCCATCAAGTCCTAGCAAATAAATAACCTGCAATTGTTCACCAACAAAAGAATTACTTGTTGAGTAACAGCAAGGATTTCTCAGGACTTGGTTTTCCAGACTCTGGTAGCAACAAACTCCTCGGCAGCTCCTAACCAAAGCTGGGAACTGTGCAGAACGCCAACAGGAAATACACAGTTCACAAATTCTGTCTGTCGGGCTCCAGGAACACATGGTAGTCTTAAGGTAACACTTGTGACTCTGCACTGGGAAAAGTTTCTTCAGATGATACAGAAGGTCTTTACCAAAAGGAGTTTCACAGTGGGTGTCCAACAACAGCACTTCAGGCTTCTTCAGATGTCTCCACCCAGTATGTATTCTTTCAAGTGCCAAATACAGCTACAAATTATTAAACTGCCTCCAAATAAAAGGAGGCTAGCAAAGGGATGTGGTTGCTTTATGTGGTTTCTTTTAAATGAAGGAGACTATTTTCCTCCTCAGCCTAGCACAGTTGGACCTGCTGCTGAGATACCAGCTTTGCAGATTAAAGCTCTAACTACAGGCCAAAGTACTAAAATGAAAATAAGATTGGTGTTACAGGAAAACTTGTTTCTCTGGCCAGGGGATTCCTTCTCCCAACCCAAGTCTTTACTGAAATCAGCCAACTAAGACCAATGTTCATATTCTCCTTTGTTCACAGATCATACTGCCATCATTTTTCTGACAAAAAAAAAATTTCCCCCAAAACGAGCATTACATAGTAGATACAAAAGGTGGCAAACTGTAGAAAGCAGGATAACGTCCTACATTGTTGTGCAAAACTTCTGAGCATAATGTCTCCTGCTGACTAACACCTTGCTTAAAACAGTGGTAAAAAGGAGCTGGTCTTTCCTGATATCCTAGTATTTTCTACCCTCTCATGTCATTGTTAAAAAATAAAAAAATACAAATCAGTCATTAATTATTAGTAAGAGGTTACTACACTTTGAATTCACATGAAGATGCCAGCAATTATCAAAGCTGCAGCTTTACCCCAGTTCTCAAAAGTCAGGAAGAAATCTTGCCAGCTGGCCATTCTTCCAGAATGAATCATATCTCTCTCACACAGATTTCATACTAACTTCCTTACATTTGCTTTAAGTCATGCAGAGCAGGTGTGCTTAGTCTCTCTATTCCCAGCATGGGCCAACAATGGAAATTACCCAACTTCATTGACAGGATGCAGCTTGTTAAGTCAAATCTCTTAAGACTAACAAATCACCATGAAGAACATGCTTCTAAAAGCTTGCAAGAAAAATGCTGCGGTAAGTTTACACTAAAAACTGTTCTTTTACAACCTGCAGCAGATTTTTTTAAAGTAGTGAAATTACAGCATATATATACACATATATAATATATACATATACACTTTTTTTTTTTTTTTTTACTGAAGGGGCAGAGGTGAGACTCCACTGTACTAAACTATTAGAAGGGAAAAATACTAACAGGCACTATTTGTATTTTGGAATGGTTGCATGTTAAGAAGCAAGAAGAAAAAGCCAAACCATTTTCTTACTAATGGAAGAATTCTATGGTACGCATGTATTTTTTAAGAAGGGCAAACATGCAAAAAGTCTGCAGTCAGGCATAAACATTGATAAATGTACTTTGGGCCTTCAGCAGCAGCAAGGACTATACACACACGCAGTGTATTGTATCAGTGAAAACTGGAAATGCTACACAGATGGGGTTTATCACATGCAAAATTCATTCCACGCAGAGAGTAAATAGGTTACCAGGGAACCCATCCAAATTGTTTTAAGAGGGTAAATATACTTCCTGAAACCAGACATTAAGCTTAGCAACAAAACAAGTACAAAATCAAACAATAGTTAAATTGTTCATACGCTTGTGATCTTTATAATCATTCTGGCACAGCATTCTGCTTGCTGCTCTTTCTTGGCATGGTCAGTAACTGTGTAAGCTTATGCGTTCTCTAAAGGGGCTATTTCTCACAACGTGATGAATGCACTAAATCCTTTACTCAGCAGTCACGGCTGGCTGCAAAGGCTTTAAAAAGCAATGTGTAAAAAGATGTCTATGTCTTAGTACATAAAGCAATAGGATATATATATTTTTTTAAATACAGATTTCAAAGTCTGAAGCAATGCCAGCTCTGGCAGACAGCTCTGAATTTTGAACCATGTGCTGCCATTGCAGGACTCAAAGGTGGAATAAAAACGGGGAGAGAGGATGGAACAACAACAGAAAAAAAAAATTAAAAAGCTCTTACCACCAGGAGAAGGGTTAACTATTCAAAGCAGAGCATACTCCCTAAGGACATTAATTTAAGAACTGAATTCAAAACAAAAAACATAATGAGAACAATTTTATGACACGTACTGTCTCAGAGGAAAAAAATACAGTTACTCCAGTTGCCTGCGAAAAATGTCTGTTGGCATTTACATAAGTGACAGTATTACAATCTATCCTCTGATCAAGTCTTCGTTTGAAGAACTATACTTGACTATTACCTACTGTCACCCACAATTTAGTAAGCGCTACATAGCATTAACTGCACTGTTCCAATAAATCAATTCCTTTCCCTGCATATATATAATTTCAGCATCGCATGCAGAAATGTGCTGCACCGCAAGAATTCTTTCTGTTCAGGGATTATCAGAATTTCCAGATACAAAATATATAAAATTACTTTCATCATGACTTGGTTGGGAGTCAGAAAGTAATAAAGCCCACACATTTTACATTTTTAAATGAGTTGTGTTCTTGTTATAAATATTTACTTTTAAAAAGAAATATCTCCAGATTTATTATTTCATGCCTTACAGCAACAGGGAAAAAAATGACTTTTTTTTTCCTCTTTTCTACAGCTAAAAATTTCCATAAACAACACACACCCAATACGAAAACTCAATTAAGAGTACCCAAGAAGTTCTGAAAGTACTTTACTCTTAAGAAGCAAAGCAGAAGACGAGAAAAAAGTGTTTTTACCTCCTCTGTGTATATCAGGGTGGATTGCAGGTGCCATCATGTTGGTATCCATTGGCTGGGAGGTATCGTGTGTCATCTGATCTTCCGGAGGCAGGTAAGCAGGAGGGGGAGTATCAGCTAAGTATAGAAAAAGCAGAGATACGCAAGTCCTTTCCTCTCTTTAAAGTATATATACATACCCACATAAACAGTTTTAGCCTGGAAATGCTTCCAGCCTGACTCAGCTATAAACCTCCACCCACCAGAAATCTGAGAAAGCAATCATGGACCTTGATTCGGGAAAGCAAAGAATTACTGTGCATATTAAGCACAACGGCAATAAAAACAAGTCACTTCCCCCCATCAAGCCACAAAAGAAATCTTAGCTACATTGCCAGTCCACATCTTTTGCAGGTTGAAAATGCCATATAGACATTAATGCACACAGAGCTCTCAGGATCTGGCCCAAAGTAAATATTGAATATGGTATATGAACAGAAGTTGGAGCAGAAAGCTTTCAGTTCCAACTTCTCTGCTTCCAGCATGATTCCATCAGCAAAGTATGCAAACATCCCCAATACATCCATGACTTTATTATTACCATTGCAAAGTATTAGCTCCATCTACCTAGATAGGAAACAGTAGAAAGTATTGAGGAACAGAAGTAACATTTGGGTCTGGACTTTATTTGCCTGTGCACTGGCCAGTTCAGAACTGAGTTACTAGCATAAAAACTACCCCGTACTCACTAAAACACTGCCACTGCACTGCTTGAAGTGCCCTAACCAGGTACTCGTGTTGCTCTCCAGCTGCCTATCTTGCTTCCCAAAGGGCTTCTCAGAAGCTGCAGCAAGCTGCCGATGGCACCACTTCCCAGTACCCCAGAGGACCCTCTCCTCCACGTCAGTCACACAGAGGTACATGCAAAAGAGAGAACCCCTTGCCCGATGTCGGCAGGCTTTTGCTGCAAAAGCTGAGGTTAGATTGCCACTGTTCTGCCTCTGGTGAACACGGCTGCTGTCTGTCCCGCATTTACTTACATTACTGAGAGCAGTGACTGCAAACTGCCATGGCAAGTAATCGCAGCAGCCTCCAAAACCCCCAAAACCAAATCAATATCAAAAAAAAAAAAAAAAAAAAAAAAAAAAAAAAAAAAGAAAAAAAAAAGAAAACACAAGCTAATGAAATCTATGAACCGCTTGTTACTTAGGAGATGTTATGCTGAGAGCTTTATGTCTAACGCTGGCAGGTACATGGCTAATTCCCTTACTTGGATTCCCTCGGTTGGAGGAGTGAGCAGCAGGGAAAAGACAAAGATGACAACAAGACTGCATTAAAAGCTTAACAGTCTGCACTGGAGTTTAAAAGCCTCCTGTTTCACTAAGCCTTAGACATTCATGTGTGTGCAAACATGATGTTGGTGATGCAAAGATAAGGAAGAGAGATTGTAAGGCTACAGGCAACAAATCAGCCAGTATCTGGAAAGTTTTCAAGATCTTTGAACAACCATCTTGTTCCTTTTTCTTTTTTTTTTTTTTTTTTTTCCAAAAGTCAGTCTCCTCTTTCCCTAGAAGTGGACAACCATCCAGAACTAAGTATGAAGAACGTCAGTATCTTGACGTTCTGCTAATTTAATTTCTTCGCTGCAGCTGCTGACTTGTATTTATGGGGATGCAGACAGAGCAGACCCCTCAAAGACCAAGCTAGCTTCCACAAGCCAATGTTCAGGAAGACCTTCCTGTTAGAGAAGCCTTTATCTCTGCCTGCTGGAAGAAACCCAACCACACCAATCATATTTAAAACAAAACAAAAACACAGAAGCAAGACAGCTGTTTCTGCCTCAACTTTTCACATTTAAAAACAAAAAAACAAGCAAACATAAAAAAAAAAAACAAAAACTCTTTTTCCTTCCCTCCTGCCTCCGCAAGTTCTGTAGTCTTCATTCATGAGAGAAAAATTTTCAAGAGAGACTACTATCAGCAGCAGAAATCTATGGATGTTAATTTTACATAACAGAAAACAGATTTTCACAAGTCTGCTGCTTTTGTTTACACATGCTCACCTTCAGCCCCTGAAAAAAACATGCAAACAGACCATTCACAAGCATCTGCAGTCCTTCTCTTAGCATTTAGATCAAGAGATCTCTCACAAGCTGCTTCTGCATTTTTTTTTAACCAATTCACATATAAACACATAAAAAAAGACAGCTTCACAGAATTTTCTACAGACAGCTGTGAACAATAAAGAAAGTTTGCTGCTACTTTGACCTTAGGAATTAAAACAGCCTCAAGATTTCTTTTCAGGGCCTTAAGGAACTGTTTTTCAGTTGAAGTATGTTTGTTTCTTGAGATTACATCATTACACGAAGAAATTTTATCAAGTAGCAGCAGCGTGATCCCCTTGAGAAACATCCTTCTGCTGCAGCACTATAGCTCTGTGCTGAATTTATGACGATCTCTTTCCTAAGGAAGAATGAGCCGTAGCACTCTTCTTGTACATTAAGTGTTATGCTTTATGGGCTACACTGTTAAACTACCACCCCAAAATATCCCTAATTGTCTATTACCACAGACAAACCAATTACATAGCCTTTATTATCTAATATCTCTCAGATTACTATTGGACACAAGTGTTGGCTGATAATCAAGTATTATTAAGCAAAAATACAAAGACACCTGTGACGTCCAACACATTCTCACTTCTCAAGAGTCACAGAAGTTGACCATACCTGGCATCTGGAAAGGACTTCCTGGGTCTGAGCTGGCTGGAGAATGGGGGTAGGTGCTACTGCTGCTTCCAGGCGAGTTTGGATAGCTGCTGTTTGGCGAATGGGGGAACGGGTGACTGTTGGGTTGCTGAAAAGAGTCCGGGAAAGTAGCGTTGTGTGGCATGTGGGGCTCGTTTTGTCCCAAGTTGCGGAATTGAGCCAAGAGGCTGTGCTGAGGGTTGTACTCACTGTGCCTTGGGACCAGCACTGGAGGAAGAACTGAAAAGGGAGAAATAAAGGACAAAGCCAGAGCGTTAGAGACTCAGTTCTGAAGGACTAGGCTATACCTGGAAAAAAACATTCTTCGTCCCCTAGGGCAAATTCACAGCTGCCTTAAAAACGAGGTAGGCAAATGTAGGAACACATGTCTAAGCAAGAACTCTTCCTTATATCCGGTTACTGCACAGCTTGAATTCGAAGTGATCACGCTAGCTACCCAGTTCACCAGCCTGGAGCTTGTTTTCACAGGGGGCAGGGAAAAAGAGCCAAGGACGAGCCACGATTCTACGTTTCAGTTTTATTCACACAAAGAAATACCGTGAAGCAGTCACAGTGCAATGCTGACATGTACTTTGTTCTACTGCACTTGTGATCCTGCTAATCATGTAATGGCCTGTAACCCAAAACCTTGCTAATAAGAACAGATTTTTTTTTTTTTCTGAAGACAGTACTAAGACTATATAGGCCTTAAACTGAGCCTAGTCGCAACAGCTGTAATTTTATTTTTAACATAGGCTATGTTCTTACCAGTTAGTACTGAAATGGTTATTAACCCTTCACATCAGTTTACAAGTGCAATTTAAGCAAAATTATGTAATTCAAAATAACAATTACAATAATAATAAAAAAAACCTGAGCAGCAATTCCAACTATATGCAGAGAAACACACATCAGAAACCGCTGGTCTCCCCACACTCCCAAGGCCTCCTCACCAGCAGGAAACAAAGGTCTCTTTAACTAGGAATATGAACATGATACCAGCTACACCAAGATAAAAGAATCAGCTCTTTTTCCAGTGCCTCAGCTTCTATGTTTGAATGCCTCACAGCAAAGTCCAAGCTACTCAAAAGATTAAGAGCTAGTCTTGTTATAGACTGAGATTTTGGGGGGTGATGAAGGAAAGAGGAGAAGAAAGGGCAGCGAGAGGGAAATCCATGCACAAGGAAGCGAAATAAAGAGTTATTGTCCTCCACACCTGCCTTCTCCCTCCACCACCTCTATTCCCAACTCCATGGCCACACAGGACCAGAGGAAACCCCCTGGGTGCCTTCAGGGGAGGGTACCAGAAAGCACAAAATGTTACAGCAAGCCAGGGCACCACAGCCCCCTCCCTGAGCCTCCTGCCCTGTCCCCAAAACCTGGTGGCCACACAGGAGAGAAACAGGAGCCCACATACAGGAAAAGCCTCCACAGACAGAACTGTATCACTCGGATTAAGAAAGGTGTTTCAGAGACAGCTGCTTCACCAAAAGGTGAATTACAAACTGATTGCAAAACAAAACAAAACAAAACATCATCTTTATCAAGAGGTTCTTCCAATGCATTAAGACACCTTTACTCTTCTAGCACTTTACTTACATAGAAGCATTCAGGCTCTTACTTGAGTGTCCAGGGGTCTGAGTGCACCACAGTATCGTTCCACCCATAGACCAGGCCTATGGTCCAGGCCCAAATTTAAACCTGATACAAAAGGATGCCACACACACAACTCATTTTCTGTTCTGAAAGCAAGCCATACATTAACTAAAGAAGCAGGTTTTCCTTTTTTTTTTTTTTTTTTTTTTTGCTTATGCATAACAGGGAGAGAAATTAATCCGCCATATTTTTCCCTGCTACTGGCATTAATGTATGAAAGGTTTGATCCCAGAAACCTTCCTTGAATAGAAATACTGGGGGGAAAAAGGAAAAAAAAAAACAGCAACAATAAAAACTCATGAGTGAAATTAAAGCTGCTTGTTAGCGTCAAAAGCAGGATTTAAAGATTTAATCTGATGTTTCAGTTTCTTAGAGCAGCTTCACCAAGTTTCAATGGATTTCAAACACTCGAAGAAGATGTCATTCCTAAGGAGATTTGTTTAGATATGAAAATTTTAATGGACTCTACTTTATAAGAAACATAAAAAAATTCCTAATTATAGCATTTTCTGAAACAAAACCACATCCATCTACCATTCTTTGGAAATTCCCAACTGCAAAACATCCCAGGAGAAGCTGCATCTCCCTTGGCCATGCAAACTACCTCTTGCCTCTAACGCAACTATTCTCATAGGTCACTGGTAAAAGCCATGAAAGAAGAAACATTCAAGTGAACGTCACAAATCCCTTCGTTCATAACACAGCAAATATCAAAGCCAGTCTCTGTGAATATTAGGATCCCTTTAATTTAAACATGTTCTGTTAAGCCTAACAGTTCTTTTGTAGTGAGGTCAAGCAAGACATTAATTGTCATGGTCAACGTTTGCTGGACCCATAAATTACAAGTGAAAAAACTAACAATGAGATCATGTGTTAAAAAGTATTTTCCCTTTCCTGTCTTTATGATTCTTCCTTACTTTTCTGAGCATTAAAAAAAACACAGCTTTCCCATCTCTTCCTTTCCTGCGGATGAAGGTCAAACGATTAACTTTTCTAAAGTTAATTTGTGCAAAAGTACATCACCTACCTTTCCCATCCCCAACCTCACATTAAACAATGCCATACATGACATCACAGGAAGCCACGCGATTTATAGCATTTTAAAATAGCTGAAGAACAGGATATTTTCTGTATGTTTTCTGTAATTAAAATAAAGCAGTGCCAGATTTTCCCCAAGGTATATATGCATGTTTTTGCCTATTGGGCAGAACCACTGGTGAAGTTTAGGACTCAAGACAAGAACACATCTCTTCTTCCCAACTGTCACTACACTCTTCCTCCAACTACTCCTTCAACCTAAAATAATGAAATGCCAGCTTCTTCAAAATACACATGGAAAGGGGAGGAAGAAAACAACCAGTACTGATACCGCCTAAATAGACTCCAAAATATCACTACAGAATTTACTTGAGTGCTGCCCCTAATTCACATCCTCCCTGCGTACAACCTTAAATGAGGAGAAAAAGCCCCAAAGGCCACACCAGGTGGGACAGAGACCCCTCCAATGAGTCCAACCTTGAGACAATCACTCACTGCCATAACCTGATCTCTCTGCAGCTCAAGGGCTTTTTGGCAGCCTCACTGCTCCCACTGGAGTCACTGAGGAGTTAATCGCAATGTCATGAAGACGCGAGCGGGGACTGGACCCCGCTCGTACTTCAGACGTACGGACGGACGCCAGGAGCTCGAAGTGTAAAGGGGGATGCATACCGTTCTTGCTCCCCTCACCCCGTGTAAGGCAGCGAGCTTCTGGTCAGGTTGCAGCCCTCAACCATATGGAATAACAAATTACTAGGGCTCAGTACAGCAGGGGAGGAGGCTGATCTCTGTTGCAGCTGCCAGCTCCAGGAAGAGGTATAATTGAAGGGGAAAAAGCATGAGAGTTATTCTGTGCTAAGCCAGCACACCTGTTGCTATAAAATAATGAAGTAGTGCACATCTTTGTCGTGGGGATCTCTGCAGGACGCTGCTGTAACAGTTTGCAGACAGAATTTCCCCCTTTTTTGCTGTCTTTAGTGGAGAGAAAACAGATACAGAAAAATAAGATAAAAGATTTTTTTAATTTATCACTATTGCTATTCAGTAGGAGGCATATATTTAAAGGAAACACTACTAAATACACTGTTGTCTTAAAAATCTACTGCAACAAACATATCAAACAGCATCTCAAGAGATCTGTAAATTAAACCTCATTAAAATGGTTAAAACCAGTTAATGGAGTAGAGCCACAAGTTATCAGACAGCTTGATTTCTGTACTTTCTCAAACACCAACCTGAAAGGTTTAAGGGACTAAGCTGTGTCTAAATTTTGCTGTAGACGTGGACCTGGAGGCCAGCATTAATACGTAACTACTAGTAGTAACACCACTGCTGATGGCTGAAGAGGAAGGTAAACCACCTGGAAGTCGAGCTGCGTTTGTTTGCAGAACTGTAGCAAGAAGAGATCCTGTATCTGTCAACAGAGTAAGACAGCCTGGGAATTGGGTAGCTTGTGTTTAACATGCAAATCATACTCAGAGTATGCCTGCACCAAACAAGTGGAGCTGTATTAAAGAAATTACGGTTACAGGGCAATTTCACCCACAGGGCTATTTCATCTAAGAGCCAAGAATTCCAGAAACACAGAAGATACACCAAAGACAACCTGGCTGTTCAGATAAATGTTCCAACTAACCACACCAAGAAAGAAATGTTTTTATGAAAATGCAATGGTGGCCTTTGAAGAAAGCTACTGATCTCTACTCTTTGTATCTCCAGTATGTCATCCCGTTCTTCAGAAAACTAACAGGTGTGCCTTCCTCAAGATTTTCTTGGTTTTCCTTTTTGTTCTATTCTCACATTCCAGAGATAATGATTTCAGCAAACATAGAAAGTTGCCAATTTATGATTACAACTTCTTTTTTAAAGCTTCTCTATAAAAAACCCTAATCCAAACCTAAAGGCCTCCTATACTTTCGAAGTAACTCATTTTCAATCCAGATGGGTTTGGGTTATCTTACACAAGCCCAGGTGACAGCTAGTTTCCCTCGAGGGTTTGTTTTTTCCCCTTCACATGTTACATGAAGATTTGGGTAGGGGTATATCTTTCCACATCTGGAAATTCAAAGACCAGACAATGGAATAAACCAAGGGGCCACATGTAAGAAAGCAGGCTTTGATCGCCCTTCCTTTCCAAAGTAAACTTCAGTCTCTCTGCAAACTTCACAAAACAAAGGATGAGCAATTGCTGCTGCACTTTCAACCATTTTGCTTTTAAGAATCATGATGACTTGGTGGATGTATGTTATATAGAAGCGTTTGTGCAGGCTTACACCAAAACAGGGCCTTCAACCCTTATGAAGGCTTCAGGGCACTATCATTAGATGGTGCACTTTAATTTCCAAGCATCATACAGTTGTATTTTCATATGGATTTATGCAGAGCCACTTATGTTTCATGGGGAAAATAAAACTGCAGGTTGGGAAGGAGGGAAATCCTCACACAGCAGCTGATGTTATCTGGAAACAGGCATGAAAACATGGGGCTGGGGGAGGAACCTGAGGCTCGTACTCAAAGCTCTCAGTAGAAACCTGGGCAAAGGAAGCAAAGGAAGTGGTAGGAGAACAGGGGACGGGGGGGGGAATGCAACAAAACCCCAAAACACAGCAGCGGTGTTAAACTAACAAATTTCAATCCTTCTAAAGACTCCTAGCTTAATTTCCTGCCTTTGACGCCACAGCAGCTGAAATCGGCTGTGGCATCCTGGTGAGCAGCCCAGTCCCACGGTGCGAACGGAGCAGGTACCAGCGCATACCCAGCTGAGCGTGCTGAGCTCTGCCTGCTGTCTCTAGCATTAAAGAGTCATTGAGGCACGCTGACTGAAATGTCTTGCCAAGATCTTGCTTGTAAACAATAAAACACCAGGCAAAAAGAAAAGTTTTAATGTCATTAGGTTTTCTCGTGTTGCCTGAAACAAGACCTGGCAAAATTGAATATTCTTTGACCAGAGGACAAGTTCTCACATACAAAGACACTGACATGTCTACACTTAGGATCGGGTTTACTCCTGGTTAAAAATAATTAATATTGTTGTGGCAAACGCAATTCTCCAAGAATCTCACTACTTTATGTTGTTCCAATAGCACCTGGCTGAAGCAAGGCTGTGCCACAGGCTGTGATAGCACAGCTTTGCTTTACTGTTTTCTCTAAAGCAGAAGGGCCAGCCTTTTGGACTTCTGCTCCAAACTGAAGTTCTAGTAGCTGCAACTGAAAGGCTCAATAATAGCTGTCCAGCAGTCTGCTCTGGGTGACAGACAGACAAACATTCCAGACTTTCTATTCCGGGAGAAAAATGAGAGCTGTCTTGTTTTCTCAGCTCTTTGCTTTATTTTGCAGTTTCTGCAGACCCCACAGCTCCATTTGTCTTTTTACATAGTTGCAACTGAAGACTGTATTTAAAAACAGAAGGGAAAAAAAACCACCACAGTTGTTGCTTTACTGACTTTACTTTTACATCAGACATCTGGTCTAAATGCATTTGGCAAGTAATATTAGTACATTTCCTGCATTACAATATTCAGCTAACATTAGATTTTACTTGCGGATGCTCTGATAAGCTAACATTTTGATTAAACTGACATTTGTCAAGGCCAATTTCAGAATTTAGTACTAATTGTATGCACATTAGTGAGGGAGTTCTTGTAAGCTGATTTGGAGGGAGAAGCAGTCCTGATACAGGAGGAAGTTACAGTGTGATAGCGTGTATTAAGTCGGACATTTACACAGACCAGAGTTCAAATTACCTGTATGAAAACCACAGTCACCATCCTACTGAATAGGTTAAAACCTGCAAGTCTGGTCTTCTAAGTCAGAAGACACATCTGAATCTGGCTGATTGAAAATAAAAGGAAACAAACACGCCATTCTTGACAACTTCTGTCTCTATCACAGCTCTCTTTTCTGACACATGGTGAGGCTGGCAAAGAAAACCCTGCAGTTCAGACCATCCCCTCCTTTCTGCCTCCCTATTTCAGTTCTGGTGGGGAATCTTAGAAGCGAGTTCTGCAAAACTGAAATGAGGAAAGTTTCATACTACTTGCCAAACAAACTGACAGTTGTTTGCTATTTTGGGGAACCATCCTATAATTGTACCCACCTGTTGCAGCATGCTATTTTTAAAGCTACGCCCAACAGCAGGGTTACACAGCAATAAGGCAAAAGCTTCCCAGCGATGCCATTCCCTGCTCCCGCACCCCCGAGCCTGCAGAGGTGCAGAAACCCTGCTACGGGAATAAAGGGGGGGATTTTTGTAAATTGGTTCTGTGTACGATCTCTTTTTTTCCCCTGTTTCAAATCAGCTGCTGGCCTCTGTTTCTCTAATTTCTTCCTTTTTTTTTTCCCCCCCTCCGCTTTCTTTTCCACTCGCCCCTCTCCTCTCTCTTTCTCCTCCCATTTCGCGTGTATTCTCCTTCCCCAGCCCCCTCTCCCTTACCCCCCCAGCCTCCCCTTCGCCTTCCCAGCGTCCCCCCGCTCCCGCCGGCCTCTCCCCATGCAGCGCTGCCCTCCCGAAGGCCGGGCAGTGGGGGAGCACCGCGCGCAGCTGGTCCGCCCGCTCCCTCCAGCCCTGGCCATCAAAGCTTCTCCATCTGGCCGGAAACGAGCCTCCGGTCCTCCCAGGTGCTGGGACCAGGCAAACCCTCGGGCCCCTGAAAGCCCAGGCAAGCTGCGAGCCGGCTGTCCCGCAGGGAATCGCCGCTCACCCCCCGTTTTCCCTCCTGGCTCCCCATTTGACCCCGTCAGAATTTTACTGAGGACCAGAGCAGCAGCACTGTGCAGCTGAAGGAGCATTTACATCCAGGACGGCGTGAATCTAAACCCGCCTTATCCAGGACTTCCACCATTTCAAGTTTCTTTCTGCACCTCTGGTGCATGCAAGTAGGTGTGCAGCCCGATGGAGACTCACTCAGAGCAAACAGCAGAGAAGATCAAAGACAAATATGAAAACAATCAGGTTAAAGTCCTAGGCAAGGAGTCCAAGCCGGGAGCAAAAACAGCACGACACACCTGCTCTGCTCAGAGCCTGGGGACTCGGTCTGTTCCTGTGGCAAAAAGCACCTATACATTCAGGTAAAACGTTTCTTGCCACTGAAGACAAGCTTGTTGAAGCAGACATCCACTTTAAATTCATGTTTATAATGGCAAAGAACATTGTGATCCTTAGGCAAAATTGAAAATTCAAGCATTCTGACAGTGTATTCATACAAGTCACAAATAAGCAGCCGCTGCTCACCCTGCAATTTGGGTGGAAGATGCGCCCCATTAGCTCCATAAAAGCCTCCCTGACGTAGAGCACACTGCAGCAGGCTCTCCAAAGGAGAAGAGAAGCTTAACAGAGGAAAATCACTGAGCCTTTTTTTTTTTTTTTTAATCCACCCTTTGCTGGTAATTACAAAAAAATCAAACCAGCATAGTTATTTTCTGCCTCCAAGTGGATGTACAAATCGGTTGTTATTTTGGAAGAGGGATCAGCTGGTTCTGGACAGATCAGTTTTAGTGCTCCCTGGCATCGCATGGTTCAAGCACAGTGGAGCATCAGTTAGCACCTCCAGAAATAAATATCAAAAAGTAACAACTGCATTTTCCAAGCCAGGTTTAAGCTTGCTCAGATCAATGAAAAGTAGGTTTCCTCTAAGCCTGATCTCTGTGGAGATAGCAGTAGAGTCTGTACACACAACACTCACTCTCAGAAGACAACATTCAGTTGTATGCATGTATGTACGCTTTACATAAGCACTCTGCACCATCAACCATTTCTATATGTGAAGCATAAAAGAGAAGTTAACTGCTCTTTTGCCTCCTTTGTAACACATTATAAACTCGAACCCTCTTTGACCTAGGAGGCTGATGAGCAAGGACACCTCATAGAGGCCAACCCACACTATTCTGCATCAGATGGAACCCACAGCTAGTACCCACCAGCACCCTGAGACAATGAAATATTCAGCCTCTCCATCTTCCTTTCTTCCCATTAACTAAGGCAAAAGAACCGAACCTCCTCCCTAAAGCCACATTAGAGGTGCGATTTCTTTCTTTCTTTTAATAGCAGTGTCAGTTCAAGCACCTCTTCATCCTCCCTGCTCCCTATCCCATCCCTGTTTTGCTATTAGAGCAAACTGGATCTAGGCTTAAAAAGAATGTTTTTTTTTCCCAAATTCTGTGTCACATCTTTCACCTGATTCCACTGACATAGCTGAGGAGAGCAGTAAGGAACATAAGCTGCATCTGCACAGAAGCAAAACAAAACAAAGGAATATAAGAAGAAAAGACAGAAGTATCTCAGGGGAGACTTTGGCATGCCATTTCACATGTTCTCCAGCAAAACCAGAGAGGTCATTTGTGGCATTTTCAGACAGGGGTGAGGACCAACGCGCTTGCTTTTTCTTCTCCCAGTCTCTATGCCTAGTTATTTCTCTGGTCTCAATCGTACTTAAAGCATCCCAAACCAGGCAGGAGCCTGCTATCCAGGTATCTCTAAACCAAAAGATAAAACTGAGGAGAAAAAGCAGATTCAGCCAAGTGAGCACACCAGTTTAGCTGACCGTGCCAGTTTTTAAAAGGCATCAAATTCAGACCCTGCCCTCCTTAATTAAAAGCTTTGCTTTGCCTTGCCAAGGAAGAAATTTGACAGCCATTAACTACCCTGCACCAGAAATAATTCTGCACCCAGCAGACCTATGAAACAGCATCAGTGAGCCACTGCCCCAGCAGATATTTCCTGCTGGCAGCTGAGCACGAGGTTGTATTCCCACCCCCAGCGACACAACAGCCTCCACTTTCTCCACTCGCTTCCCACCACCTCCGCTCCTGCCCACACGTCACCCGCGGGGCCGCGTGGGTCGGATGTCCCCGCGGTGAACCGCGGCGCTGTCCTGATGGGCCCCCGAGATAACGTGACTGGGATAGGGAGGAAAGCAATGCTAGCCTGGTTCGGCACAAGGCCCCGCGGACACGTCTCCATCCCTGGGGGCAGGCGCCACGGGAAGGTCCGCAGCTTCCTCTCCTCCGGCCCGCGCTGGCTCCTGACAAGCCGGGGGCACTAAGCCGGCTGAACCGACCTTGCCGAGAAGTAGGTTTCTGTCCGCCCAGTCTTCGTGACAAACATCCATAAGCCTAATTTCCCAGCCGAAAGTACTACATGCTTTTAAGTATGGGAGGATTTACCCTTAACCTGTTCTTCAAAACTTGCACAAGACCAAAACCAATCGCGCCACAACAAACAGGAAAGCCACCAGAACGTGCAGACCCCACGCCGCGCGCACACCCCGCGCACCAGCTCCCGAGCAGCTGGATCTGCACGAAGCAGCTGAACGCTGACCAAGCTGTCAAGCGGAGCCAGAATTTCATGACGCACTTGCACAGTCCACCCGTCGTATGCTATCTAAGCTCCCAACTTTGTTTTGTCAAGTGTGTTTCTAACCCTCCTGGCTGCAGTGATAGCCTTGGAAACAAACCGTGATATCGGCTCGAGTCTGTAGGCTGCTGGAAACGGTGACTCACGCATGAATTCCCACTGCCCACTAATCTTCAAGTGTAAGCACTTAGGCAGCAATAATGGTGTTTTAACGTCCAGGCAGAAGTGGGAAAAAAACAGTTAGCAGAATTTGGGAGTGACTGTCAGGAAATGAAGATAAAGAGGATGCTTGGAGGACACAGGACAGGGAAGGGAGAGGAAAAAAGGGATCGTAACTTACGAAGCACACATCTCCAGGCCAAGCAGCAGTTCAGTTACCACCTGTTTCCAAAGGCCACATTTTACCACTTGTCTCCATGCGATAGCCCCCAAAACAATGACAGACCTTTGGTTAACTCATGCCAAACCCTCCTGTACATACCCAGCCAGAGACCACGCTAAAAGCACAGCAAGCTTCAACCCCACTCTCGCACTTCAGACTCTGCTAAAAGTTCTTAAGATGCAGCTTCAACATATACATAAATTTATGCCTCCAAACCACGATTTAACAAAGCATCCGCATAGAAGTGGAAGCTAACTCCTGGTCACCAGTCACCTCCAGAACATTCCAGCTGGTTAGAGCAGCACATCAATCTCCTGAAGGACTAAATACATCTGTCACCTCTGTCAAACTGACTCCAGCCCTGATGCTTACAAGAAAAGTGCCCAGTTGCCTACTAAGCAGATGATCAGAAATATCTAATTTTTCCTGAAGAAAAGCATTCACTGGGCAAAAGGGAAATACTTTATTTCTACCATCTCCAACTTAAGTTAGTGGTTTTTTTTCCCCAGCAAAAATTCTGTAGCTACATACACCGAGAAAATTTTAATCTTATCCAAAATCAATTAAAGAGCAATCCAGAATTCAGGCTTGCGGGTAATAACATTTTGCTGTTTCCCAAGTACATTTTTAAGATGACTTAACACCCAAACCCCAGCATTCCAACCACTTAAGCTACTTAGCAGTACTCAGCCAAAACGTGCATTTTAGACACCTTTTGAAAGTGTTATTCTATTATTATCTCGTATATCTCATTGAAGTGACAGGACATTTACAAGTACATATTTTAAATATAGTATAAATGATCCAAATGGAAGCGTTCTCAAACTCGGTAATTGTTTCCAAGATTAAAGCAAAATGGGTTGTAACATGTCACTTGAAATTACAATAACAGCAAGAGCTCAACTGTTGCTCAATCTGACTGAACTAGATGTCTGTCAAGAATCTTAATTTTCAGCATTTGGGAATACTGCACACAAGCACCTGGTACAGACGTACGCAGAAAGCTAGCAGTACAAGGCAACAACTATTTATTTTACTGTTCTGCCTCTGCCTAACACGGAATTAAGGATTCTTTAAAACTCTTTCCAGTGCAGAGGTCTCCTTTGTTTAAGCATCTGCTGCATAAAAAACGTACTTTATGGTACCGTTCACATGATTTCTAAATTAATACTAACACACCAAAGCACATATCTAGATGTTAAATATTTCCCTAAGTGTTGCAGATCCAAGACAAATGCAATTTCCATTCACAGGAAAATAATCTTGTGACAACCTCATTTCCACTGTAGTTCTTAAGCTATCCATGCCACCCTGCAGATACTGCTTCACAGCTTATCAAATGCCTAACATGGACGGACTTCCCAAACTTAAACCAGGAAAGTACGCTCACACCTGCAGTGCATTTCTGCAGATGTCCCTGTACAATCTCACGACTAACCAGAGCCTGGTGCAGGTATGTTCAAGTGCATTTCATCTTAGTCACTGGAAACATCCCCCGATAAACTCACATATGCAAAATTAAGCATGGATTTATTAAAAAGGGGCTTGGCCTTTGAAGAGGAGACAGAGAGAATAGGCTGCACCTTAAATAACAAGCAAGGAAGTGGGTAATGGGTAAACACAGTCCACTTGCAGAACACCTGAAAGTAAAAGTTCATGTAGAAAAAAAACCTTGCTATCAAAGCTTCAAGCTCAGAGGGCATCTTTTGTTGTCTAAAATCAGTCTTTTCAAAAGGCCAAAATCATGGGAAATCTTAAAGACACTATTATCTTCTGGAGAATGAAGAAACAGAAGTGATAGAAGTGAAATAATAATCTGGAAATAGTAAAACCGCAGCAGAATAGTTTTCATGCACAAACTCCAGTAATCCTTTACATCAGCTTGTAATGTTTCATATATATTCAATCTGTGCAGTTCAATTAAAAACAAAAAACAACAACAAATGACTTGAGGAACGGTGGTCACCAACAAAACCAGGCAACACCAGGCCCAGCAGCTTGAGGCATATGCTGAGACCATGCCTCCGTGCAGCGATGAAACGAATTTACACCTGTGAAATACTCACCCTGTTAAAGGGAGAACTGCTAATTAATGCTTACATCCAGATATGTACAGAGGAAGAATCTGACGTGTGCAAACAGCCACTTTTGCTTATTTAAGCTGATGAGTCACATGATTAACTGCCATACTTTGCATTGTTTAGATAAGGTGCGAAGGTACAAACAAGGAAGAACCTACCAGGACTCTCTACCCGCTTGTAGTGGTAGGGATTGATGCAAACCTCCTTCTGTTTTGAACCAAAGGGAAACTCGCAGCATTCCAGTGGTTTCAGTTCGTGATGGCTCTGCAGGTCTGGCCAGCGCCACACTCTGCAGTAAATTACATGTGGCAGCCCTTTCCGGTGCGAAACCTGAAGCCTGCCGTCCAGGGAACGAGGAATGGTGACACAGTTGCTGGGCTGACCAGGACAGCTTAGCGCTTTCTCCAGCTCTTCCATAGCACCTTTTTTCTTCTTCAGTTTTTTCACTAACGCATCAACAGCTTTCTCTGCCCATTTTTCTTCTTCATCCCCCTGCTTCCATCCCAACAGCCTCTTCACTGCTGGGCTGGTGAAGGAGAATAAACTTGTCACATTCATGGTGACCCCACTTGGTCACACTGGATACCACAGACCAAGCAGGAAAGACCGTTCTGTTCTTCCACCACCACCACGCAGCAGATTGTATCAGTAGTCAAAAGCAGTCTGCCTCCAATAATTCTGGTCCTTTTGCCTTTTCAGTTCTGCCGTCCTGGGACGGCACTGCTGACATTCCCCCTTGATGGATGTGACCTTCTCATTGTGCTAAACCCTTCTGGCTGAGAACCTGCAGGAGAACAGAGGGAGAGGAAAACAGATTTTACTTTTTAAATTAACCAACAGCAGTTAGAAACATTCCTCCCCACAAGATCAGAGTGACCAAAAACCAACCGAACAACAACAACAAAAACACAAACAAAAAATGACCACCACCACCACCCCAAAAGAAGCAACACCACAAAGCACTGACAGTCTCAAGAACTGGACTCAAGGAACAGGCTGACACGGACTTTTAAGTAGCGGGGCTTGCTGGCGAAGCCTTTATATCCCTCCCTGCAAAACAGTCCCGAATAAACGAGCGGATTGCCCTGGAAAATAGTGACGCAGCATAGACAAAAACAAAGAGGGTTGGGGGGGTTAGGGCAAGGTGGGAGGGGAGAGCAGGGGTGGAGAAATGAAGAGGGTAGCAGGACATCTCCCCATCTGCTCAGTCCCCTCATCCAAGTTGCTGAGCAGCCTCAGTGACTTTTGTGCCATGCAGCAAGGGGGACCACAACTGCATTTGCCAGCTCCAAACAATGCTTCTGCTCAGTGCCCAAGTGCGACCTCGGTTAGTGCCGTGAGAAGCTGGATAGAAAAAAAACCAAAATACAAAAAGACGTGGCTGCATTCCCATACATACTCGCCAGAAGGGCAAGGGTTTTGTATTAGGAACACAGCTCCCACCAAATCCAGCCCAAAACAGTCCCTCAGATTTCATCTCTCACTGCAAAGTGTGAAGGGCACTCCCACAGTCTATCAACCGTGGCAACCTTAAACAGCAAAACGTCCCAAGGAACCCGTACAAGATGAGCAGCGCTTTTTGCTTTGTTCTCAAAGAGCAGCTGGAAGCAATATGCTCCAACAGCACTGCGCTACCCAGCCCTCTGCAAGCGATACTGCTCGAAAATTGCTGCAGCAGAGTTGTGCGTATCACGACCTGAGACAAAAAACAGTTCAGCTTCACCTCTGAGTTACTGTGAGTAACAAACCAAAAAGAGAAGAGGAAACTAGAAAGATCCTCGCCCTCGCTGAGCTCCTGTAAGAAAGCAAAGCTCTGACTTCCCACCCCACCAAACGGCCCTCAGAGTCCCTAAGCAGGCTGCGAGGGAAAGACATCGTGAACTTACGTCGCTGGTTACATCCTGACCCCTCCCGGTGCAACGCCAGCCCGAGGTACTCAAGGACACAGGAAGGAGTGGGAAGGAGGAAGAGCTGGTCAGAGGGTTTTAGATGGCACAGTGGTCCCCACGCTGGGAGACATGGAACGGGGATGAAGTGATGGCTGAAGGTGGGTGAGGGCCCCTGTCACAGCTTCTGCTGTGAGCAGCAAGTTTCACATTTGCCCAGGCTGGGAGCAAGCAAAGAGCTTACCTCTGTCGGGGGGAGCAGGGGGGAAAATGAGATAAAAAGCACTAAACCATCAGTTTTCAAACGCAGCATGAAGACAGACAGGAAACGTATCCTGGAGTGGATACCAACAGGTTGTAGAGGAAGAGGGAAGGGGAAAAGGATACGAATGTTTTTGTTACCATCAGAAAGACAAAAAAAAACAATTACCCATACACACAGGATAGAAGGTGTCAGCACAGCCGCATGGGACAGAATTATATATTTATGCTAAGAAATGACTGCAGATACTGTAATTGTAAATGCTATGCTACGCTTACCCTCCTGACTGTCATGAACTGTAATGGTTTCATAGTGTGCTGCTATACTTGGAGTACTTTAAGCTGAAAACCATCCACTTGATTCAAATTAAGTTGTCACTGAAACAATTATCTAATTGCAAAGGTTCAGTTTTATTAGGCTGAATCCATAGACTATATTTATGTAAATAATGATTATGAACTAACAGAGATCATGTCTACCTGCACTTCGTACTGGTATTTGCCATTTCTTTTATGCTAAGACCTCTGTTTGAAATAATAATGTCAATGCGATGCAAGATTTGCAAGAGCCTGTGAAAAATTTAAGAATTTATTTTGTTACCCAGGCATGTGCCATACTGTTAACTGAACTGAAACTCCATAACTGTCACTGACTGTACTCCAGGTACATTTAATACTTACATGCATTCTTAAAGTGCTCTATTAAAACGCTGCCCTAATTTAAGAACCTTATTATCAGAAACCCAGTACACATGGTTCAAATGTGCTTGTAAGTATCGGAGTTATTCTCAACTCATATATAACCTGTATCTCATTGAATATTCTGAATATCTTTTTTCTGCATCTTTCAAACAAAAAAAATACAAGTTCCGCACACAGAAGGTACAAGGCACAGTGGTACCGCACTGAGTAATCAAGTCAAGCTTTCTACTTCACATCTATTAGAATTAAAACAAGAATATTTAAAAGACTTGAGTTGAAGTTCTAGTGAAAAAAGAAAGTACAAACTCTAAATCTCGATCCAAACTTCTGTCAACACTGGTAATGAACGCAGACACAGTTCTACCGAGGCATGACCCATTTCTACCAAGCTACTTTAAAAATAAATGGCCAAACTAGTTCTCCCCGCCGCCCCCCTTCCTCCCCCCAACAAGAAGTCCTGTCTATTAAAACTGTATGTTTATACCAGTGCCTGAAAACACAACCTTAACACATGCTAGCACACAAGCTCTGCAAAGACGACGAAGACATTCAGATGTAGCCATGAGTAGCCAGACTGTCGGAATACATTTTCTGACATTCTTGGATCAAATCCTGTAACACGCACGTGTCCCATTCCCATAAACACACGTTCCAAAACACACTTCATCATGACAGTCAAAGGTGTTATCTTAACAGCTGGCACCTCTGGAGCAACAACTGCAGCGAGAAATGCATTGGCAGCACGGGGAGCAGCACCCTCAGGCACAGTACTTGGGGATACACTGGAACACAACGCAGCTTAGCAGCTGCAGACGCGAGCCCCATTTTTGCCTGCCACTAACCTCCAGCCCCGGGACTACTGCTGAAGCCCAGCCTGCCCAAAGAGGATCCAAGCCCTGAACAAGCCAGATGACAAAGTAAATGGGGGAAGGAAGAAGAAAAAAAAAAAAAAAAAAAAAAAAAAAAAGGGAGTGGGGGAGAAAATAAAAAAAAGAAAAAAACACAGGCCGCTGTATACCACTCTACCACTAAATTCCAATAGTGGTATTAAACTAAAAAAAGGCCGTGTAGGTGGAGTTTTTCCGTTTCCAAGAAGTCGAAAGCGTGCCCGTAGCGCCGAGCTTTTGCCAGTACATTCCGTTTCCCTTTCTGCCACTTTTGGTTTTTGCAACGCATCATTTCCTGTATTACTTTTGCACAAAGTGGTCTTATCAGCTGGAAGTACAAAATAAAGATTAAACAACGAGTCAGCAGATGACACAGCCTGCGTCTTTCTTCCCCAAATACACATGCCCTTCTGGGAAAACAGGAGCTGGTATTTCCAATAGCTGAGTGACCACCAGCCCCTGTAGGGTATGTTTACTCACGAGGTACCGGTGAAACAAAAACCTAGGCCAAACAACAGGACACTCTCCAAAAGGCAGCCTGGAATCAGTTTAAAGGAAATGGAGTTGTTACCCACTTACCAGCTGCTCTCTACACATCAAAAACCATGCGCATTTTATTACGCGTTCTGTCTGCTGACGGATGAGCTGGAATCAAACTTCTTTTTACGCTAGCGCTGCTTTATTTGTCCTCCTTCACTGCTGCTATCTCTTGTGTCATCCTTGGACCGCCATACAAACCCACATGCAGTTTGTGAGGACGCTGCAAAAAAAATGAGCGTTATACATACAGCTGTTTAGCCAGCCTTGGATTTAAACAAACGTACCTAGGCAAAGTGCCTAAAAGTGAAGTTCTGTAGCCCTCAAAGAAGAGACGGTTACCCTGTCAGCAACACGAAGCAGACAGTAAAATACTCAGCGAGACTGTTCTCAAATTCCCACAGGAGATCCCATAGGAAACCGTCCCGCTTTGCATAAGTGATTGTTTTTGGTGGGCGGAGAGAGGGTTAGGACAATTAGATGATCCTCTGCTGTCAGGAACAACTCCTAGCCCGAGTTTCAGGCAAACAAGAAGCAGCTCTAACTCCCCTACTAATTTTGTTATTTGTATTACAGGCTCAGCGATGCAGGCAGAAAGGATCATATTAAGTATGTTTAATATATGCTCAGCACAGTTAGACATAAAAAGGGGCTGGAACCACAGTGAAGAGAATCTACATAATTGTTAACAGAGAAAACTGTCTAGTCTTTGACTACACTTTTAAAATTCAATTTATCTTATTCAGCACACCTCCTCCCCGTGTCCATTAGTTATTGACAACATAAAGAAATAACAAGCGGAGAAATTTTAATTTGCTTCTTTAAAAATATTTAAGCATTTATCTTCTCTGAAAGACAACTTTTCAGCAATTCATGTTTCCTCTCAGTACAACTTTTTTCAAATAAAAGGTCTAAGAGAAAAAAGATCAGATTTTGGCATAGAAGCCAGAGAGCTGTCACTTTACTCCCAGCAAGAACTATTGCCATGTATTACTAAAGCATGCAGTCCGAGCATCTGTAATGCTAGAATGTGCTACACCATATTGTGCATCGACTTCCTCTGGCTCCTTATTCTTGGAGCAAGCAGCAAAAAGTTTTGATTTCCCTCTTCACGCAATGCGACCTGTAAAAGAAAAAGTCTGAAGTCTTCTGCTGAATTACTCTGTTACTAATCAGACTTATTTCTTTGCACCTTCTTACAGTAGAAGATCAGAGCTTGCTCATCTTGGAAAAATGCACGGAAACCTGGTAAAAGCCTCAGTAGCATTACAATACACATGCAAAAAGAAAGCAAGTTTCATTTCAAACTGCTGTAAAACTCATTAGAGAGTTCATACAGAACCTGACTTGGCTTCCCTTACATTTCTGAAAAGGGTAAGGAGAAACAAGAAAAAAAAAAAAGCTAACTCTTTTGTATGCCTTTTTGGCACAGGGAAAAATAAAAATAAAAAAATGCAATCATGTTAATTCCTGCTCTGCATCATACTGATACGGGTGTCAGTATGTGATACATACCTATATGTATTAAGCTGAGTAAGGAGCACTTCAATACTGGCGTTGAAAATACTTCAACGTATTTACCAGGCTTTTTTCCTGGCACCGTACTAGACACCAGCAAGGGCTAGGAAGATACTTCCAGCCTGTCCTGTAAAGCAGCCTGTCTTGGTTCCTGAGACTACAGCAAAGCACCATGTCTGAGAAAGAGGACTAGGACATCTAAGTGCTCACTGTATTTGAATGAGGGATCGCCCTTTCAAGGAAGTCTCCAATGTCATTTTTTGGCCCACAAAAGAAAATCTCTTTAGACACCTCCCCATAACCCTTAGTGCAGCAGATCGTAAGAGAGCGCAGGAGTTATGTGAAGAGCAGGTACTGAGCGGGACCCAGCTAACTACAGCAGCAGTCCATACAACTTCTTGCAAGAAACATCCAGCAGTTCTCGACAGAGCACATGGCTATCAATAATATTTGCCTTTAGAAGGACCTGCACAACTGCTAACTTACTCAATAAGCCAAATCAGATTTATGAGTTCTGAACATCACCTGAGCACCAAAGAGCAAATCCACCACTCGCTCAAAATGAGACAGTGAGGCCAACAGACGCTTTATGTACTTGGGGGGGCACACGATAGCAACCCAAACAACAAAGTCCCCACTGCTCAGTTACTCCAGAGCATGAAGAAATAACCTTATGCTATCAGTATCTGCCAGCTCCTTGCTGACGATCACCACAGTTCAAAACACGTACACAGTCTCTGGCTGGTTCCTACCACCAACCAAGGCTTTTCCTACATTCTCCCACCAACTCAGCTTCTGCTTCCGAGATTTGAAAGACTTAAGGTAACTTCACTATTGCTTCTCCAGAGAAAATGATTTCTGCATACATTAGAAACTGAATACTGTGTAAGAATCCAACTAAATGGCTTAAGAGTCTTCGTAAATAAATACATAACTGCAAGAAATGACACAGCAAATACTTTATCAGAGATGCATCATTGATTAAATTTGCCCCCCCTTTTTCTTTAAGAACACGTCTTCCCAATGCCAGATACTGCTCTTTGTAACTGTTCTGACATTGAAAAACTGTACTCTTGAAAACAAATTGGAACACCACATTGTGCAAGAAGCTTATCTACACCCTCATGAAAGCACAACTCCCCCCTGTTTACAAGAAACACTAACATGTACAACCCCTTAAGCAATCATCAAATCCTCAAACCATGGAGCTTTAACCAAGTTAAAAAACAATGGCAAACTCCTAGTTTGCACTGCTGAATTCTACTTATTTCTGTGTTCAGATACAAGAGAGTCTCCCTGAAGTCACAAACTGCGATCTCTTCCTCTAACACCTGCCAGTCTTCCCCCTGCACCGATTCATCTTGCCAGGACCACAGATTAAAAAACTAACACCAAGTTTGCCAAATATCTTGGTCTGGAGGCTGGATAAGCCCAGTGCACAGAAGGGCTCATACAAGGAGGACACACCAAGCCATACAGCCAGGTGTGGAGAAACCCCTTCTGGTGGCAGCAAGCAGCCAGACTGAAGCAGATGTGTAATCAAAGATTATCTCTAAAACCGCAAGTTAATATTTTAAGTTAAGTCAGGAAGGAACTGTAATTTGATTATTCAGTTAAAGTTCTGGCACATATGGGATTACAAAACTAGGAACTTCATTCAAGTAACGTGTAAGATGAACACAATGCTGTGAACCACAAACCTTGCCAGGATGGTGTTCATGAGTTTTTTTTCCCGAAATGCTGTAAAGGAGGAGAGTCTTCATTTTTCACACTCTCTCCAAGTTGAAGGCCACTTAAAGAAATTTTCAGATGAAGCCCAACATTCAAAAGAAAAAATTATCCAAACAAATAGTTGTGATGAGATAGAATGAATTACCAGCCATCACAGCGAGTATTTTATTGTGCATCTCTGGGGCAAATTAATCCACATCGCTTGTGCATACCACGTTGTCCCCCTAGCCACGGTGAGTGTGCAGGACAGGAGCAGGCAAGGAGCTCAGTCAGCATCAGTAGATGTCACAGGCCAAGTCCTGAAAACGCAGAACAGCCTGTAGCCCAGTTTGGACCACAGCCTACCAACCCTGGCTACAGCTTTGTGACCATGGTGTATCCATAAAGATGCTGTAACCAGTCTAGTCATCTAGAAGTCCTGTGTTAGAAGTCCTTCACAAAAGTCAAAAAGCTGGGGAAAATAGTTTCTCTTCCCTTTCATCATAAAACTCTAGTACAACTCCCTTTTTCCACAAAGAGCATTCCCTTTCCTGACTTTTTGAACTGTCTTCAGAAAACAGGTGTTGTTTACAACAATAACAAACACACATCTGTGTGGGTGTGTTACTACACACAAAGGCAGGATAACTGAAACCTCTTCCTATATTTAGATCTGTCTGGTCAGCTCTAATTGCATAATTTAATCAAAACCCTCTCCAACGGAAACACATCCATATTCATCACAGGCATCAAAGGAAACATCTTTACAAACTATATCCTTTTACAAACCAACACATGGTCCCACGCCACTTGTCCAATTGTTGAATTCCTCCTTTGGGAAGGGCATGGAATTTTATTTCTTTTTATCAGCTGAAAAAAGCATTTCCCTCTAATTCATCAGGGTAGGGCGGGAGGAACTTCCTTCACAGGTGAGATGGGGAAAATTTACTGACATGTCACTTTCAGGGATTTTTTTTAAGAGTGGTTAAAACATACATTTGCAACATAAAGGAAAATATTTAAAAAATGCCCATCACCACTCAGACTTCAAAATTTTTGAGTGAAGCCCATAAAATGCAAGATGTTTTGTCTTTGCAGAATGGCACAGACTGAATGGAGTCAGGACAGGCCGTGTCGGCCCCATCTAGAGTAGCTCTACAGTGGAGTATTTTTAAAGAGGGAACCACACCAAACGCAATCCAGTTACGCTCAGCTTATACAAGCCACTGCTCCTGCAAATGATTCATTTTACCAAGAGCACGCACTGATACAGTTACATCAGCTGCATTACACCACTTCTGAAGATGGTGACCCAGAGCTCATTCATCAGAGATTAAGTAAAGATGTTAAATTACAGCTCCAGATCCTCAGCTTTAAAGCAGAATGTTTCACCAAGAGACAACAAAAACTGAGAAGGAAAAATTATTTATTCACTAATGAAAGTGTTATTAGGTCAAGTCTCAGTAAAGAATAGACTGATGAAAATTAAACCAAGAAAAGCAAGTCATATAAGAAAATAAGTAATTCTTTTCACAGATTAGTCCCCCACCCACCGTTTGTACACTCAAAATAAGAACAGCCTCTTCGGATTGCCACTATCGAAGACATCTTCATGATGTATGAATGTATGAAGTACATACTTCTTTAGATGCATGCTTNAAAAAAAGGATTCCTCTGGTTTTCCTCTTTTTTGCCCGATTTTGCAAAATTGATGGAGGTATTTTTTTGCCTTTAGCTGGCCTTTAAAACACTATCTTCAGCACGTCTTTAAAATGACAAGATGCAGAGCAAAAGATCCACGTTACGTTTTGTGAACTGTCCTGCAATTCACAACTATCATTCTGGACAAAGTGTTTAAAGATGATACAGCTTCACCAGCCAAGTTTATACAACCCAGAAACAAACACCCAGCTGCCAGATTTCCACCCTCCAACCAAACGCTGTTTAATTACCGCCTCCCGTTAGCGGCCTCCTGAAAACCAGGACTGGACTTCCGACGACACCAAGAGCAGCCTGTCCGCGGTCCCCAGGAGCAGCAGCCGACCACCACGCCGCAGCAAATGCTCCCCAGCACTCACCCACTGCCTGCCAAGCAGCCCGAACCTGCCGGGCCCTTTGCAAAGGGAAGAGGCCAAGATCACGTGGTTTAGAAACACCTCTTTGGCTCATACAGAAGAAAACGTGAATTTTTAAGATTTGCAGGTAAACACAGATTTACAGAGATTTACTGAGATCGGGTCAGGAATTTTCAATTCCCATTTAAAACACACGGCAGATCTAGGCCAATAAAGGCCTTTACCAGCACATGGGTTACAAGTCTGAGCTTGCGCATACCCAAAAACTTGAACTGCCTTCAACTTCACGCCACTGAAGTCTCAGCACGGGTTATGCTCCCACCCATATTAAAAACTATACTGGTGGAAGAATAAAGTTACTGACACACAGCTACGAAGGCATTTACGTGGTCTCTTACTTTCGCAAGTGTTTTCATCAAGACTTCCACTCTACTAAACCAAAGCAGGGGTTTGGGTAAGCAGAAGACCAGGCCTTAGAAGCACTAGTGTTCCTCCTGCACTGGCAGGAGAAACATGGCATCGTCGTGGATGCCAACCAGGCCAACCACCTCCCAGATGACAGCGAGGCCACTGATGAAACCTGAAGGCTCCATTCTTATGAGCATTTTTATCCCAGGAAGACAACTGACTGGGAATTTGTTATCAGTGTTGGAGCACTGTCACACTCAGGGCTGGGCTGGTGCTCAGTAGGCCCGGGTCCCATTTCCTTCAGGCGAGCCGCTTCCTCACTTCCAGCCTTCGTTTCTCCCACTGACAAATGCAAAACAGAACTCGGGAAGCTGCCGATGCAGAGATAAATATTAGACGAAGAAAGCCAGAGAGGTGACCACTGGCAAAAATGTTTGCTGGTCGGATGGCCCCCACAGAGCTCTGCGGGAGCACGTGCCACCACCCCACACAACGCCTTCACCCCAGGGAGGAAGAGGGCGACAAGCGACTCGGCCAGAGGCACCCTGCCCCCAGCAAGAACCGATCACGAGGTTTCGGCAAGGAGCCGGAGGGCGAGGAGCCACGGCCGAGACCTCAGCACGTGCCAGCGCTGCCGCGCTGATCTCAGCCAGCCAAAGGGCCTCCAGACTGCTGTCGGCAGGGAGCGAGATAGCACGGATCCATGACTCTCGGACACATGGGCAAGAGAGTGAGGGCGCTCCTGTGTTTGAAGATTCAGACAGGTCCAAAAGGCCGCAGAATGAAGCACAAACGTATGTCACAGCCCCAAGTCAGAACATCTGCAGAATTTCACCTCCAACTATTTTCTCATGTTCCCGAGATCAAGGCTTTGGAGGATTTTGTACAAAGGCTTCAGCCCACAGATAGGAACTGATAGCTTGTACAGTGCTCGCCAACTGCACAACTTGAAAGGAAGTGGGAGATATCCTCCCACACTGCTTACTGGGAATACGGAAGTTTTACAACAAGAGAAAATGGTTGTTATCTATCTATCTGGTCCCCTGGTTATCTGCAAGCTTTTTATGACTTTGGAAGAGGAATCAAGCCACATACAAAGAATCACTCAGTATCCTTTTCTTATCTGAGAGCTTTAAAAAAAAAAAAAAAAACGAGCAGAGCCTATACGATTCTGCATATGGAATTCAGGGAACTTATTTGTTCCACCATCAGTTTCCAGGACCAGCTTAAAGCTACACAAGTCAGGTTTTGCAGAACTGAAGTACTGCAACCTTAGTGAGACACTAAAACACCCATTTCCTGACCAACACATGCTCTCTGGGGTCAGCAGCAGACTAGCTAAAACACAGGCATAAACGCTTCCCAGATTTTCCACTGCTGCCTGCTACCGAATAAGCAGTCATAGCTGTCCCAGTACATTGGGCTGGAGGACTCCAACCTCCCAATAAGTCGCAAAGAAGTACCAGGACTTGCTGCTCTCCAAGACTACTTACTTCTAGGCTAAACGCCAGTGCACAAAAACAGCACACAATGATTTCACACTCCTTGTCTTTAAGCTGAGAATCTAGATGCCTTTAATTCTGGGGCTGAAACCGGGGCTCCCAGGCTGCCAGGTTCTCCCAGTAACAAAACTTTAGGCTCAAACAACCCAGGCTGCTGGCTCGCCTGTGAGACTGAGAGCCCCTGTGTCCCAAGTACGGGGAGGCAAGAAGGTAGGCAAAGGTGTGATGGAAACTTGCGTATATTCAGAAATGCAGAATTGTGCTTATTGAAATTTAGCGAAAGCAGCTTGCCACAAGCGCTGCCTGATCTTGGGTCCTGCAGTGTAGGTGCTTAAATTCCTCCCTGCACAAATGCACACATGGAAGTGCAGACTGGAGGGAGAAGCAGGGGGTCACTTGCTGAATTTCTGGAAGGACCAACACCACCAGGAAAGCATGTTATTCAGAAACCGTGGTTCAGTCAGCCCAGTGTCTTCTTTCCTGCTTGCAAGCAGGATGAGCCCTGCACAGGCAGTAAGCATATTTCCCAAAGTAGTATGGACACTGGCCTCGGTGACAAGGTTGTTCATGCTAAAAGCCAACACTATATCCATCACCAATATCTGGGCCTGGGATGGAGATTTGGAGCCAAGCAGCAATCAGACCAGTGTGATCAGCAACAACTTCATTGGAGTCTTCTTCATAGGGCATGTCAGAATGGCATCCACTAAACGGACATGCACTCTCATGAACATCCTGGAAGTTTCCTTCAGTATCTCCTCCAAATTGCATCAATGCACACAAATTCCAAATTATTTAAGCCTCCCACTTCCATCTAATCTGCTCACTTTCTGCCTCCCCCAAAATGACTACTCTCTAGTCTACGAGCAGAGATGTAAATAGTAGTAAATAGCCATTGAGTATTTATGCCAGTTATCTTAGGTGATGTTTTCTGAACAGAACAAAATTTCAAGGAAGTCTATAACCAAGCTTGAGGAAAAAAAAGTTACAGTCAGATTCCCAGGAGTCTGGATAGTTCCTTGGCACAACAGAAGGCTACAAAGGAATTCAATGAGAACCTCGCTCAGGCACTGCAGCTAGGGAAAATACCTAAAGTTGTATTTTAGATTTGTAGATATTTAGTCTAATTCCCTGAAATTAAAAAAGATGCTACAAAGACACAATGTCGGAAGACGTTACAAAGCTAGCAGCAACAAGAAAAAGATTTTTTTAAACGCATTTGCCATACACAGTTATGACAAGTGCTTTCTAAATTTCTTTTTGAGAAAATTGGACTGACAGACAAAAATTTCAAAGTGACTTATGAACTAGTGCAGAACCCAGGAAAGCTACAAGCAGTCCATTTGCTTACAGCATGTATCATCGTCACCTGCCCTGTCTTCATCAGCAGTGGTTTCTGGTAACAGCCTGCTTTTAAAGAAGGGTTTTAAATGGACTTAAGATTTTGCTTTTCTCTAACTTCGTGCTAATGCTGTTAGCAGTACCTGGTCTGCCAGTTGTTTCAAATTATTTCATCCTGCAAAGAGGGGGAAAAAAAAAAGTTTCTACTACCAAGAAGTTAAACTTGGAGGACATCCTTTTCCCCATGAGAAAAAAAAAAAAAGTCCTATCTTATCCAGGATGTTCTTCTCATACAGTTGCATTCAACTAGAAAAACATTTCTAATATAGCTTGCAGTTTATAGCAGCAAAACAGCACTTGACCAGAAAAGCTTGTTTAAGTGTTCCTCCCCATCCATCCTCCCTCACCCCCCATAACATAAGCTACATCATTAATCACTGTCGTTTTGCTGCCAATATAACTACACTAGGGCTTTGTGACTGATGTAACTGTTGGCAGTATAACCTCACCATGCTAATCACCAACATAAGTATCTGGGAAAAAAAACTGTAAATTAGACCTTTCCTTGGCAAGCATTTTAAGGAAGTCTTCATCTGGGAGTACTACAGTGCTGGTTTACAGCTGGCTACCTCCAACAGCTGCCTTTGGCCAGCAAGGTCACAGGTCCGCAAGCAGATGAGCGGCTCTGACAGCTTGCTCCCACCCAAAGAGAAAAAGGTTTCCCTTTATTCCCTTGTGCCAGCTTTGGAACTCCAACATAATTCCAAGCTCTGCTTGCAGTCTGTCAGCCCATTCACCTTCCTAACCTGGAACAACAACAACAAATGTTCTGCAGAGCGGTGCGATCAGCTCAGAGCGGGATGAGCACCAGTCACCCCGCAAAGAAACATGTGGCTGGGGTTCAGAGGAGCTGAGCTGTTAAAGTCCTCTCCATCTCGTGGAACTGCCACCCCCCTAATTTTAAATGATACGCAGGACAAAGATTTAGCATGAGCTCCGACACAAGTACTTGGGTGTCTGCAGCATTCCAGTTCATTTCCACAACCTTGTCTCATCCCGAGAGCAAAAAGCTCTGCCCCAGCTGGTTCTGAATAACCAAAGGGGCTAGCAAGCACTTCAAGCAAGCTTAAGAAGAAAGAAAAGTGATTTCATACCCATCTGTCCAAAAATACCCCACACTACAGTGTTTTAAGCTGAGAGTATTTATAAAATGTTTCCCAGGTAAAACCTAATACCACACATTACAGAAATAATAATTAAGTTATCTCAAGTTTTTCAGTTAATGTGGACAAAGAGTTTTCTTTTGACTACTACGCCCAAGTGGAAGCACTTAACACGGACATTTGCATGGCTAAAATAAAGGGCCTATTATTAAGTATGCCAGACTGCAAAGCCAGCAGTGGGCAAAAACACAGAACAGGAAATTGTAAGAGTTGAGGTGGCAACCTATATATATATAGGCAGATCTCCCTAGATATCCAGCAAGATCAAAATTCACACCTTTTGAAATAGTACAGTTCTTCACTGCATTCACCAGGTAATTAACAGAACAGAGACAAAGACAAAACAATAATACTGTTGTAATACAACTGGAATAAAGAAGTCCTCAAAACAAGCACCTGCTAATCATTTGATAACAACAAGAATTTGGTCTACATACATAAAAAACAAACAAAACAATTACTTCAGGAAAACTGGACAGAACTCTGCTTGCTTCAGTGCAAATCCAAAAATCCCATCAAGTGCCTACTAGGCAGGGGTAGACACAGAGCTTTATTTGCTTTGCACAGTCTGAGTCACAAGAGAACTGGCTTTTAAAGTAATATGGCATTTTCACCAGGAAGTCAAACTCAGTGGATCCAGTGCTGCTAATCAAAAGTCATACATTTCAACAGAGAATAGCAGATTCGTCCAGAATTCTACAAAGGATAGGCTTTCATGAATTATGATGAAAATCAAAATCAGATCACTTTGCTTCCCTGATTTTGTCCACTTCATCAAGTCCTACTTAAAACGGCCTGTGACCTTACTGTACTTCAAAAATTTCAAATACAAATCAGATAGAGCAAAATGCAAAGCTGAGAAAAAAATATTAACAGAAATAATCCCTCCCCAAATTTTATACAACTTTTAAAGTATTTTCAAAGCATCCAGAAGTCTTGTGAGTTGCCTCGCTTATCCTTCCTTCACTGCTCGTACCCTTTAAGTTTGCTTCACGTATGGCTCCACTCCATTAAAATGCAAGTTGTTTGTCCTTACCGCTATCACTCTTGTTTCATACAGCCCTGGTTAGAAGCCACTTTTCCACCACTTCTTTCACTGCCTGTGAGCTACTAAAATGTTCTGACCTACAGAGGGTCCCGTACCATACTCATCACTATAGAACTAATACCTCCAGCAACCGTGCCTAACCCTTGTTGTGTCTGTGTGTTCATCTCCCAAACTACCTGCAGAGGCAAGGTGGACTGACTTACTTTAATACACATGAAGAAAGGTCAACAGAAAAGAAGTCAGACAACTCGTAGCTGTACTAACCCGAAGAGAGAAAGTCCTCCCTAAGTTAAAATAAAATCAAACCAAAGATGCCTTCCCCAGAGCAGATTCCAGTCAGAAAACCACAATAGTGGTAAAAACAAGGCAAATTACACGAGCACTTAGTTCTGTTTCATGAAGGGTCTTCCTCTTGATATCTATGTTTTACTGAGGAGCAAATTTTAGTAACCTTCCCAAAGCCGTAAGCAGAACCTACACTCCTAAGCTGGGGCTAGTGGCCTAACTTGGAAGTAGCTTTCTTGTTTCATACAACACAGCTCAGAAACCCTTGAAAAAAAGACAACTGGCCAACAGCGAGCAAAGGCGTTCTGCCAACTTTTTGTCCCACAGGAACGCTAACAAAGAGTTTGTTTTGCAATATCTTGGGAGGGCTAGAAAGAAAAGAACAACAAAGACTTAAACAACAACAACAACAAAAGCTCACACACTTGCTATCCACTTCATAATTTATAGGGACACCACAGAGAATTAAACTAGGCTTGTAACCCTAAAGAAGGTATCAAGTGAAACAGTAGAAGATGTCAGTTCCAGCTGGACTTTCTTCTGCTGCCACATTACCTCCCCCCACACACTTCCATATGTGTCTTGGAGAAGATTTGAGAGTCCTCCTTCCACTGCCTCAGGAAATACAGCTAGTTACAAGCCATGTATTTTGTTTCTCAACATGTCAGCTGAATCAAAGTCCTCACTACTACAGTAAATGCAAGACAGCAAGTGCATTGCATTAATTCTTTCCACTTCAATATTCAAAGGAAACCTAACAGATACAAAGGTGAAACACATTGGTAGAATAGTCAAATATGCAACTCATTAACAGTATCTGACCAAACAGCAGATGTTTCCTCCTTCTATCACCCTCAGAAACACGTTTCAGTGAAAGCCACAATTTGTTGCAACATGATTCCCCAGATATTTACTTCATCTTTAACCAAAACTAAAATGATTTTATGCTTTTAAGTATTTATATACAAATAGTTATTATATACACACACCTTAGTAAATTTGCAGGCTCTTCGCAACTTTATATTGGTTTACCCTACCTTTATCTGGTTCAAATAATTTAGCTTTCAACAGCAGTGAATGTTATTTTAGGCATCGATATGTGCACATGCAAGTACAGCACACCTATCAAGTGTGAATAATCCCACATATACGCCACAACAAGAATAAGGTGTCTTTAAGAGTCATGTCCTGGTTTCATCACATTACACCAGACAGAACGCTGCTATTATTGGTAATACCTTAAAACACTTGAAATCAGAAGTCAGAAATGATTTATCAGAAAATCTTCCTCAGTAAATCAGTACTTCATGAAAACACGGAAAAACAAAATACTAATTCCCAATATGAACAGAGGAAGAGAAGCAAGCAAAGGTATTATCAACTATGGTCACTGCATGACCTAAGGAATCTGAACACAAAGGCTTCTTTAAGTTCATAAAACCCTTTTTGAGCTGCTGCGTAAGAGTCAATTGTTAGCTCCGTATGCATACATGCTTTTTTTTTTTTTTTTTGCTTTCGTCTACCTTGGCAAATTTTTAAACACAGAGTCTTGCAACTTCTGCAGAAGAAACTCTGTAATGCGGTAAATCCTGAAATCCTTCTACTCTTGCATAAAATACATATTAAAATGATACATTTTCAGTTTCCCCTCTAACAAGAGTTCTGAGCCCTGAAATAAGGTCCATCAGCTGAAGCTGGTAGGCAGGCATGACTCTTACATCCATGCTGCGCACAGGAGACCAAAGATATTCAAGATTCTGTCTATAATTACTTTAACATTGTATAAAAAAAAAAAAAAAAAACCATGGATATCT